>CM033747.1:20069658-20487087 GCA_019671005.1 Hibiscus mutabilis | reverse complement strand
ATTACCTACTCATATTCCATTGGCAAAGTATTATCATCTCGTTGATCTTGCATGTGGTCGTGCAATTGCCGTGGCAATCTGTAGATGAGAGCAATCTCTGATTCCTCGCTTCAACATCAACGTTGTAACCTTGCGGGCATCGGGTTCCTCGAGAATTTGTTTGTAGTATTGTTGTTCTCAGCTTCACCGAGTGTTGTCGCGCATTGCTCTATTCAGGCTCCTCAATCATTGCTGAGGCAATTTGTTGCTCAGGCTCATCATTTGTTGGGCAGTCTTTCTCATCAACATACTCTCGACTTTGAGGTTTTAGTTGTTCCTCACACATCGGATAGCTTTCCTTGCATTGTTCCTTGTCCTATTGCCTTAGGACTTCAGTATCCCTAGGAATGAATTGTTGGTGCATGTTATCTATGACATATGTGGATCTCCTCAATTGATCTTATGAATCCCCCCAAGGTTGCATCCCATTGAGCTATCCTCGTATCCATGGACTTTGATAGCTCTCGAATCTCTTCAATTGATCCATCAAGTCTAGCCAAGGAAGCTAGCAACGTTTCCTCCAAGGAATTTGAATGCTCTTGAAAAGGACTACATTGCCATGGCATATCTGTTGCCGTGACACTAGGCTGCTGATAAGGACTACATTGCTGAGGTATGTCTATTGCTGTAGCAAAATTGTTATGGTAAAAAAAATTTGAGCTTTTTGATCATACCATGAAGGATTTTGCTGCTGGTTCCATCTATAGTTCTCCATGTAGTCATATGCACCGAAAATATGAGGACAATTTTCAAACACATGATGTTCTCCACACATAGCACAAGAGTTTTCCACGAGATAGGCTCTTTGGGCTTTTCTCTGTTGGTATAGGTAATCATCGAAGGGTGTAAGAAATTCTTGAGTGGATTGATTCCTATCTTCCATCATCAACTCTCGAATATATTGGCTTTTATTTTTCGACATGTTGATGTCCCTTAACTTGTAGCGCATCTGAATTTTTTTTGATAAAACAATCAAAAAGAAAAGTTAGTAGAACTAATAAGAAAAATGCAAAAACAAAAACAACTAACACTAATTGCCAATCCCCGGTAACGGTGCCAAAAACTTGTTGCGCATATTGAGTGCTAAGCAATTGTGCAAGTATGCGTCGCAAGTAATAAAGTGATACGAGTATCGAGTATCGTCTCCACAGGGATTGGTTTGAGCCACTTTGCTTAAGTTATTGCGTTGGAAAAGAAAAACACAAGTAGGTGATTGTAGGAATTATAACTAATGAGTAAACTAAGAGCAATAAACTAAAAGAATAGATGAAATCAAAATAGAGGGAACATGCCAAGTTATCATGAGTTGTGGAATGATGATCGGATGGTTCATCGTGGTGATTGAGTAGCAACCAGATTTCCAGGGCAATTATGTTACGATTGCCTAGTCGATTGCCAAGGCAATTTGGTTGCAATTGCCTGGTTGATTGCCAGGGCAATTCTGCCGTGTTGCCTGGTCGGTTGCCAGGGCAATTCCCCCTCGTTGTCTGATCAGATTGCCTGGGCAATGCTCCCGCGATTGCACGGGCAATTAAGAATGGGTCAATTGCGGGCAATTGAGCATTCACTTCCAAAGTTCGTGAAGCATTCTTCAATGATTCCTCGTTATCCCTAACGCGAAATCATTAATTGCACACGTCTTGATAATACATCCCTGCGTGAATAAAGGGTGAAGAACAACCAATCTTGCGCTCCTCTTAGCTGTTGAAATTCGTAACTTATCCCTAAGCCGAATTAGTCTTCACCAACTTCCGTTTATATGAAGACCATGTTCATTCGTTTCTTGAATCTAACTCTCCTGATATTCGATAAATAGATGATTGAATTCTAAGATTCTCTTCCAATTCACTCGCAAACAAGATTGAGAACCAAAAATAAACAAACTTTGAAAATTGAATTGCAAGTCAAAAACCTAAACAAAATCCAAAAGATTTCACAACCACAAAAACACAATAACCCCAAACAATCAAGTTAGTTCATGGTCGGGTTCAAAAGATATACAAAGAATAATCCCTAAACCATGAATCTAATTGAATCAAAGAGGAAGAAGAAATCGATCAGCCCTCTTTGGAAAATCTCTTAATCGAACTCTCCCTCCAAGCTTTCTCTCTTGTCGAAATCTCTCCCTTCTTGCCCCTCATTCTCTTGACGGCTTGGTCTCCTTTAAATAGGAGATGTCTAGGTAAAATCCTTCTTGAGGAGGAAGTTAAGTTGGAATTAAATACTTTAAAAGAATATAATTCTTTATTATATTTAAATTCCTTCTAGAACTTCTCCTATCGATTTGGGATTTAATTTCTCTTTAACCTCTTCATGGAAATGAAACTCCTTTAGGATTTAACTTTGCTCCACGTCATCTTGGGCTCATCTAGTCATCAATTTTGACTAACATATCATCTTATCCCTTATCAAAAAATTGCCACGGCAACTAGCTCAGCATCTCCTTCATGCATTACCCTGGCAACTGCGTCGACATCTCCTTCATGCACTGCCCTAGCAACTGGTTCTAGCCTTGTTTAGGCAAGTGATTCTGCACACACACAAAAGCACACCAAAGCATCATCTTTTTCCATAGAAATCACCAAGTTATGTAATCAATCTCAACGGTAGAAAGAAACATGAATTAATGCATGAATGACTAATTATGCAACTAATATGAGCCTAAGTCTAACAATAATATGAGTAAAAGGGTAATAAAAATAGTACTTTTGAACACTTATCAAAAGGCTTTGCTAATTTTGAATCTGCTCGGCAAACAATGCCAAGATAGGTTGTTATTAAATGCTGGCACGACATGAATAGCGTGAAAACCAGGCATTCCCTGCCAACGTTCATCATTCATTAAAGCACCTTCCTTGCCAATGTCTTACTTACATTTATTTTATTTTATTTCAATTATTTCCAAAACAAACTTCACAACAAAACAACTTTTACTCAAGGCAAGTAACAATCAAGCAATTGAATTCCAAGTCAATCTCTGTGGGATCGATACTCAGCTTACCAGCTGTATTACTTGCATACCGTGTATACTTGCATAAAAAGCTCATCTTGGCACTATTTTATAATTTTTCCAACACATAGCTTTTGCCTCTTTTGCTAGCATTTCACCTAAAGAGTCTGCACTATGTTATCCCAAAATTGCCCCTACAACAAAATCACTGGCATCGCACATTAGTTCAAATGGTTGCTCCCAGTTGGGCGTAATAACAATCGGTGCGTTCACAAGCTATGCTTTAATTTTATTGAATGCATCCAGACATGCATCATCAAAAACAAATTTTCTACCTTGCCCCAACAATAGGAACAGAGGTTTGTTGATTTTTGAAAAATCCCGAATGAATCTTCTATAGAACCCAGCATGACCTTAAAAACTACGAATACCCTTCACATTCATTGGTGGTGTCAGTTTTTCAATTACATCCACTTTGGCTCTATCAACCTCAATTCTAACTTTTGAAATTTTATGGCCTAACACAATCCCTTCAGTGACCATGAAATGACATTTCTCCTAATTCAAGACTAGATTGGTGTCCTTATATCGTTGCAATCATGCAACAAAAAATAATCCATAAAGATTTCAAGGGAATTGTCAATCATATATGAAAATATTGCCACCATGCACCTTTGAAATGTGGCTGGTGCATTGTAAAGACCGAAAGGCATACGACAAAAGGCAAATATCCTGAATAGGCATGTAAATGTAGTCTTCTCCTGGTCCTCGAGTGCAATAGCAATTTGATTGTAGCCAGAATATCCATCGAGAATACAATAATACTCATTTTCCACAAGTCGATCTAACATTTGATCAATGAAAGGAAGAGGAAATGATCCTTTCTTTTTGGCTGCATTGAGTCGCCTATAATCCATACAAATACACCAACCCGTAGGAATATGAGTAGGAATCAATTAATTAGCATCATTACAAAATATAATGATGCCACTTTTCTAAAAAACATAGTGGACTGGACTAACCATGAACTATCAAAAAATGCATAGATAATTCCTACGTCCAACCACTTAAGGATTTCCTTCTTGACTACTTCTTTCATCTTTTTCATTCAATCTGTGTTGCGGCTCAATAGACTATTTGTTCTCATTATCCAGCGTATTCTTGTGCATGCATAAAGATGGACTAGTGCCCTTAATGTATGCAATTGTCTAGGCAATAACACGTTTGTGCTACTTAAGAATATTTATCAACTTAGCTTCTTGTATTGCGTCCCACGGTTGTAGGGACAATGTCTGGAAGTGTTTTGGCATTTCCAAAGAATACATATTTGAGATTAGCTGGCAATGGCTTGAGTTCCAAAATAAGAGCTCTTCTTGAATACTCGTTGTGGGACAATGTCTGGAAGTGTTTTGGCATTTCCAAAGAATACTCGTTGCTGATGATGCAAGTCTTCTTGAATGATATGGTCAAGAATATTGATATGATGACATTCCTCAGACTTTCTTCTAATGTCTGCATTAAACATTCCAAAAATATCTTGGTCATTGTCGACTCGAATAGTAAGTCTCCTTTTGATACATCGATAACTGCTTTCCAATAGCTACAAATGGGCAACCAAGAATGTTAATGACATCTTTGTCAATCTCGTAATCAAGAATAATAAAGTTGGTTGGAAAACCGAACTTGTCCACACAATAAGCACATCCTTGATTTGACCATTCGAATGTGTCAAAGATCTGTCTACCAATTGTAATGTGACTACAATGGGCTTCATTACCCCAATGCCTAACTTTTGAATAGTAGAAAGTGGCATTAAATTGATACTAGGCCCCAAATCACAAAGACCTTTACTAAAGTAGTGATTACTAATGGAGCAAGAAATGATGAAGCTGTCTGAATCCTTCTTCTTTCTTAATGGAGGGGTAGATATTAACACACTGCACTCCTTAGTGAGCGCAATGGTTTCCAATGCATTGAGCTTCATCTTCTTGGAAATGATTACCTTAATGAACTTTGCATAATTTGGAATCGTGTAAAAGCATCAATCAAAGGAATTTGCATGAGTAAGTTGTTGCAAACTATTATGAAAGAATTGAAATTGATTATCCGACTCAGTATTTTTAAATCTCTGAGGAAAAGGTGGAGAAGGAAAATCTGATGGTTGTTCCGACATTGGGCATTATGGAGACAAATCCGGTTGTAAAATAGATGGAACCAGAGTAATCACTAGAGGAACATTACTCGTCTTACCATCATTAACTCTATCTTCTACTGTATGATTAGGTACAAAGGACTCTCCCTATTTTGTATTAGATGTGAGAACTGTCTGCATCGAGTCAATAGTTTGTTTGCTACTGCGAAGAGCAATGGCCTTGCAATGCTCCTTACCCTTGTTCATTGGACTCTCAGTTTTGCTAGGAAATGGGACTGGTTATCGATAATTCATATCAGTAGCTAACTGCCCCAACTGAGCTTCCAAATTGCGTATTGATGAAGAGTGACCTTGCACTATAGCTTTCGTGCCAGATAAATAATCCACATCATTTCTTCAAGAAGAGCAAATAGGTCAAAGATAGTTGATAGAGCATAATGACTCATTTGAGATTGAGTTTGAGCCAGTGCTCCATATTGTGATTGCGCACCATACTGGGTTTGCTGAGATTGTGAAGTAATATGTTGTGGTTGCATCCTAGTCTGTTGTGGCTGCAATAGAGCTTGTGGTGTAAATTGTTGTTGCAGGTAACTGAAGTTTCCTTGGTGCACACTAGAATTCCCTCGAAAAGAGTTGTTCCCAGAGCAAAATGCTCCTGAATGCTACACAGAATTTGAGTTACCCCACGACTGTCGATTATCTGTGTTGAAAGATATACCCATATCGTTCCTTATCATGTTCCTGACATAACTAGCATTCTCTACATACTATGGGCAATCCTCATAACTATGGTTCTAACCATAAACGTCACAGAAAAACACAGGAGCAACAATTTGTTGAGCTATCTAAATGAAAGCAACTTCACTTGTTCCCTCCATATTTTTGATTTTGTTCTCCAAATAAGAAATTAGGGCCTTTGGAGAAGATAGATCATCAAGCTCAAACACTCCCGGTGCAGCCTTGTAACACCCTTAACGTATACTCGTAGGCCGAATATACATTAAAGATGTTACAAAATCGTTGGGATAAATCTTGACTTGTAAATAATTTTTTTGCTCGATTAGGATTAAACAACACTTAATTATGTCAAAATCCATAACTACCAATAGCAGACCATTTCTTTAAATCCATAATTTCATAAAAATGTATAAATACGTTGTAAATTTAAACTTATAAAACAATTCACCTTTAAAAATACTACATGCCCACTAGTCTATCAAATTGCATTAAAGATGTACTTACTATACTTACAAGTAGTAACTTGATCATTCTAATTAGAAGCTCCTCCTTGCTAATCTACTTTGGAGAACCTACGTGTGAAATAAACACACGTTAACTACGAACTTAGCAAGGCAACTAATCTCATTTATTTAATCATGAAATAATGCAGTACAATATATTATATGAAAAGTACATTACTTGTCCTGTAAAATGGCAAGCATGTTCAAATGTGATTTATATCATTAATCTATCTGACATAGAACCATACTATTATTATTCCATAATCATCAAATCTTGACGTGCATGTCATATTCTTTAACATAGACATGTTTCAACATGATTCATGTCATCTATCGGTTTTGTCATAGAAACATGCAATTAATATTTCAATTCAATTCGATCTCCCGATATTTGTAAAATACTTTTCTTTGCGATTACCTTTTTCCGAACTATCGGATTTATTCCAAAAATTCCATATTTGGGAAATAAAATCTATTATCTCATAAAAATTCTTTTCCCATAACTTAGACTGAATTTTCCTAACTCGGTCTACTATTCGATAATTATAAAAAATCTTCATAGAGTAACATTTCTCTTAAAAATCCTTTATCGATAGTCCATACGAATATTCTCTACTCTTACTAAGTCCAAAATATCGATTAGAAACACTTTTACGGGACCTTCTCGAAGGTCACCCATCCTAGTATTTCCTCGCCCGAAAGCACGCTTAACAATTTTATGCGATCCAAATTGATACCTTTTATTGTATCTTAATTCTTAAAACCGATATCAAGGTACTTGTTTCGATCCGATTCACTCTTATACTGAATAAAATTACTTATTGGGTAAATTTACACTTTAGTCCCTAAACTTTTCCAAGTTTACACTTCAACCCCCTAAACTTTCAAAAATTACATTTTAGTCACCAATCCAAAAATTGGGATATTACAATTCTATCCTCTTAACGAAATTCATCCTCGAATTTTCAACGATACTGTTTCAAACCATTGCAGGTATTACTTCCTCATTTTCTTTTTAATTTCACATATGACTTCTTCCATTTTATGATTCCTCTAAAGAACTTTAACCCATAGCATTTTCTTGTTTCTTAATTCTTTGACTTCATATACTAATATTTTCACTGATCCTCACTCATATCTGGAGGTAACGCTTGATTAATAGCCACTGATCCAACTCATTTTTGAATCCCCTATGACCCATTAAATCTAGGACTAAGCTTTTCTTTTCGACCAAATCGTAGTACCTTATTCCAAGGTGAAACCTTTAGGAACACTTTAACCTCAACCTTGTCCTTAACATTTCTTCTCTTTAGGCTTCGAGTAAGGCCCCTCGATAAAGCGTTCTCATAGGGACTTCTTGGTCGGTATTAAATCAACTACTTACCGACTTAGTCTATTAAAATCCAATCCGTACTCGTAGACAGTACGAGTACTCTGTTTCAAATTTAGGACTGTTGCATGTTTCTCTCTTAACTATTTGCCAACATACTTGGCTTTAAACATTCTTCTTCCTTTTTTTGATTCCCATAATTAAACATTTATCGCAGTCCATCAATACTTAACATCATCTATTTCTACTGAAACTTATTCATCTTATTGGGAAGCATAATCAAGTTACACAGTAGTACATCAGTAACATGACATCCTAGGGGCATGTACTTAACATTAAATCACATTAAACTCAATTTAGCCTCCAGAATCAGCTAAACCTGTAGCTCTGATACTAATAAATGTAACACCCTTAACGTATACTCGTAGGCTGAATATACATTAAAGATGTTACGAAATCGTTTGGATAAATCTTGACTTGTAAATAATTTTTTAATCGATTAGGATTAAATAACACTTAATTATTTCAAATCCATAACTACCAATAACAGACCATTTCTTTAAATCCATACTTTCATAAAAGGGTATAAATACGTTGTAAATTTAAACTTATAAAACAATTCATCCTTAAAAATACTACATGCCCACTAGTCTATCAAATTATATTAAAGATGTACTTACTGTACCTATAGGTAGTAACTTGGTCTTTCTAATTAGTAGCTCCTCCTTACTAATCTACTTTGGAGAACCTACATGTGAAAAAAACACACGTTAACTACGAACTTAGTGAGGCAACTAATCTCATTTATTTAATCATGAAATAATGCATTATAGTATATTATATGAAAAATACATTACACATCCTGTAAAATGGCAAGCATGTTCAAATAAGATTTATATCATTAATATAACTAACATAGAATCATACTATTATTATTCCATAATCATCAAGTACTGATGTGCATGCCATATTCTTTAACATAGACATGTTTCAACATGATTCATGTCATCTATCGGTTTTGTCATAGAAACATGCAATTAATATTTCATGATCATCAATCAGTCATTTACATAACGTATTCTTTGTCATAACCATGCTTTCAACATTCTATCATTATCATGTAATTATTTGCATGACATGTTTTTTAACATATTCATGTCTTTCTTATAGTCATCTTGTAGTGTTACTCGCTGAAAGGTCCATTACGACCCCATAGCCATCGTTACTGGCTGAAAAATCCGTTATGACTCCAGAGCCTTACATATTGCGCCGTAGTGCTATAATGGCTGAAAAGTCCGTTAAGACTCCATAGCCTTAAATACTGTACCATTGTGCTTTGCTGGTTGAAAAATCCGTTAAGACTCATAGCCTTAAATACTTAACACCATTGTGCTTTGCTAGCTGAAAAGTCCATTAAGACTCCATAATTCCAATTTCAATCGAATTGCTCACTTGAATTCTATTAGGGAATTTCTTTATTCTAACATCAAAATCAAGCTTATAATATCATAATCCATTCAATTTCATCCTTAATTTAATTTCCTAACCAAAATCCCCAAAACTTAGGGTTAGGTTTATAACCTTGAACATAGAATTAAACTAAATTCAAGCTTGTTTTCATGCCTACAACACCTTATTCATTCAAATCAAACTTGATATTCAACATGTATTCATAAATCTCACAATCTTCTTCTTCTTCAAAAACATAAGCTATACTTAACCTTTTCATACAAAACTACTATTAAAATAAAGAGAATTAAGCTTAGATCACTTTATTTCAAAGGATCATACCTCAATTTTAATTTTAAACCTTCCAAGTCAAGCTTGAAATTGATGTTCTCTTCTTCCTCTTCTTTCTTTCTAACTCACTAAATGTTGATGAAAGATGAACAATTTTTTTGTTCATCTTTTAGTCTTTTAATCCACATATTAAAATTAAATGAATATTAAATTCATTTAATTCATGAAATTACCAAATTGGCCTTTTAATCCAATGGCCTAATTTAATATTATCAAATACCAAGGGCCATGATTTAATCCATGTGTGTTTTACCTTACAAAAATGCCCTCAAAGTTTCAAAATATTTCAAAAATGCCATCCATGTTAACAGACTAGTTTGCCCCCCAACTAGTCTTTATTTACTAACAAGTCTTAAAATTTGCCATCCCATTAAAATTGAACCAAATTGGTTTTATTCCAACCGGACTCATTCCAAAATATCTTAGATTTTTATTTATGGCATTTATTCAATCCAAATATTCGAATTTCACTCAATACGATTTCCAAATTTTCTTCCTTTGAACTTTAAAGCTTTATAGCCACTAATATAAGTCTCATACGAAAAACCGAGTAACACGAAAGTGTCACTCTTGGGGGTGAACTATTCATTTACGGGGTTAAAATACATAACTTTTGAAAATTACACTTTGGTCCCTAAACTTTTCCAAAGCTTATACTTTGGCCACAGAACTTTCAAAATTTCTATTTTGGTCACTGAACTTCAATTCCCCTTTCAATTTTCCTCAAATGTTTACCAAACTTTGAAAGTACCCAATTCAGCTCATTATTCCTTAAATATTATTTTATAACTTTTCCTTGGCTTATGGAACAGCCTCTGAAATTTTGATTCGATCCGATCTCCCGATATTCGTAAAATACTTCTACTACGATTTTACCTTTTACGAACTATCAAATTTATTCAAAAAATTACATATTTCCATAATTGGGAAATAAACTCCATTATCTCATAAAAACTTCCTTTCCCAGAAGTTAGACTGAATTTTCTTAACTCAGTCTACTATTCCGATAATTATCAAAAATCCTCATAGAGTAACATTTCCCTTAAAAATATTTTATTGATAATCCATACGAATATTCTCTACTCTTACTGAGTCCAAAATATACATTAGAAACACTTTTATGGGACCTTCCCGGAGGTCACCCATCCTAGTATTTCCCTTGCCTGATCACGCTTAATAATTTTATTCGATCCAAATTCGGTACCTTTTACTGCATCTTAATTCTTAAAACTGATATCAAGGTACTTATTTCGATTCGATTCACTCTTATACTGAATAAAATTACTTATTGGAGAAATTTACACTTTAGTCCCCAAACTTTTCCAAGTTTACACTTCAACCCCCTAAACTTTCAAAAATTATATTTTAGTCACTAGTCCAAAAATTTGGATATTACAAGCCTTGTATGATGCAACCCTTAAGATAATATATTGAGAATCATTTTGAGTAAATTACTCTAACACACCAACAAAAGCATTGTAGGTGCAATCAAGTAATGGACCATTAGATGACCCGTCGACAAGATGTCTGGTGGCTACATTCAACCTATTGTAAAAAATTTCAATATGAGTTTCTTGTTGAATGTCATAGTTGGGACATCGTCGTAAAAAAGACTTATATCTTTTCCAAGTAGTGTGAAGAGTCTCATCATCTAACTGATAATAGGCTGTAATATCATCCTCAAGAGCGAGTTCATTGTCGGTAGATTAAAGCACAAAACAAACTGCATTGTAAGATCATTCCATGATGTAATAGAGTCAAAGGTAATCCTCAGAACCATGTACGATATCTACCCTACAAAGAATATGGAAACAATTGCATCCATAAGGCATCATCAAGAACGCCTTTCTAGCTAAATGAAGCATAAATTAAAAGGAAACATTGAAGATGATCTTGAGCGTATTCATGTGGTAACCCAGGAGTTGAGCTTTTGGAATATAACCAGCTTCAACTCAAAATTTTCAGCCTAAATAAGAGGTCTAACAATTCTCAGTTATAAATCATCCAATTTGGGAACAACGACCTCGCAGATTATTCTATTCTGGGTTGGTAGGTATCATGGTGGGTTTTCAAGATCATGAGGGATTTCCTCTTTGTTGTTAGATTGTCTTGCCATCCGACTATGCTCTCTAATTCTTCTTCGAAAAGTTATCTCAATTTTTGGATCTGGTACAAATAGTGGTGTGGTAGCACTTCTGGCCATACAACACCTACAAAATTAATAAAAGGACAAGAAAGAACAAAAAGAAAACTATTAGAAATAACTACAAACTTAAATAAAGAAAACAACTTGCAAGTAGTAATATAAAAGCTAAATAATGCCATCCCTGACAACGGCCCCAAAACTTGATCATTGTGAAAACGTCACACTATTAGTGCAAGCTACATTGTCGCTGCAAGAACAGAAACAGGGAAATCCTATTTGAATATCGATCCCATGAGGATAATGTATTCAGCTTAGACTTATGTAACTACAATACAATACTATAAAATTGAAATTTGTGGGTGCAATGGTGGTTGTAATAAAATAGTAAAAAGATGAATAAATGATTGATTGTGATAGCAATAACAGAGTAAACAAAGAGATAGAGGAATATGAAGCTAAGCATGAATCTTCTTGGTTCAGTTCGACAGAAAGATAAGCACACTTCTAGGGAAAATTGATGGCTCAATAAGCAATTAGAAGGCCAACTTGGGTACTAGCTTCTATTAAATTCTTCAATCGTTGACATAGGGATGTAGATTAGCTTCAACTCTCGTTGTAAATCAGAGTTATAACCCCTCAAACAGGCGGATCAACTTTCGTTGTATCCAATCAACTTTCGTTGCAAAACTCACTAATCTGACTTGTTGCTGCATTTGTCGATGTCAGTGGCTAGTTTAGCACTTTCATGCAAAACGGTAATCAGATCCAACAATTAAAATCTTAAGAAAAAGTTAACAAAAATATATTAAACTGAAGAAAGAGTTTCCACAAGTTTATAAAGCTCAAGAAATTAAACCATTGTCAAATAAGCTTGAAATACAAAAGTAATCTCCACAAACATCTAAACAAAGAAGAGTTTAAGAAGATAACAATGTATTTTTCTCGATTCAACACTTGATTCCTCTTATCCTCGGATAAATCTGCCTCACTTCACCTCGAATCTCCAGAAATAAGCTTAAACTACCATGGGATGAGGGAGAAAGCTCCGAGGTTGAAGATGATACGAAAAATGGGAATAGTGTGACTCTCTCTCTCCCCTCCATATTAGTCCTTTTATAGGCCATCCAAGAAAGGACACATGTCCTACAGGTGATTTACGTGCCCTAGACACATACAAAGTTTGTTACAATAAATAATACAGTTGACAGGGTCGTCCTTATCCTTAAGCAGACTGGACAACTAGCAGATGTAGGGTCGAACTGGCTACAGTGGACACTAAAATACCAAAATGGATGCAATGAACACGAATGTGGGGACAATTAGATCTAAAAATATAGGGAAAATATTGTAACACCCTAATCAGTATTTTATAATAAAAACTTAGAGTATCACAAAAAAAATTGTGTAAAATCATTTACCAAATTTTTATCCTATCGAATTAAGTGTGATTTCAGGCAGCAACTTAACAAATCTTATCTATAAAGTATATAGAATATAACTGCCTAAGACAAAAATCTACTCGATTACTTAATTTATCTCTATTTGATTATTACTCGATTTTAATTATAATATGATTACTCATTATCTACCATAAACATAAACTAGGCTATATATTATTACAAACCATATATATAAACTAGTATGTAACCGGCAAATTTTAATATTTATATGCCAACTAGAAACATCAAAATGAATCAAAGGATGTTATTACTGATATCGTTTATATACTCCAGATAGTAGGATGCCCGCTCCTTACTCTGATTTTTGTCTTTTACCTACGCGTGAAAACCATCACACGCTAAGTATATACTTAGCGAGGCAACAATAATATTTAGTGCAAATAACATAACAAAATAATAATATGTAATTGTATAAACTCTTTAACCCGTTTATATACTCCAGATATGACTTACCATCATGTTCATCATACATAAATATGATATAAACCGGATATACATTTTCTTACCAATATACTTGCCATAATTTTAAGAGTGTATAAACTCTTTAACCCGTTTATAAAATATTTACCGATTTCATAATCCGATTTCATAGCCTGATTTTATAGCCCAATTTCCCAGCCCTATTTCTTAGCCCGATTTCACACCCCAAATATAGACCTATGAGGACCCTGGATACACGAGTCAAATATGCACTGAAGTGTTTCCCTCACATTTATAAGGTTGTGCTAACCATACACTAAGTAACCTTTAGGTATACTATAGTGCTATCTCGAATTCCCGATTATGCAGCGTGCTGCTAGACTCTATGGCATGCCAACTATATCATGTCCCTCAATTGAATCATTTGGGCATAATTTTCGTATTTGTTCCATCCATGGCAGTGTATATCATTATAATTAAACATAGGGCAGGTCATACCCAAAATAACATTCATAGCATACCATCATCAATAACCAGTGATCAATGCATTTGTTTTCAACCTTGGACATATTTAAAATATGTCCAATATATGATCAATGACATAAATATCATGATAGTATATATACCAGGTAGACTCGTCACAAGTCCTACCAGTGATGTATAAGATATCTAGAAATCTTACTGGCGATTTAACCTTATTCTTGAACTTTTTCCTTGTCTTTAGATTTGTTCACAAAACGATCTTGATCACGTTCACGATCTATAAAACCATCATTTTCCGAACACATACATTTCAAAGTGTGCGTTAGTATTATTCTAACATAGGCATATATTAGGAATAAAAATCCTTTATTATTCATAACCATCACAAATTCACAAGAAAATCTAATTTTCCATAATATAATCATAAAATGAAATCTTTTAGAATTCACTTCAACTTTCCAAATTATTCAAAATGGTCCCTTGCCAATAAACTTTAAATTCAATCATTAAACAACATATCCAAGTATTCCAAAACACTTTCAAGCTTAATACATAACTTTCTAACCAATTTCCATTTCAATCCTATATTTTCCTTAATTTCCATTTGATCCTCAACATTTTGAAAACTTCCAAAATGGTCCAATTGAATCTTCTAACATCAATTTTCAGCATAATACCTCAACTTTTCAACATTTTTACCTTAATCCTTAAATTTCCCAAAATATGCAAAAAAAAAGGTCCCTAGAACTTAACAAAGTTCCAAATTGGTCCAAACAACATTCTAAGCCTTGTAACATCATTTCCCATCATTTCTAACCTTAGGAAAATTTTCCAAATTTTCCCCTAAATTTCTTCCTAAATGCCGAATTTGAAGGGTTTCTACATCCAAAATTTCCAACTTAATTCAATCATGAATTCAACTTCTAAACCTCATTTCCAAGCTTCTAAAATCAATACAAATTCAACTTCCTATCAAAACCCTAACTTTAAACAAATTAGGATATATCAACTCCCAAGTAATTTTAATCATCATACAAGCTTGGATATAATTCTACAACAACAACTACATCAAAATCTCATCTTAAAACATCATATATAAACATCCCCTTCATCCATCAAATTTACAAAACTAAGGTTTCATGCAAGGAAAGCATGAACAAATGGTACCAAAAGATAGAGAATTTCATGGAGATCAATTTCATGTTTCATGCTTTCATCAAAATTTCAACTAAATAAGCTTGAAAATCAAAAATATTTTTTTTCTTACCTTGGGTGTGTGTTTCGAACAAGGGGGAAGAAAGATGGAGAAATTCTTGATTTTTCTATCCTTTTAATTTAATTTAAGCCATTTGTCATCTTTTTAATTAAATGAATTTAAAATTCATTTTATGACAAAATTACCTTTTTAACCTTAAAATCCAATGCTCCATATAATACCACTTGTCTACCGACCAATCCAAGGGTTAAAAATAATCCAAATAGTTAGTGATTACCAACTTTGCCCTTGGAATTTCCTAAAATTACCATCTTGCCATTTTTATCCAACGGCTCATATTTAACATGGAAATCTACTTTAAATCCAATGGTCCATGTTAAATCCTACCATTTTAAGACATGGAAATGATATTTTTTACCTTGCCTTATCACCCTTTATAATATCTTGAATATCTAAATATTTTTTCAAACTTTATCGCTGTATAGCCAAAAATACAAGCTCCGTATGAAAAATCCAGGTAACACAAAAATGTCATTCTTGGGGGTGAACTATTCATTGATGGGACTAAAATAGATAATTTTTGAAAATTACAATTTAGTCCCTAAACTTTTCCAAACTTTATACTTTGACCACCAAACTTTCAAAATTTTCATTTTGGCCACTAACCAAAATTTTGGTATATTACAATTCTCCCCCCTTAATAAAATTCGTCCTCGAATTTTCCTTACTTGATTTAAAAAGGTACAGATATTGTTTTTTCATTGTTTCTTCTGTTTCCCAAGTAGCTTCCTCCACTTTGTGATTTCTCCACAAGACTTTAACTAGAGGAATCTTCTTGTTCCTTAATTGCTTTTCTCCTCGAGCCAAAATTTTCACAGGTTCTTCATCATAGGTAAAATCCATTTGAATCTCGATCTCTTCTGGTGTAATAATATGTGAAGGATTCGATCGATATCTCCGAAGCATAGACACGTGAAATACATCATGAACTTTACTCAACTCCAGTGGTAGAGCTAGTTGATAGCCATTGGACCAACCCTCTTTAAGATTTCATAAGGACCAATGTATCTCGGACTAAGCTTTTCCTTCCGTCCAAAGCGTAATATCTTTTTTCCAGGGTAAAACCTTTAAGAATACTTTATCTCCAACCTCAAACTCAATATCCTTTCTTTTAAGATCAGAATATGACTTTTGTTTGTTAGAAGCAGCCTTGAGATTATCTTGAATTACCTTCACCTTATTCTCCATCTCTTGAACAAGATCTAGTCCGATGATCTTTCGATCCTCTAACTCGAACCAATTCAATGGTATTCGGCATTTTCTCCCATATAGTGCTTCATAAGGTGCCATCTTTATACTAGACTGATAATTGTTGTTGTAGGCAAACTCAGCTAATGGAAGATATTTTTCCCATGAACCTGCAAAATTAATTATAAATGCTCTAAGCATATCTTCGAGTATCTAGATAGTTTTTTTCAATTTTCCGTTTGTTTGAGGATGAAAAGCAATGCTGAAGTGTAACCGAGTTCCCAATGAATCGTGTAATGCACTCCAAAACCTTGAAGTAAACCTTGGATCTCTATCAGAAATGATAGACATAGGAACTCCATGCAATCTAACAACCTCCTTAATATATAACTCCGCCAACTTGTTCAAAGAGTAATCTATTCGAACTGGTATGAAATGTGCCGTCTTTGTCAATCGGTCCACAATCACCCAAATCGAATCTTTCTTACTTGGCGTCAAAGGTAAACCTGTTACAAATTCCATTGTAACTTTTCCCATTTTCACTGTGGAATTGAGATCGGTTAAAGCAACCCTAACGGAACTTGATGTTCTGGCTTTAGTTGTTGACATGTTAAGCATTTAACAACGAACTCAGAGATAGCCCGTTTCATGCTAGGCCACCAAAATCAATTCTTTACATCTTGATACATTTTGTTACCTCCTGGATGCATAGTTAGAGGACTGAAATGTACTTCCAAAAGTATTTCCCTCTTTAGATCTTCATCTTCAAGAATGTACACACGTCCCTTATAGTATAGACACTCATTTGATTTTATTTCAAAATCTTTAGATTCACCTTGTTCCACTTGTTTCTTCTTTTCCAAGCATTCCTTATCTTTTTCTTGCAACTCATTAATCCTTTCTATCAAAGTAGGCTTGATTTGAAATTTAGTCATTAATACACCCTCTTCTTGTAGCCTTAACTGAGCATTCATTGATCTCAAAGCAGAAAATGTCTTCCGGTTAAGTGCATCTGCTACCACATTAGCCTTCCCATGATGGTAATCAATGATTACATCATAGTCCTTGATCAATTCTATCCATCTTCTTTGCCTCAAATTAAGCTCCTTTTGAGATAACAAATATTTCAAACTTTTATGATCCGTGAAGATGTAGCACTTTTCACCATATAAATAGTGACATCAAATTTTCAAAGCGAACACCACCGCAACCAACTTTAAATCATGAGTAGGATAATTCCTCTTTGAGTTTTGAGTTGTCGAGAAGCATACACTAAAACCTTGTCTTCTTGCATCAATACACATCCCAAACCATTATGGGAGGCATCACTATATATAGTGAAATCCTTCCCGGATTCTGGTTGTACCAAAATAGGAGCTTTTGTTAATATCGTTTTCAATTTGTCAAAGCTTTCTTGATACTTTTCTGTCTAAACAAATGGCACATCTTTCCTTAATAGCTTAGTTATTGGAGCGAAAATCATTGAAAAATCTTTTACGAACCGCCGATAATAACCAGCTAATCCCAAGAAACTTCTCACTTCAGAGATGCTTTGTGGAACTTTCCATTCGAGTATTGCTTGAACCTTCTTAGGATCAACTCAAATTCCTTCCTCAAAAACAATGTGTCCAAGAAAAGCTACTTTAGACAGCTAGAATTCACACTTTGACAGCTTTGCATATAACTTCTTTTCTCGAAGGATCTGAAGTACTACTCGAAGATGAGTATCATGATCCTCTTTGGATTTTGAATAAACCAATATATCATCTATGAATACCACTAAAAACTGGTCCAAGTATGGCTGGAATATTCGATTCATCAAATCCATAAAAGCTGCCGGTGCATTTGTAAGTCTAAAAGGCATTACTACAAACTCATAATGCATATATCTACTTCTAAAAGTTGTCTTTGGGATATCTGCTTCTTTGATCTTCAATTGATGATACCCTGATCGAAGATCAATTTTAGAAAACACTAATGCTCCTTTAAGTTTATCAAAGAGGTCATCAATCCTTGGTAAAGGATATTTATTCTTCACCGTCACTTTATTAAGTTGACGGTAATCCACACATAACCTCCTTGATCCATTTCTATTTTTCACAAATAAGACTAGAGCTCCCCACAGTGATATACTTGGTCGTATAAAACCTTTATCTAACAATTCTTGTAATTGAGTCCTCGGCTTTTTGAGTTCTGTAAGAGCCATTCTATAAGGTGCTATTGATATTGGTGCCGTTCCAGGAAGCACATCAATACCAAATTCCACCTCTCGATTAGGAGGTAATCCTGGTAATTCATCTGAAAAAATATCTGGAAATTCCTACACCATAGGTATATTTTCCAGATCTATCTTTTTCTCTGAAGCATTTATCAATTGAGCTAAATAAGCTTCATACTCATGTGATTATAACCTTTCAACAGATATAGCTGTAATCTCATGGATCAAATAATTCTGCCTTTCTCCTTCAAATACTATTTCTGAACCATCTGGTCATTTTAAGATTGCCCTTTTTAATCGGCATTCAACCGTAGCATCATATGCCGATAGCCAATCCATTCCAAGAATAACTTCGAATTCTTGGAAAGGTAATTCTATAAGATTGGCTCGAAACTCTCTTTCCTGGATCCTTATAGGACACTTTTTACATATTCGAACTACTTTGGCGCTTTGTCCTAGAGGATTAATAGCAACTACCTCACTCGAAATTGGTTCTATTGGTATATTTCTTTCAAGTACTACTTTAGAAATATATACGAATGAGTAGAGCCTGGATCAATTAATGCAAAAATAGATCTGCCAAAGAGTTCGATCATACCTACTACAATCTCCGTATCATCATGATCATTAGCAGTCTTGATATTGTATAATCGAGCAGTACCCTTGTCATCTTGACCAGAAATGGTTGTGGATACTCCTGGTTTGCCACCTTTATTTTCTCTGTTTTTTTAGGCGCTGCAACTGACCGATTAGAATGAAGCTCTGGACACTCCCTTTTAAAATGACCAGCTTGTCCACAATAATAACAGTCTCCACCAGCGAACCAGCATCGCCTAGAATGCCTCTTTCCACAATGTTTACATTCTAGAGGAGGACGAAATTCGGAACCCCAAGTACCCGCAGTAACAGTCTGAATTTGTTTAAATTTCCCTCCTAAAAATCCCTTTTTAGTAGAAGAAGCTGATGATGCTTGGCTTTACTCTGGAAAACCTTTAATGCGTTTGAATGGCGACACAGCAAAAAAACTTCTCAATCTTTTTCTTGTCTGGACCTGTTTTTTCACTTTTTCCTCAAGATCCACTTTCTCTATAGCCTTTTCTCAGTTCATCGCCTCTTGGAAAGTGGTGAAGTTGCGGGAAACCAATACCCTTTTATACTGAGACTCTAACCCGGCTATGAATTTATCAATCTTGGATTTTTCAGTTGGAAAGAATTCTTCTACAAATCGGCTTAGTCTATTGAATTCACATTCGTATTCATAGACCATCCTGGCCGATTGCTTCAAATCCAATAACTTCCCCCTCATTTCCTCAATGAACAGATCCCCAATATATTTTTCTTTGAATTCCTTTTGAAAGAACTTCCATGTAATCTATTCAGGAGGAACCCGTGCAGTGACTGCATTCCACCACATACTGGCTTGCTCCATCAGAAGAGATACTACTCCTTCCAATTTTCCTTAATCATCACAAGGAATCCTACTTAACATCATCTTAATATCATTCAGCCAATAATCATCAGTCATAGGATCGGCATCAGTGTCACCTTTAAATTCTAGAGCTTTCATTTTCCTTAACTCCTTTGGAACTGATACTGCTGCTCTCCGATTGATAATAGCATCCAATGCTTGAAGAAATAAGCCTTGGCCTTGCACATGCATATTTCTCTGTTCCTCAGCTACTGTGCAATATCCCAAATTTTAGCTAGTGACTAAATTGTAAATTTTGAAAGTTTAGGGGGTTAAAGTATAAATCTTGGAAAAGTTTGGGGACTAAAGTGTAAATTTCCCCAACAAGTAATTTTATTCAGTAGAAGATTAAATCAGATCGAAATAAGTACCTTGATATCAGTTTTAAGAATTAAGATGCAGAAAAAGGTACCAAATTTGGATCGAATGAAATTGTTAAGCATGCTCAGGCCAAGGGAATACAAAGATGGGTGACCTTTGGGAAGGTCCCATAAAAGTGTTTCTGATCAATATTTTGGACTCAGTAAAAGTAGAAAATATTCGTATGGATTTCAAATAAAGGATTTCTACGATAAACCTTATGTTATGAAGATTTTCAATAATTATCAGAATAATAGACTGAGTTAAGAAATTTCAGTCTAAGTTTTTATAAAAGGAAATTTTTAAGGTTTAAAAGTATCATGTGATGGATAGTGAGTTGTATTGGGTACTTTCAAAGTTTGTAAAAATTTGAGGAAAATTGAAATAGGAATTGAAGTTTAGTGACCAAAATGAAAATTTTGAAAGTTCTGTGGCCAAAGTATAAACTTTTGGAAAGTTTAGGACCAAAGTGTAATTTCCAAAAGTTATGTAAGTTAACCCCGTAAATGAATAGTTCACCCCCAAGAGTGAAACTTTCGTGTTACCCAAATTTTTCATACGAAGCTTATAATAATGGTTATAAAGCTTTAAAGTTCGTAGGAAGAAAATTTGGAAATCGTATTGAGTGAAATTCGAATAATTGGATCGAATAAATGCCATAAATAAAAATATAAGATATTTTGGGACATGGCCAGTTGGATTGGTACCAATTTGGTTCAATTTTAATGGAATGGCAATTTTCAAGACTTGTTGTAAATAAAGACTAGTTGGAGGGCAAATTGGACATTTGCCATGGATGGCATTTTTGAAATATTTTGAAACTTTAAGGGAAATTTTGAAAGGCCAATTAAACATGGATTTTATCTTGTCCATTGAGTTTTGATGAGATTAAATCTTGGTCATTCGATGAAAAGGGCATTTTAGAAATTTCACTATTTAAATGAATTTTAAATTCATTTATACTTTACAAGTGGCTTAATTGGATGAAATAACAAAGATGAAGACAATTCTTCGTCCCAAAAAATTTGAAATTTGAGAGGGGAGAAGAGAGAAAAAATTTTAAGTTCGATTCAAGCCTCGAAACTCAATTTTCAACCGAACCGAATCAAAGAGGATTCAAGATATTATAAAGGAAAAGATCGAGTAGAATTTAGTGAGGCATACTATTACATGGCCCAGGTGAGTGCATTCTACTTACTCTATTTATGAAATGAGAAAGACTGGTAATAAGTCATTCTCGATTATTAAAAGAAAAAGATTTGAATTTTATTAAATGATTTTGAAATGCTCTATGAATGATTTTCGGGTATGAATTGCCCAATGCATATTTTTACATATTGAAGTGATTATCTTGATCCATCGATATTATCGAAAATGAATGAAATGTTCATAGTAGTAAATTATTTGAAAGCCCGTTGTATAATTATTGAGAGTCTTCGTATATTGGCATGCCAAAGAGGTAGAGTATATTAATATGATATTACTGTCAAGTACAGTAATGAGACAGTGAGCTGTGTTCTACGGCTATGACATATTGGTTAATACTGATGTTAAGTTATTGCAGTGATATAGTGAGTTATGTTCTACAACAATGACCTATTATTATTATTGATGTCGTTAAGTTATGGTAGTGTTTACAGTGTTACACTGACATTGATACATTGGTATTGATACATTGATATCAATACATCGATACATTGTTTTATTAATGGCACAACTAAATAGTTGTTGTCAAGCACATGTGCATACTTATCATTGACTCGCATACCATGTATTCTCATCCATAGTACATTGGGCTATATTGAAATTGAAAGTATAATGGATCGTATTGATATAACATGTATTGTATATATATATATATATATATGAATATATGAGATGTTGATTTTTACAGGTTACATGACAGAGAAACAACTTCGATAAGTCATTCTATACGATTTTAAATTCTTATATGTTATATTCAGTATTTTATTTATTATGAAATTTTTATTAAAATTAAAGTGTTTTAATTTGATTTATAAGTTTTGCCTCACTAAGTTCGTACTTAGCGTGTGTTTGTTTCACATGTAGATTAAGATGGAGGATTTGAAGAGGAGTCGAGCATGCTGATCAAGCTTCAATCTACAAAACATCAGTAAGATATTCTAGCTTATGATAATCTCTAGTCGGCATGTAATTATTTAATTGCTACTAGAGTATGATGCATTAAATTAGACTAAATGATAGATAAGTAATCAGTTTTGGTGATGAATTGTATATGGATAAAGCAAAATAAGGCATTAGCATTGTAACAGAATAAAGATAAGGTAGAAAGGATAATTAATTTGCTAATAAGAATAATCGGTAATCGTGTAAAGATTTTAAAGTCAAGAAAGTGCCTAGATAGCGAATCTAGTTTTCACCTTGAATTGAACTATTATTTTTAATAATTGTCAAATGTATTTTAAAATAATTAGTTTAGGGTTGAAACTAGCTAACTGCACATAGGTTGTGTTTTCAAGAAATCCGAGAAAGGGTTAGATTTACAAACTAAAATTTGTAAATACTTGTACAAATAAATTTATAAGTCAAGATTTCTTTAAAACTCCGTAAAATCTTTAATGTATATTTGATTTACGAGTATACGTTAAGGGTGTTACATTTAATGGTATCTGAGCAAAATTTTAGCCAGTTCTGGATGCTAAACCGAGTATGATATGATTTTTATTAGTAAATACATGCCCCTAGGATGTCATATTACTGATGTACTGATTGTGTGACTTGATGCTGCTTATCATTAGTATAAGGTGAAATTATACTAGAATAAGGAAAGTAAAATGATAATGGATTTCGCCAGTTGACGAATCTTAGAGGTTAAGAAAGAACCCATAAAGGATATGATACAGTAATTATAAGATACTCGGATACGAAAGAGTAAGAAGAAGAAGTATCTTTACTTTAAAAATATGTATGTTTGAAGATAACAATGTCACTAGATGCTGCAGATGTAATCTGGCGATATACTCAAGATAAATTAAGGATTGAAGTTATGATGGAAATAACTCAGTGGTATAAGATGTTTGTACTGTCAGTACATAAGGGAGAGTTGGAAAGTTAAGTAATGATACTACTGAGATAATTAGAAAAGAAACTAAGAAAGAAATTGATTTGTAAAGAGATTATATTTGAAGCTCAAAAAGAAGATGTTAGTTATTAATCAGTCAGAGGTTTTAACTTCTTGCATCTGTATATAATAAAGCATTGACTGTGAAAAAGTTTAAGTTTTGGGAACCTTAAAGGTTATGATGAAAGAGGATTTATAACTGCTTATTTGAAGACGAAAAATGACAAAACTTCTATAGAAGATTTGAGATGTATTAATATTGAAAAGTTAGAAGAAGTAATGTTGATAGAGAGGAGGACGTTTGGAAAACTTCTTAGAAAAGTGATAAAGAATTGGGTATGGTGAATTGTTCAGAAGGAAATTATTTCACTAATTTCTGAACTTTGACAAGGTACTCACATTGTTTATGAGGAATAGTGTGAGATCAGTGGGTTAAGCCAATATACCAAGGGCATATTAATGGATCTTATCTTCAGAAGTGAGCAAAAGTCTATAGTATATGTACTTATGTTTTGGGGGCATTGACTGAATTATTTACATGTCAACTCTCCTGAATAAATTGAGATGCAATTAGATTTGATACATGAAGAGGAGTTAGTATAAATATTGGTTTATGGAATTAAAGAATTAAGGAATAAGAAATTTCATTGACGGAAGTTTTGAGGAAAAATCACAAGGTCGAAGAAGCCACTTGGGAGGCTGAGAAAAAAATAAGGAAGTAATATCCATAAATGTTTGGAACATGTACGCATTGAAAATTCAAGGACAAAATTTCTTAAGGGGGAAGAATTGTAATATCCCAAATTTTGGATAGTAACTAAATTGTTTGGAACATGTACGCATTGAAAGTTTAGGGGGTTAAAGTATAAACCTTGGAAAAGTTTGGGGACTAAAGTGTAAATTTCCCCAACAAGTAATTTTATTCAGTAGAAGAGTAAATCAGATCGAAATAAGTACCTTGATATCGGTTTTAAGAATTAAGATACAGAAAAAGGTACCAAATTTGGATCGAATGAAATTGTTAAGCATGCTCAGGCCAAGGGAATACAAAGATGGGTGACCTTTGGGAAGGTCCCATAAAAGTGTTTCTGATCGATATTTTGGACTCAGTAAAAGTAGAAAATATTCGTATGGATTTCAAATAAAGGATTTCTACGATAAACCTTATGTTATGAAGATTTTCAATAATTATCAGAATAATAGACTGAGTTAAGAAATTTCAGTCTAAGTCTTTATGAAAGGAAATTTTTAAGGTTTAAAAGTTTCATGTGCTGGATAATGAGTTGTATTGAGTACTTTCAAAGTTTGTAAAAACCTAAGGAAAATTGAAATGGGAATTGAAGTATAGTGACCAAAATGGAAATTTTGAAAGTTCTGTGGCCAAAGTATAAACTTTTAGAAAGTTTAGGACTAAAGTGTAATTTCCAAAAGTTATGTAAGTTAACCCCGTAAATGAATAGTTCACCCCCAAGAGTGAAACTTTCGTGTTACCCAAATTTTTCGTATGAAGCTTATAATAATGGTTATAAAGCTTTAAAGTTCGTAGAAAGAAAATTTGGAAATCGTATTGAGTGAAATTCGAATAATTGGATCGAATAAATGCCACAAATAAAAATATAAGGTATTTTGGGACATGGCCGGTTGGATTGGAACCAATTTGGTTCAATTTTAATGGAATGGCAATTTTCAAGACTTGTTGTAAATAAAGACTAGTTGGAGGGCAAATTGGACATTTGCCATGGATGGCATTTTTGAAATATTTTGAAACTTTAAGGGCAATTTTGAAAGGCCAATTACACATGGATTTTATCTTGGCCATTGAGTTTTGATGAGATTAAATCTTGGCCATTCGATGAAAAGGGCATTTTAGAAATTTCACTATTTAAATGAATTTTAAATTCATTCATACTTTACAAGTGGCTTAATTGGATGAAATAACAAAGATGAAGACAATTCTTCGTCCCAAAAAATTTGAAATTTGAGAGGGGAGAAGAGAGAAAAAATTTTAAGTTCGATTCAAGCCTCGAAACTCAATTTTCAACCGAACACGAATCAAAGAGGATTCAAGATACTATAAAGGAAAAGATCGAGTAGAATTTAGTGAGGCATACTATTACATGGCCCAGGTGAGTGCATTCTACTTACTCTATTTATGAAATGAGAAATACTGGTAATAAGTCATTCTCGATTATTAAAAGAAAAAGATTTTAATTTTATTAAATGATTTTGAAATGCTCTATGAATGATTTTCGGGTATGAATTGCCCAATGCATATTTTTACATATTGAAGTGATTATCTTGATCCATCGATATTATCGAAAATGAATGAAATGTTCATAGTAGTAAATTATTTGAAAGCCCATTGTATAATTATTGAGAGTCTTGGTATATTGGCATGCCAAAGAGGTAGAGTATATTAATATGATATTACTGTCAAGTACAATAATGAGATAGTGAGTTGTGTTCTACAGCTATGACCTATTGGTTAATACTGCTGTTAAGTTACGGCAGTGATATAGTAAGTTATGTTCTACAACAATGACCTATTATTATTATTGATGTCGTTAAGTTATGGTAGTGTTTACAGTGTTACACTGACATTGATACATTGGTATTGATACATTGATATCAATACATCGATACATTGATACATTGTTTTATTAATGGCACAACTAAATAGTTGTTGTCAAGCACATGTGCATACTCACATTGACTCGCATACCATGTATTCTCATCCATAGTACATTCGGCTATATTAAAATTGAAAGTATAATGGATCGTATTGATATAACATGTATTGTATATATATATATATATATATATATATATGAATATATGAGATGCTGATTTTTACATGTTACATGACAGAGGAACAACTTCGATAAGTCATTCTATACGATTTTAAATTCTTATATGTTATATTCAGTATTTTATTTATTATGAAGTTTTTATTAAAATTAAAGTGTTTTACTTTGATTTATAAGTTTTTCCTCACTAAGTTCGTACTTAGCGTGTGTTTGTTTCACACGTAGATTAAGATGGAGGATTTGAAGAGGAGTCGAGCATGTTGATCATGCTTCAATCTACAAAACATCAGTAAGATATTCTAGCTTATGATAATCTCTAGTGGGCATGTAATTATTTAATTGCTACTAGAGTATGATGCATTAAATTAGACTAAATGATAGATAAGTAATCAGTTTTGATGATGAATCGTATATTGATAAAGCAAAATAAGGCATTAGCATTGTAACGGAATAAAGCTAAGGTAGAAAGGGTAATTACTTTGCTAATAAGAATAATCGGTAATCGCGTAAAGATTTTAAAGTCAAGAAATGACCTAGATAGCGAATCTAGTTTTCACCTTGAATTGAACTATTGTTTTAATAATTGACAAATATATTTTAAAATAATTAGTTCAGAGTTGATACTAGCTAACTGCACATAGGTTGTGTTTTCAAGAAAACCGAGAAAGGGTTAGATTTACAAACTAAAATTTGTAAATACTTGTACAAATAAATTTATAAGTCAAGATTTCTTTAAACGACTCCGTAACATCTTTAATGTATATTTGATTTACGAGTATATGTTAAGGGTGTTACATACTGGCTCCACATTTTGCCGCCCCTAAGGTGGATTCTGATTCACCTCATTACTTCCCCTCTAAGCGGGCATATCTTGCTCAAATGCCTGACGAGATTCTCAATGATCTGACATATGATAATGTCACAATCATCCCTTATAAGTAAGGAGTAACAACATTAATTACTAGGCATCCAATTATATTCATACAAATATCAATAATCTTGACATCCAGTGGTATGTATATAATTCCCACTATCTATATACCTAATTTATGTCCAGAACCGGCTAAACCTGTAGCTCTGATACCAATAAATGTAACACTCTAATCAGTATTTTATAATAAATACCAATTATAGTATCACAATTTTTTGCGTAAAATCGTTTACCGAATTTTTATCTTATCGAATTAAGTCCAATTTCAGGCAGCTGCTTAACAAATCTTATTACAAACCATATGATTACTCATCATCTACCTTAAACATAAACTAGTCTATATATTATTACAAACCATATATATAAACTAGTATGTAACCGGCAAATTTTAATATTTACATGCCAACTAGAAACATCAAAATACATCAAAGGATGTTATTACTGATACCGTTTATATACTCCAGATAGTAGGATGCCCGCTCCTTACTCTAATTTTTGTCTTTTACCTACGCGTGAAAACCATCACAGGCTAAGTATATACATAGTGAGGCAACAATAATATTTAGTGCAAATAACATAACAAAATAATAATATGTAACCGTTTTCATGCATTATAATCACTAGATATGACTTATCATCATGTTCATCATACATAAATATGATATAAACCGGATATACATTTTCTTACCAATATACTTGCCATAACTTTAAGAGTGTATAAACTCTTTAACCCGTTTATAAAATATTTACCGATTTCATAATCCAATTTCATAGCCCGATTTCATATATCAAATATAGACCTATGAGGACCCTAGATACACGAGTCAAATATGCACCAAAGTTCTTCCCGCATATTTATAAGGTTGTGCTAACCATACACTAAGAAACCTTTAGGTATACTATAGTGCTATCCCGAATTCTCGATTATGCAATGTGCTATTGGACTCTATGGCATGCCAACTATATCTTGTGCCTCAATTGACTTATTTGGGCATAATTTATGTATTTGTTCCATCCATGGCAATGTATATCATTATAATTAAACATTGGGTAGTTCATACCCGAAATAACATTCATAGCATACCATCATCAATAACTAGTGATCAATGCATTTGTTTTCAACCTTGGACATATTTAAAATATGTCCAATATATGATAAATAACATAAATATCATGATAGTACATATACCAGGTAGACTCATCGCAAGTCCTACCAGTGATGTATAAAACATCCATGCATAATGTTATGTATGCATTTCACTCATATGATGCCTCACTAGAAATCTTATTGCTGATTTAACCGTATTCTCAAAATTTTTCTTGTCTTTAGACTTGTTCACAAAACGATCTTGATCACGTTCATGATCTATAAAACCATCGTTTCCCAAACACATACATTTCAAAGTGTATGTTAGTACTATTCTAACATAGGCATATATTAGGAATAAAATTCCTAAAAATCCTTTATTATTTATACCATCACAAATTCGCAAGAAAATCTAATTTTCCATAATATAATCATAAAATGAAATCTTTTAGAATTCACTTCAACTTTCCAAATTATTCAAAATGGTCCCTTGCCATTAAATTTAAATCAATCATTAAACAACATATCCAAGTATTCCAAAACACTTTCAAGATTAATACATAACTTTCTAACCAATTTCCATTTCAATCCTATATTTTCCTTAATCTGCCATTTGATCCTCAACATTTTGAAAACTTCCAAAACGATCCAATTGAATCTTCTAACATCAATTTTCAGCATAATACCTCAACATTTCAACATTTTAACCTTAATCCTTAAATTTCCCAAAATATGCGAAAAAGGTCCCTAGAACTTAACAAAGTTCCAAATTGGTCCAAACAACATTCTAAGCCTTGTGTACTAAGACTTTCATTCACTCTTATACTAGTACTATCATTCCTACCAGGGAAAGTTAAATGGAGCAAACACAACTCACCTAGTGTACTAAGATAACAAGATGCATAAAAGAGTGTCCCTCAATAGTTTTGCACATGGCATCGAGTTTTAATTAATTTTCATTATTTTCTCAATTTATCTAGAAGTTTTATTAAGCCTTTTATATGCTATATTGAGCATTCAGTTCATTCACATTAATCATGCATTGGGATTAGAGAGTCAACTAGAATTTCCCTAAGGTTTCTTAAGATTTTAGAAAGCATGCAACATGAGATTTAAGGTCTACAACAGATTCAACACTAAGTTCAAAATACGAAAGCTCTTAACACATTACAAAACATTAAGCATAGATTAATCATAGGAAATCATGATCAATGTAGCAACAATTTTATAATCAATGGAATCATAGCAAAAGGAACCATCAAAAACATATTAGACTATTTATAGGCTAATTGTTTTATATTTTTACCTAAATTTAACCTATTATATACAAGGGATAGTACTCCCCCAAACTTGGGAAGAGCATTGTCCCCAATGAAAAAAGGAAACAAGAAAAAAAATATATGCATATGCAATATGAAAAACTAAAAATTAAAAATAAAAGAAAAGAAAAGAAAAGAAAACTAACCTAGGGAGTTACTGGGGAGATGGTTCTTGGATGAAGATGCCCTTGCCTTTATCCTAGGGAGACTTTATCTTTTTGGCAGGGCAGGATGAGGCACCAGCTTTAGTATCTAGTTACCTTTTCGATTGGTAGTGGGTGGTGGAGGTGCTGGGTATTTGATTGCAAGCACCTCAGAAGGCATCCATCCAAAAGGTGCCTTGAGAATATTATCCCCTTTCCTATTTAGGCACTCTAGACTCATGGTAGAATGTTGTGATGAGTCTAGGGAATGGTAACACTCGGGTATTCCTCCGCAAAGCTACTCTTTCAAAAATGGCTCCGTAAATGAGCTCGTAAGGTGCAATCTCTCGCCCATTGAGAATAGAGTCGAAGAGCAACAATCGCCAATGAGAGAATATAGTTTGATTATTGGTTGGTAAGAGCCTTGTATTGAGGAACCTCGCCCAAAATTTGGAAGTTGGAGTGAGGTTTTGCCATTGCACTTCCTGAGTGTTGGACAACATTATTTCCCTTGTGTTTCCTGAAAGACAAAGGTCCTCCAAAACCCTAGTATCTATTTCTACGGTGGCGTTGGCGATGAACCTGAAGTGAGTCCCTTCTGACACCTTGAGATGGTAATGGCGAGCAATCAGAGAGGTTGGAAACTCCAACTTCATGCCTCTAAAAACACCCATCCATCTTCATGCTGGCCAAAGTGGGTGTAAAACTCTTTCACCCAATCAATATTTATTGGCGCTGGCTGTCGAACAAATACTTCCCAATCACGTGAGGCCATGGCGGCGATCTCGTCACCGTCAAATTTAGGAGTGAAAGTGGAAGATAGTTCTAGCCCTTCTTCAGGGAGAAGATCCTGGTGCAGTAGTGACTTATACCGTCATTAGAGTTTTGTAAAATGTAAATGATTTTTAAGAGGGACAAGCCGTTTAGTAGAGGAATCAGAGTCAAATGAGGAATCAGGTGATGATTGATGAAAATAAAGAGATGATGGTGGACTAAGGCTACTTCTAGGTTGTGCCGTTGTAAAAGAGAATAGGTTGATGAGGGGAAGCTTTTAGGGTTTCTTCTGGAAGTGAATAGTTATCGGGATGGACAAAGGAGTTTGGTTTTCTAATATAAGGAAACTTGGGGATGAAGAATATAGGAGGTTGTGGAGGCAAAGAGGCTTTAGAGTGATTGAGGGAAGTTAGCATTTATCGTTGATGGTTTCGTTTAAAGGGAAAGCAGAAATGGGTAGCTTATGGAATGAGGAAGCAACACGTGGCAGTTATTCCGACGTATGGGAGGTAAAGTCTAAAAATAAAGGTAAACATGGAATTCCCTCACAATTGACAACCAAATTCCCCATTCTAGTCGACTTCAAAAAGTTTCATTTCTTGGATTCTAGGAGAACATTCGACCATTTGTCTTATTCTTGTGATAACTACCAAAAACAACACAAATTAAATAAAACCTAATGCGAACAAACAGAATAGTAAATACTTAAAATTAAAAATTGTAGAATCAAAATGCAAAAAATTAAAAATGCAAAAAAATAAAAGGATAAAACTAGATGCTTAGAAATCCAGTAACGTGATGCCTTCAAACATTGTCCATTAACTTTGAAGATTGGGCTATCCTTGAGATCCTTGATGTGCATAATACCATGTGGATACACCTTGACAATTTGGAATGGGCCGGACCAACGAGATTTCAACTTGCTTGGGAAAAGCTTCAAACGAGAGTTGTAAATGAGGACTTTTTGACCCTCTAGCACCATGCCATCGTTTAGTTTTTTTCTTGTAAATCTTGGCATTCTCATAAGCATCTAGCAATCTTCTTTCTCTAGCTAGTTGGCAGTCCATGTTGATCTTCTTAATATCCCAAAAGGCTTTATGCTCAAGTTTGGCCGGTAAGTGACATGCCCTACGGCGTTTTGACCATGGTCCGATAGACCTATAAGGCTTCATCCAGTTTTAATGACTAGTCTTTACGGTTTGGCTTGACCACTTTCTCAAGGATCTACTTTATTTCTCTGTTGAACACTTCAGCTTTTCCATTGGTTTACGGATGAAATGTTGTGGCGATCTTATGGTGGACTCCATAGCGATGCAATGCCTTAGCAATCAGCTTGTTGTCGAAGTGCTTTCCTTTATCACTAATAATGGTTTGAGTCACTCCAAACCGAATAAAGATGTTCTTGTGCAAAAATCTTAGGACAGTATTTGCATCATTCTTGGTTGTAGCAATGGCCTCTACCCACTTGGACACGTAATCAACTATGAGTAAAATGTACAGTTGTCCTTTGGAGGATGGGAATGGTCTCATGAAGTTAATGCCCCAAACATCAAAAAGTTCAACTTCAAGGATGACTTGAATATGTAGTTCATTACATCAAGAGATGTTCCCCGTTCTTTGACATCTATCGCACGCCCTGTAGTATGCATGGGCATCCCAAAATAAGATTGGCCAATAGAATCTAGATTGTAGGACCTTTGTTGCAGTCATTTGTCCTCCAAAGTGTTCTCCACATTGGAGTAGAGTGGCAATGTAAGAGTATGTCTTCTTGTTCATCCCCGGGTAGCATCTTTGGATCATTTGATCGGCGTATTGCTTGAAAAGGTATGGCTCATCCTAGTAGTAGTAACATGTATCATGTCAGAATTTCTTCCTTCTCTGGTTGCTAAGACCACAAGGGGAAATACCACTAACAAGAAAGTTAACAACGTCAGCATACTACGACAAAGCCATAGCCTTCAAAAGTTTCTCATCAGGGAATTCTTCCTTAATATCCATGTAACACGAGTATCACAAGCATTCTCAAGCTTAGAAAGATGGTCAGCTACTTGATTTTTAGTACTTTTTCTATCAACTACCTCAATGTCAAATTCTTGCAGCAGTAATATCCTAATAAGTCTAGGTTTAGCATCCTTTTTAGTCATTAGGTATTTAATGGCAGAATGATCATTATGCACAATAACCTTAGTTCCTATTAAATATGACCTAAATTTATCAAATGCAAAAACTACAGCAAACATATCTCTTTTAGTGGTAGTGTAATTAACTTGTGCCTCATTAAGGGTACGACTACGATAATATATAACATGAAAAACCTTATTTTGGTGCTGACCAAGAACGGTGCCAACATCATAGTTGCTAGCATCACACATAAGATAAAATGGTTGTGATCAATCGGGGGTACGACAATTGATGCATAAATAAGTTCCTTCCTTAAGGTTTTGAATGCTACACGGTATTGGTCATTAAACACAAATGCTCTATTCTGCTCTAACAACAAGCATAAGGGCTTTGAGATTTTAGAGAAGTATTTAATGAATCTCTTGTAGAAACCAGCATGGCCAAGGAAGTTTCGGATGGATTTGACTTTAACTGGCGGTGGAAGCTTCTCTATAACTTCAATCTTGGCTTTGTCTACTTTAATGCCTTTGTTTGAAATACGGTGTCCTAAGATGATGCCTTCAGACACCATAAAGTGGCATTTTTCCCAGTTAAGTACAAGGCCAATTTCCTCACATCTTTTCAATACCTTGGCAAGGTTGCCTAAGCGGTGATCAAAAGAATTACCATAAATGGAAAAATAATCCATAAAGGTCTCCAAAAAATCATCAGCCATGTCTAAAAATATGGCCATCATACAACGCTGGAATGTTGTTGGGCATTACAAAGGCCAAATGGCATTCTACGAAAGGCATAAATTCCATATGAACATTTGAATGTTGTTTTCTCTTGGTCTTCTGGTGAGATAACGATTTGGTTGTTTTCGGAGTCACCATCCAGGAAGCAGTAGTAGGGTTTCCCAGTAAGCTTATCAAGCATCTGGTCAATAAATGGCAAAGGGAAGTGATCATTTTAGTGGCTTTGTTTAGCTTCTAATAGTCAATACAGATCTGACATCCAGTAACGGTCCTGGTTGGAAGGAGATCATCGATATTTTTTATCACGGTCATACCACATTTCTTGGGTACACACTAGAAAGGATTCACCCATGAACTATCTGAGACGGGATAGATGATTTCATCATCGATCCATTTGATGATCTCCTTCATAACCATAGTCTTCATGATTGGATTGAGTCTCCGGTGTGGTTCTATCGAGCTATTGTGATCATTTGCAAGCATATTCTTATGCATCACAAAGTAGGGCTTATGCCCTTCAAGTCAGCAATAGTCCAACCAATAGCTTTCTTATGTTGAGATAAGACATGTAACAATTTAGTTTCTTGGTCAGATGTTAAGCTAGCAGATATAACAATAGGCAGAGTATTATTCTCCCTTAGATATGGATACTTTAATTGTAGGGGAAGAGGTTTAAGATCAAGTACCGATGGATGCTCTAGTGATGGTTTGGGATATTTGAACTTAGCATAATCCAAAGGTTCAAAATTCATACCTGGTCTGGTAGGCACAACATTGGATTGTTCAATCTCGACCTTACCTTCTTCTTTAGCTTCATGCATGGCCTCTTCAAAGTCAGATTGCTCTACAACGTTAAGCACATTGTTGCAGCATATCTCTTACAAATATTCTTCAATTAGGGTTTCTTAAGAGTGCTGAAGGCATTGAGTGTGATCTTTTGGTCATTCATCTTCATAGTAAATTCATCCTTCTCACAATCAATCACAAGACGCTCGGTGGCAAGGAATGGTCTCTCGAGGATGATGAGAGCATTCTCATTTGCTTCACAATCAAGGATGATAAAATCTGCAAGAAAGATAAACATATCCACCTTGAATAAGACATCTTCACTTCTACCCTCGGGTCAGATTTGATAACGATCAACAAATTGAAGGATCACCGATGTAGGCCTAACGCTTCCCATCCCTAGTCTTGTAAACACAGATTTTGACATTAAATTGACACTTGCACCGAGATCGCATAGGGAACGACCTGATTAGTTATGGCCTATGGAGCATTGTAACTCCCTCAACCCAACCTAAACGCCAGACCGAACTGAGCAAGTTACATTAGGGTTTGCCGAAACAAACCCAAAATAATTAACTCGAATTAGGTCCATTTTTTACATTGTCTAGATGCAACATAATGACCTAGGGTGTACAAACTCGCAGCGGTTACAAAACTCAACCGAAACGGAGTCAAATTAATATCCAATCGTATAAATAGTAATATAAGGATCACAACATAAATCTAGAAAATTACGAGGACTTACTTAAATTCAAAGTTACCAGTTCTTAATTAATCAGATTACATGCATACTTGTCAAATTTTAGCTTAAACCGATCAACTAAACACATTCAATTTTTCATACATACAAAACAAGGACCAAAATGGAAGAATCTAAAACCATGCCATCACTTTAACTAAAAATAATGCCTTGGGTATTGGTACTCGGGATAGGGTATCAATACCATGCCTAATTTTTAAAGAGGTGTACCGATACCCTTCCCCGAGTATCAATACCCAGGCCAAAAATACCAAAATCCCAAATTCTAGTAGCTAAAACTCGTACTGATACACCTTTTCAAGTATCGATACCAAGGTTAATTTTCTAAAGGGGCATACTGATATGGGGGATTGAGTATCGATACCCCTAAACCTGAAATATCCAATTTTGCTGGTTTAACACTCAATTGATACTCTAAACATGCTTAGATCAAACTCATACATAAACACCATAAAATAGGGACTAAAGCAAGCCAAAAACCTCAATAACAGAAGCAATTAAATATGAATTGAATCATATTACAATACTAGAGGCATGCTTCCTAAAATCATCCTAATATAACACTCAAAAGAGTTCCAAGGCACAATTCAACATTGGCTTCACATCAATTAATTATAGGCATCTTTTAAAGCATGCTTAAACCATTAGCGCATAAGCTTAAGCATAAGCATTCACAACCTATATGCAAAACTACGTAAGCCTTCTAGCATCAAGCTTATATGGCAACAACCATCAATCATGCTTCAAACCATTAACACAATAGTCGATCAAACCACAACATATAAACTTACAAATCACAATAAAATCCAGATTACAAAACCCTCCAAAACATGGTAACGCATTGCCTTATTAACCGAAATAAAACTAAGTTTCCATACTCAAATGGTAGTTGTATTCTTGGACCTTCCTTGCCAAGAGAATACTGCCCTTCAACTCTATTACTCTGTATCAATGGGAAAAGAGAGCCTAATCACACAATGCTTAGTAAGGTTGCTCATAGACAAAACATGGATGCATTTCAAAACCCTTTTGAAATCAAATAACCTTTGAAGTGAAAAGCATGCTTAGTCAGACCAAAGAATTTTCCCGTTTGTTTCCAAAACGTATCATGCATAACAACCATATGCATCAAAACTCTTTTCATATATCTCATATGTCTCATAAATCTCATATATTGGCAAGTTTTGTGACCCTAGATAGACTTACCTATTTCCTTTTATTCAAAAACAAAAAGTTTAGTACAACACATCGGATACACAGATTTCCCCAGTGGACTTACCTTCACTTATTATCACTTCGGCCCGGGATAGGCTCACCCCTACCCATTGTGATAGACTTACCTCTACCACCAGCAATAGGCTCACCCCTATTGCAAGAAACTAAAGAATACCATCAGTTTGAGTAGACATACTGCTATACCTCAAGAGCTGTAGAGCGATCGGCTTTATATTATAGTGCACTTTAAACCAAATGGCATGCCAACTATATCTGATACTTTCTCATTTATGTCACATAACCAATATATCATTTTCAAATACATTTACTTATTGTTTTCCAATGCATTTCACAAAACTGTTTCATATACAAAACTATATTGCCGAAGGAAAAAACACATTCTTTCTAGAAATAAATCTCAATGCTCATAGGCATCCATAAACTTTGATATACAATGCATATTAAACCAAAATGATGCATTTACAGTAAGTAAATCAAACCATGCTTCCAAACCAAAACATGAAATCCGCAAGCTCATATCAAACCAATACTCAAAGGAAAAATAGGGAAAACTTACGCTTGAGCTTAGTTAAGCTTTTTAGGCTATAACTAAACCCATATGATCCATCGATCAAACCTTTAAAGAGCTTTAACGCATTTATACACTCACTGATACACTTCACTTTGCTCATCAACGGGAATTAAGCTAATTAAAAGCGATGTACGCAACTAGGCAACCTTGCCTTGATCGTCCCTTGTTTTAACAACATAAAACCAAAGGAAAAATGCATCATTATGCATTCTACTCACCGTGAAACAACAATCCCCTACATTCTTAAGAAAACCCTTCCAAACTTAGTCGAGACTACCGAAAACAACATCGATCTTTATTCACCCAACACCTATCACCAACCCTACAATTCTAACATTCAATCCCCATTAAAAACAACCAAAAACACTTGCTAAACATCCTTATACCTCCAGCAATTCTAGAACACACATAACACCCCCAAAAAACCACTAAAAATTCACCTAAAAATTAATCAATCAAATAGTTACGGGATTTATTTCAACAATCTCATTTCACATTATGTTTACCTTATCAAAATGTGAATCTAACCAATCAAAATCTCCAGGTTTCGTCAAGTTAATCAAATCTTTAAGCAAATCATCAAAAATATCAATTAATCAATCAATTCTTGAAATCCATTGCAAAACTAAGTTAAAATCAATCCAATATCAGCCAACTACTAGGGAATATCAATAAAGAACCTTAGTTTTACGAGAGAAGAAAAAATTCACCTTTGAAGAAACTCTAACCAAAATTGACGTAAGTATTTCCTTGAAATCAAACTTATGATATGGATGAAATCTTGAGAAATTTTTGTAAGGTTTTAATAGGAATCAAAAGTAGAATCAAATGATAATTCCTACATTGAAAATTAGCAAGGAATTCTGAAAATATTGTTTGGAAACTGAAATGGAAAGTGGGAGGAAATAAGGGGAGAAAATGACAAAAAATTAGAAAGAATAGGAAAATGATTTAGAAACCAATTAACTGTCAACTCCTTACTCAATTAAGGTGGTAATTTTTGATTAAAAACATTAGAAAATAATATCTCTCTAAAGGTTCTTAGAATTGGCCCATTTACAAAATAGTTACTAAAATAGTTTTGCAAAATTTACATTTCAATAACTAAATCAACAATCCATTTAATTAGATTAAATTAACTTTTAATTAAAAACCAAAAATGTTTAATATAATGACTAAAAACCTTTTAAAAATCCAACCCTCTACCAATTAGTAAATATTCCCATTTTTACATTTTAATTTCACCCGAAACATATTTAATCCATTAATTCAGTTTAACCGATTCAAATTGAACTCGGTCAAACCCTCAAACCTTCTAACTCTATTTTTGGGGTGTTAAAAGCATGGAACGGTAAAAATGCCAGGGTCCTTCATCTTGGGTGGTAAATCACTTAGCACAGCCAGACATTCGCCCGTCGTAGCAACAATTTCAACTTCACCCACCATTCTTTTCTTAGTCACGATCTCTTTTAGAAACTTTGTATATATTGGCATTTGATCAATGGCCTCTAGGAATTGGACACTGATATGCAACTGTTTGAGCATATCCAGAAAGTTCTAAAATTGGACATCATGTTTCTAAGCCTTCATTCGTTGTGGGAATGGAGGTGGTGGTCTAGCTTATCGTGTGGGTTACTGGATGTAGTATCACCCTTAGTTTTGTCATTCTTGCTATCAGTAACAAGGACTCTCACTGTATTAGACACATGAGTTGTATCCTTAGGTGCAGGAACATCGATGGCTTGCTTGCTTAGAGTGGAATCAACAAGGGAACCTCCACCAAACTTGGCATATTACTTCAATTGAGTGACACTATACAGTGTGATGGCATTACATTTCTCTGCATTAAAAGCTTTAGTGACATCAGTATCACTAGGTAAACCGCCTGGTGGTCGTATCTTCAAGACTTGGGCAATCTACCCTGCTTGTGTTTCCAAGGAAAGTAAAGAAGAAATGTTTTTTTTTGTATGATCAATTGTTGATTTTGCAACATAGTGGCTTGCATTGTGAGCATGTCACAATGGTTCTTTAAATGTGCCGCCTAATCCAGCATAATAACACGGGCAGTTTCCATGAAATTTTGATAAGTAGAATCAAAAGAATTAGAATTGAAGTTAGAAACTCCATAGTTCCATCTTTGAGTCTTTTTTTGGAATCCAAGAGGTTTTGTTGTTGTATTGTGTCGTACTCCTGAATTACATGTATTACCTCTTCAACCAAAATTTGGATGTTGTTGCCATCCTGGGTTATAGGTGTTGGATTAGGGATTGTTGTTGCGGTTGGTGTTCCCTACGTAACATCTAGATTCTTATTGCTAAAGGCATTCATTCGACTAGTATTCCCCATCACAATGCTCACATGTGTATTGAATTACCTTAACCTCACACACATTGGACGTTGGCTGCATGTTTTTGAGTAGGTTAGTGATGGTGGAGAGCTGAGCCACTACACTCTAGGAATTGTCCAACTGGATTCATCTAGAAGATTCAGGGCATGGCTTCAATCTCTCCCTTGAAAACTGTTAGTCGTTATTGGCTATCTGGTCTATTAGTTTGTAAGGCTTTTCATAATCTTTGTCAAGCAAAATACCATTGGATGAAGAGTCAATCATCATCCTTGTTGGTGCATTGATGCAATTATAGAATGAAATAATTTGTAGCCAATCATGGAATCCAAGAATCGAGCACCTGCGATGCATATCTTTGTATCTATCCCAATATTCATACATGGATTCATCATCACGCTGTGTGAATGAGATGATCTTGATTCACTTCTGATTGTGCACGTTCGGTGGATCATATCTGTGCAAAAAGTTCCTACACAAATCATCCAGGATATGATAGATCTTGAGGAACTAACCTTCAACCATGCTCTGGCTCAATCTTGCAAGGAGTAGGGGAATATTTTGAGTCTCAACACATCATCAGGAACTCTTGGTTGTTTAAAATAGTCACAAACTTCTAGGAAAGCTTGAATATGTTCTCGAGCATCCTCGTTTTCTGATCCTCCAAATTGTCCAAAGGAGTTGAGCATGTTGAATATAACTGGCTTCAGCTCAAAGTGAGTTGTCCCTAGATCAAGCACAACGATCGATGGCTTGAGGTTGTTGATAACATGCTCAATGTTCTTTCTAATGGGCCTTATAGGTCTGGCAGGTGGTGGAGCCTCATGTTATACATGTCCTCTATTATGGGCTGCATTTTCAACAATTCCTTGTCCATCTACTGGTGGTGCCTCTTGGTTATGAATCCTTTGGTTGTCCAGGCCATTCTTTTCGTCCTCGTTCACCATATTCTTTCTGTCTTTGCGTATCTCTCGCAAAGTTCTCTTGATCTCTATATTTAATGGAAGAATAGGTTCTGAGTTTGAGCGTCTGGTCATGCACTGGAATACACCTAAAAAGTAAAAACAAAAACAAAAATTAAATTCAAATAAAAGAAACTAAAATCTTAAACGCAATTACAACGTAATTATCTATTGCCAATCCTCGGCAATGGCACTAAAAACTTGATACTTGTCAAATAGTGGTGCACTTTAGAGTAAGTATACTCGTCGAATCAAGTAATAAAGTGATAGAGTAGAGTGTCGAACCCACTAGGATTGGATCAATAAATACGAAGTTATCGAACTTAAGAATGTCTGAGCAAGTATTGATTGTTGTCGGTTTATCAAAACTAAAAACAATTAAAGTAAAGGTAGCTATGATTAAGACAAACATATGATGCGACAAATAACAGATAACTATACAGGTTGTGTTTATTGCTAATGATATATGCTTGATTACTTATTTCAATGCTATAGCGACTATCAATACATGTCTGCGTAAACCATTAAGATCTTTATCTACTCGACAAGATTTTCTAATAAAATTCTGACTCTCTCTATGCCTAGAAGTTAATAACATTGAAGCTAAGGTAATACATGTCTTCATGAACCCTAACAACTCTATTATTTATTTAAGAACTCTCTTTTAGTCGTTGAAACCCTATACTTATGTGTAAGCCGGATTAAGACTAAGTTAACAGCTTAGTCCCACTGTTCACGTTTGTTTAACCTAACTCTCTCGATATTAAGCCACAAATCAATAGTTAAAAGGCCTCTCTCGATAGCTCTTATAATAACTATGCATAAAGAATGATGAACAAAATAGATAAAGGGAAAAAAACTATAGCATTAAAATAAAGTATTCAAAACATAAAATTCTATAAAGTAATAAACCCAATTAAAGTATTTAGCTCATGTCTGAGACTAAAACATCCATAATAAAATAAAGTACGACAGTTTATCAGGCAAGGGGTAGAAAATAGTCAAGCGTCCTCGACGATCTTCCTCCGTACTTTCCAACTGTTGTTGCAGGTCTCTAACTCATTCTGCCTCTCTTGATGATGTTTGCCGTGTGGAGATTTCTCTAGCACTTCGACTCCGATGGTTCTTTGATAGCTGAAGACTAGGAATGTCGTCTATAATCGCGCTCTCTTTGAATTTTTGTCCAGGTCTTCCTTATATAGACGGGGAAGCTAGGGTTTTCATAACCCTAAAGCATGCAACCTCATTTAAGAGGGCCATTGCTTTCCCGCTATCTTTTAATGTTTCGTATCTAGGAGAAAGTCCACGTGGGTCAAAGGTAGATTTATCTTCAACTCTTCTTGCCTAGTCAGTTCCAACCAAGAAATTGCTACTCTTTCACTCCAGCATTCCTCCAGCTCCAATGGTTCCTGCACATGCAAAAACAAAACAACACTACATTTCCCATGAAAAGCACCAATATATATAACATTTAAGCACAAGCAGTGTAACTCCCTAACTACATGTAAACTATATGCAATCTACTCCTAAATGCAACTAACTGAGCTTGAAAGCACCCAAAATCCAAGTAAAAATGGCATGTAAAATATGATATCTACATAGTCATCAGTATACATCACATACATGGAAAATTAAATTTGCAGCACTGACTTTCAATACACAAAGACAGTGAGGGGAGGAAGAAATGGTAGGGGTTGACAATTCTTGTGAGAAAGGAGCTAGTACATCATGAGCTGTCTTTCAAAATCGAATAGCTCAACAAGCATGAATTGGGATCAAAAATTGAAAATAAAAGCTACGAGCTGTAAGAAGCTGACATCGGGGATATTTTTGGAACCTTCCATGATCTGATCCCCTCAAAGGTACCAGCTTGTTTGGTTAACAATCAGCATTTGTAGCGTTTAAGGACGGATGCCAACTGAATCCTAACCTTCATTCTGAAACAATCAAGGTGATGAACTTAATTGGGATAACCCATTGGTGCCTAAAGATATGATAAATAAAATATTTGGTAGAGAACCATCAAGATAGTGGCTTAGCCTGATGGTTAGGCATTATGCTTCCAAGCACAAGGCATGGGTTTGATTCCCAACAGTTTCAATTCTAAAATTTTACTTCATTCCTATTACTCTGAACCAACCAGATGATGACACATCAGCAAAGTGCCACATCAATATTTTCATACATGTGGCATCGCCACATCAGCAAGTCCTACCATGCAAATATGCCACGTCATTGAAGGCATTGACCGTCATTGAAATTTGAACAAAAGCAAAATGTTAAAGGTTCGTTTGCACCAAACAATTTCTTCATTTTTCTCATATTTTATTGATTAAATAAAGTTCTTTTTTGAGTTCTTACTTGCAAGAAGTTTATCTTGTGTTTTAGAAGCAAATCGATCAGTAAGTTCTTCAGAATTTGTTTTTGAGAATCTTCATATTCTGGGTTGCCTAGACAATAGCAATTAGGAGGGTCGGTTATAGCCACATCATGGAAGTTGCCTATCTAATTGTGGGTAGGAGGATTCTGTGGGACATCATCAACTACATCTACATCAAGCCATCTTCATCTTCTAACTTCACGCCATCTTCCAAAAGCCATAAAAAGCTGAATTTTGATATTTGTTTTTATCTATCATTTCTTTAATCTTTATTTATCTTTTTTTTGTTTAATTCTTACTTGTTTCTATCTAATTCATCATCTCATCATTGCTTCTTTAGTTTTTGATTCCTTAACTAGTTTCTCTTGAAACTTCAAGAAAACCCCTGCACCATTCTTGATCGAGTCTAGCGCATAGGATTACTTCCAAGCAACTTGATTGGGGATTCTACATCCACAACAAGCATCCCTATCAAATCGAGTCCCCTCTCCAATTACTGCAGAAGCATTTAAATTGTTTTATTTGTCCAATATAGTGATGATGAGGAGAGAGAAAATAAAATGAAAAATAAAAAAATCATTACTCACCGTCGTTAATTTTTTTAATGATCGATGATTAAAATAAAACGAGTCAATTGTGACGATCTAGGATTTTCAAGTCAATATTCAAGTGTTGATCTAAGACTCTTATAGTTAGTTTGGTAAGACATTTAGATGGTTTGGATTAAGGGTGTAAATGAGCCAAGTCGAGCTGTCGAGCCCGAGTAGTGTTGAGCTCAACTCGGCTTGTTAAGAACTAGAGTCGAGTTCAAGCTCAAGTCAAGTCCAGTTGAGCCGAGTATTGATCAAATTTTGACTGAATCAAACTTGAGTAGCTCGCGATCTGTCTTGTCTCATTTACAGCCTATTCATAATGGTAATGGTAATGGTAATAGTATTACTATTACTGTTACCATTACTATGATTACGATTATGATTATGATCAACAACATACATTTTAATTTATTTTAATTTTAAAAATTAAAAATTTAGTATATTATATTTTTGAGTAGCTCGTGAGCTTTTCGAGTCAGGTATCATGTAGCTTAGCTCGTTAAGAACTCGAGTCGAGTTTTGACCAAGTCAGACTTGAGTAGCTCGTAATCTGTCTCGTCTCATTTACGATCCTAGTTTGGATGGAGTTGAAGCCTTAATGATTGAAATTTGGGCTTGTTGGTCTCTTAAAGGGATTTAAATTGAAGAAGAAATGAATCCAAAGACATAAGGGCAATTACCCCATTTTTAAAAATAGACCAACCATTCACCTTAGGCTACTCCGTTTTAACATGGGAAAGGGTAGGATAACACGCACTCCTCACCTTCCCCTTCTCCCACCCATTTCTTCTTCCTTCTAACTACCACTCCTAGAAATTTAAATCCTTTTATTCTAGCAAGCTTTTGGAAATTTATGAAGGTAAGAAACTTAAACTAAAAATTTAGAGCGCCAATGAAAAATCAATATCATTCAAATGGTAGAAGGAGCTTTTGAAAAGGATTTATGAAATGTTTAAGAAAATGAGAGTTTCATGACTCATTTTAGTTTGGTGTTAATAATCTACTATTCTTCTCCTTTTTATCCTATACCTGTGTTAGTAATTCATTTTACATAGAGAGATTAGGGAGACAACTCAAGATAGGGGAAAAAGAAAATCGGTGGCAATTAAAGGCTATTTCGTGTTTTTTGCATAAAGTAGTATCCTCTTAACCTTTTATGTTTCTTGTTTTTCATGAAAATAATGCTTGCTTATTGGTATGGTGCATGTTGAGTGCTAAACATGATTTGAATGATCAAATGACTTATGTGGTGTTACATATGTTTTTTAAATGGTGTAAAATGAGCCATATGACTTCCTCCAACTTTAGACATCAACTAATGCTTAAATGCAGTGGTTAAAGAGAGATTAAATGTAATTTTTGTAGGAAAAATATATATTGGTTGAATAATATTGATGTTAAGTCATGTCACTTGGTGAATAGACATGTTAATAATAAGTCGTGTCACTTGGTGAATAGACTTATTAATTTTTTGTTTAAAGTTGCATCCATTCAATCATATCTATTAACTTTTCAACAAATATTTCCATCAAAAGGTTTAATATTTTCATCAAACGGTTTAATTTTTCAATCCCTATATAAAAGGAGAGATTTCCAAAACATTTTCACATCATATCAACTTACAAAAACAACATCTTTGAAACTCAACAACTTTGAAAATCGTTTTTTGTTTTCGGTGATAGAGAAAGGCAAGATTGCGTTCAATTGTTCACTGTAGTTGTGCTACTACTGTGAACGTTTGTTGTTGTATCATGGGAGATAGACGTCCAACGTTACTCAAGCACCAAGGAGAAGACGAATCTGTCTTAAAAAAATTGTTCATACAAGCCTCAACAAAAATTCTTCCAATTTTCAACTATGTTCGATTCAGGTTCTGTTTTAATTTATTATTTTTTTCTTACGATATTATATTATATTATATTATATTTAGATTATTACTACATCATTTTTCTAACAATCTTAAGACAAATTCGTAATTTTAATCCAAGACGAATAGATTAATGTGACTATAAAAATTAATTATCATTTGAATTTCTTAAACCGAAGTATTTGCCGTTTAAAGTGAAGTCTAGTAACCCTTTGGGATTTGATGAATCAAATGTGGGTAACCCAAAGATAAGTTCCAAGTTTATCACTTTCTTTAATTTCCGTGCTATTTTAAGAAAATATTTGTCACTTTCTTTGATGCTGCAATTGTGTGCATGTGCTCAATTATCTCACCTTATTCGGTTCAGCTTGGATATCAATTTTCATCACTCAAATATTTGATGCCGTTGATAACCAAATATGGGCCTAAGTGGATCGTGAAGGGAGTCTATTTTAGACAATTCTAATATTGTTTTTTATTAATTTATATATACAGTTGTCGTATGTATCAAGTGGTTTTAACCACAATAAAAAATTACAGTACTAATAATTTTTTTTGAGAAATTTGTAAAGATAACAGAATTGCAATTTTGGAGAAGTAAGGAATTAGTGACGTGGAATGAGAAATTTCCTAAATTAAATAACACTCAAATTTTGGTTCGAATCTCACAATCTGTTGGAAACTAAATGTAAAAAAAAATATTACTGTGAGTAAATTATTTCAGAGACTAACTTTTGTTTGTGTTTTAAGTTGGACAGAATTGTGCGAGCTTTATACTTTTGTTTCGGATTTTTAGTTTTACTAACTTCTTGTCGTTTAACAGAAGTTGATTAATTGTGTTTTTGGTTTTGGCTTTTAGTTCTTGACTAAATTTGTAACTATTAACATATTCATAATTATGAATGGCATTTAGTTCGTGACTTTTCCGTGACATAAGCCAAGAACTTGTTCAGTTCTCAGTACGATGTTATAGTCACTACTCCGACTCCATTTTTTGAATCAAAGTTCAATGTTGTCAATGACTATAAGCCACAATGAAAAGCTTATGGAGAAAATGTTAAAACGTGGTAATATGCAAATGTTGTAATGATCCTCCTATTGTTAGAGAGGATGGTGTAGATGTTGCTACCGCCTTCAACGTTGTCAAGACATAGAAATACTTATGTTGCTACCGTCTTCAACGTTGTCAAGGCATGGAAGCACTCTGATTTCCCATGTCGTAACTATATTCTCAAAAACGTATTTGATGCACGTTATGAAGTGCATAATATTATGAGAATGAGGAGAAGTTCTAGGTTATCACAGAACATGTGGAGAAAGCTTTGTTATCAGTAAATTACCTTTCAAATAAGGTGTCCCACAAGAAAAGAAAAAGAAAAGATACCATATGAATTATGGAATGGTAGAAAACCTTCCTACAACTACTTGAAAGTGTGGGGGTGTCTTGTCAAAGTAATGATTCATTTACCGAAGCAAATGAAAATATGTCCTAAAATGGTGGATTTTATTTTCATCGGTTGTGGTTGCCATACCAATAATGGTAATGGTATTAATGGTGAAAACGATAGAATTTTTTTACCATAGATTATCCTCCTAATGTGCTTGTTTTTGTGATAGTTGGTTATGTTTGTCATAGCAATGCATAACGGTTTCTTGTGTATGAATTAAAGAATCTTGAAATTCACAAGAATATGATTGGAATTAAAAATTGCCTCATTCTTTTGTAATAATATGGAAGTTAGTCAAGTTCAATGAAATAAACTATAGACTAGTGATGAAAATTGTCAAGACTTTCAACAAGAGGTTTATGTCGAGGTAGAACAAAAACACAAAAGGGTAAGGGTGGAAAAGTCCTTTGGATCTAATTTTCTAACCTATATGCTAGAGGTTGAATGACTACAAAATTTCTTGGAGGATATTCCAAAATGGCCAAAGCATGTGCCCACAATATGTATATATTCACTACACCAAGCTTGGTTGGCGGCGTTTTATGAGCAAACGTCACTATATTCTTGCCTATTGCAGCATTTTTAGGAAAACGTCACTAAAGATAACCTATTGCGGCGTTTATAATACAAACGCCGCTAGAGAATAATATAGAGGGGTTTTGTTTTACAAACGCCAAAAAAAAAGTGCTATATCTGATATTAATAAAACACAAAAACACTTGCTGTTTTGACTAATCCCTTTCAAAATAAACACTCAGCCCGATCCCCAAATCCCAAACCCTAAATTCCATCTTCGATCGCATCGCTCGCACTCACACTCTCGCCGGTCAGGCGTTACCGAGGTACCTTCAGATTCCGTCTTCCATTTCCTTTTTTCCCCTTTCTGTTTTCATTCATTTTATGCCTCTCTTTGAAAATTATCTCTCTTTTTGGCTGATTTTCTGAACTAGGTTTTTGGAAATTATTAGTTTGAAGTTTTTTATTTAGTTATATAAGCTGATGAATTATATGTAAAATAAGGGAATGGATTTAGGGTTTTTTTCCATTTTGGTTGCTTATAAATGCAAATTTTGCTTTAGATTAGAGAAAATATGCTAATTATCATGCATGAGCTGAGAAATATGAGATGGCAAAATAAATCATTCAGTTTTGCATTTTTGCATAATTAGCTGGATTAGTTCTCAATAATCTTACATCGATCTTGATGGAATTGTAGATATCTTAAAAAAATTATCTTTTATTTTTCAGTTCATTGCATTGGGTCTAATGGAACTGACATTTTTTGAATAAATTCATTTTAAAAAGTGTGTTGAATTATATTTATACTTTGTCACTGCAAATTTTAATACACTTTTTCTTTGGTTCGGTGAAGGGAGAAGAGGTTTCGTTGCAAAAGGCCTTTGGAATCTCTCGGAGCATTCTATGGTGATGTCACTGGTAAGGCCTTTGTTCTGTAATTCTTGAATTTTTGTGATAACTATGTTTCATTTAGTTGATTTATTTAGTAGATTTAAAATGGAGATCATATTTGTTCATATTTTTGTTGTATATTTTTATTGGAGTCTTGTATTTTACTTTCAGTGTAAAATTTGACATTTAATGTTTTAGACAAACTTCTATCAATTCTATACTATTTATATTCACACAATTTAGTTACAGTAGTAGAGAACAAAATAGTCACATTTTTGTTCTTTGTTTTCAATTTTAATAGAAATTTAGGGTTTGTTGTTGCTTATTAATCAAATCAACTTTACAAATGTATAAATATGTGTCCTAGGGGCTTATTTGTTTAATGCAGTTTATGGATTTTAATACTGCAGAAATGCAGTTTTAACATTTTCCACACTGCAGAAATGCAGTTTATGGATTTTTAACGCCGCAGAAATGCAGTTTTAACATTTTCCACACTGCAGAAATTTCTCTGTATATTCAACACTTTATTTAAATGGTAGAAATATGATTTTTGTTGTCTCTCTTTATGTTGTGTTTTGAGTTGTAACATAAGCTGCATTAAAATGAAAAACAGAAAGCACTGGAGCTATCATTTGGGTGACTGTGTATGTATGCATAAGGGAAGGGTTGTTTCAGATTATGAATTTTCTTAATTAGTTCAAAATTCCACCCTTCAAATGTGTATTTTTTTTTTATTCAAATACACTTCACAGAAAGTGGAAAGACATATACCATGCAGCCACTGCCTCTAAAAGCATCTCAAGATATTTTAAGATTAATGTACATACATACCAGAACTATGGCTTCTAACTCTTTGTCTGTTTCTTTGAGATTTATGGGGGAAAGTCTTTGATCTCCTTAATGCTCGGAAGTGGTGGAAGGTATATCATCTTTTATAGATTAATCATTGTTCATTAAATCTTCATTTAGAGCAATATTTAACAGTAAGTTTAGCTGGTGGCTATATACACAAGTATGTTAATATAGCTGGTAGTTGAAGGTATACTAAATCTGTCTCATATCTAATTATTTTTCTACATGCAAACTCTAGTTTAGCTGTCAGTTTCATTGTTATCTAGCTAAAACCTTCTTTTTCTTTGTGGTGTTCCTAATACAGTCTGAGAAGGTAACAATGATTCAGTCTATTTGGATCATTTTACAGAGGTTCGTACGAACAATCAGAGGGATTCAGGGTGCACTCATTGCTGCTGCATGTTTCCAGAGTACATTGGGATTTATAGGATTATGGAGAAATGTTGTGAGGTTAGTTCTTCAGAGTATATAGACTAGTTTTAGTTTTCTTTGGGTATATCATCTTGAATGCTTGTTCATTTTTTTAGCCAAGAAAAGCATAGTTTTGAATTTTGTTAGAGTAAAATCCTTTAACTTCGGCTAGTTTCTACTCTTTTTGGCAACACCAGGATATCATTTTTGTAATTTCATAAACCATTTTATAAATATAGTCCTAAAATAAAGCCGTTAAACTCCACTAATTAGCTTGGTACAAGGGCCCCGAAAATCTTAACTGATTGTTATTTCTTATTTCTTCTAGAAGCATTATCATTGCTTATGGTAGAAGGCATATTGATTGTTTTAACTGTTTGAAACTGCTATTAACTTCTTGTATTTAACTTTTTTTGGTATAGGAATTCGGGATGGTTGTCGGCGTTAGTGGTGAACGAGAGGTAGTGGATCGGGGAAGAGAGGCTTAGAAACGAAATATGTAGAGGGGATTAAATTGCAACAAAATGTACTTTTTGTAATGAAATAAATATTTTGTTGAAAAATATTTTAAGTTAATTGTGACAATATATTTTTTGGATGAAATAAATATTTTATTTAACAAATATTTTGAATCTGTAATTTATATTTTTTTTGGAAATATAGTATTATTAGCGGCGTTTGTCTTTACAAACGCCACTAAAGAACAGTTATCCGCGACGTTTGTAAAGACAAACGCCACTAACGAACAGTTTTTCGTGGCATTTGTAAAAATAAACGCCACTATAGATCTTGACTTTTTGCGATATTTTTTGCCCGAAAACGCCGTGAACTGTTGCGGCGCTTGTTTTTAGCGGCACATTTTGCGGCGCTTTTCTAAGCACTATGAAAGGTTTTAGCGGCGCTAAAAAATGCCACTATAGGGCTAAAAAACGCCGCTAAAAACATGTTTTGCTGTAGTAATTGTGATAACCAAACAATATTTGGTAGAGCACAGAACGTAATGGAAAGTCGAGACATATGTGTCTTTGACATAAATTCGTTAGACAACTGATCTCAATTGGAGTTATCTCTATTGATTTTGTAAACTTAAAGGATAACATTACGGATCTGCTAACTAAAAGGTTAAATCGAGATCAAGTTGAGAAAACATAGAAAGGAATGTGACTAATGCCCATGAAAATTTAAGGTACTATGTGAAGGAAAATCCTACCTAGTTGACTGGAGATCCCAAGATCTAGGTTCAATGGGACAACCTACTTGAATAGACCTTGTAGAGTTACTGTTGGAATTTTACCCCAAGTTCATTCCTATGATGTAAACAATCAATAAAATGGGGAAAAGGTTAAGCAATACTTTGAATGACCATTATGTATTTTGGTAAGTTGAACAACATAAGTCACCTATGTGAGAGTGAAGTGGAGCCGCTTTAAGGAGACTATTGGGGTATAGTTCTCTAAGCTCTTGCATAACCAGGAGATGTCAAATGCTATATGGACATAACCATGAAAACCAAATTCTTGTTAGGAAGGTATTTGTGTGAGGTATGTCATCGCTTACACAAATGGCAGGACAGTTCAAGGACATCACGTCTACTGGACAGCTAGTAAGGTAAACATATTTTCACAAGGGAAGGTTCAAAGGGGGACGCTTACCTATCTTATGCAAATCAGACATAGAATCTATCACCACATCGAGTCAATGTTTTTGAACCATCAATTTTATTCATGTGGGGGATTGTTGAAAAAAAAACATATATTGGTTGAATAATACTGATGCTAAGTCGTGTCACTTGGTGAATAGACTTATTAATTTTTTATTTAAAGTTACATCCGTTCAATCGTATCTAAACTTTTCAATAAATATTTCCATCAAAATGTTTAATCTTTTCATCAAACGGCTCAATTTTTCAATCCCTATATAAAGGAGAGATTTCCAAAACATTTTCACATCACATCACATAAACTTATAAAAACAACATCTTTGAAACTCAACAACTTTGAAAAACGTTTTTGGTTTCCAGTTATATAGGAAGACAATATTGTGTTCGATTGTTCACTACAATTGTGCTACTGCTGTGAACATTTGTTCTTTTATCCTGGGAGATAGACGTCCAACGTTACTCAAGCACCAAGGAGATGACGAATTTGTCTTAAGAAAACTGTTCATACAAACCTCAATAAAATTTCTTCCAATTTTCAATTATGTCCAATTTAGGTTCTATTTTACTTTATTATTATTTATTTTTATTACGGTATTCTATTATATTTAGATTATTACTACATTATTTTCTAACAATTTTCAGACCCAAAATGCATTTCTTCCGATTTTACGTGTGTTTAATGTCTTGGTTGAATATTTTATTATTGGTTAAATGATGATTGACGTAGTCTCATGCATATATGCCTATACTTTACTGCATGTTCATATTTATGAACTGCAAGAATTATAGTAGAGTATGATTGTTTTATTTATCTTGTAAAGCATCGCGTTTCGATGTTTCCTTGGTAGGTTAGTATTTTTGTTCGTGTTGAGGAACACCATCAATCGAGGGTTGTAACGTGCTTCTATACCAGAGTACAATACTTAAAATTTAGTTGGGTTGTGTACCTTGGTTGGAAGGTCGAACCACTCTAAATTTGATCGTGTCAAAATGTCTATCTTTTTGTTTTTGTTTTTCCAATTTCAAAAGAAACCTCTACACCCTTCATCGGCGCTAATTTCGGTTGAAGACATCGAGCCTATCAATTGGTATCAGAGCGGGACTCAAATCGACGGTCTAACAACCATTAAGGAGATCATAAGAGTGCTCGATCCATTTCTACATTCAACCAACCTTGAATAGCTATTTTGTTCGGATCAAGCTCAAGGAATCAAGATGAACCGGTTTTTTTCATCTCAATTGCATTGGTGGCAAGCTGACACATTAAAGTTGGGTAACCTCTAAGCGTAATCTTTTAGATTATTTCTTTGGTTGCTTATTTTTAATGACAAAATGTCCATGCATATTTAATTGTTAAAAGTTTAAATGCATGACATCGAAAGAATTTTTATGCATAAGTGTGTTTAATATACTCATTCTTATTTTTGCATAAACTCTAAAAAGACTTAGATAAATTGAATTTAATGGATTTCAAACTTGATCGTTTTTATTGAAATTCAATAATTTTCTTAAGTGTCAAAGTATTTTGAGCTAAATTTAAAAATGGAAAGCACTTATTAAAGGGGAACTTTTATTTTTCAAAAGAATCAACTTACTCTCTATTGTTATTTTTGAATTTTAAAGATTGAATTATTTTGGATATAACAAAAAACGGGAGAGATAAGTTTGAAAAAAAATTAATTGCAAAAAAAAAGAGAAGCTTAAATATTTTTCTAAAATATTTTTTTCTAAAATTATTTTTCTAAGGGGAGCATTTTCAAAATTAATTTTTCAAGTGATTTCGTTATATCAAAAACAGGAGATTGTTGAGATATTTATTTTGATATAAATCAATAAAAATATTTTTGGACTTGAACAAATATTGCAAAATTAATTCAAGGTCCATTCAACTTGAAAAATACATTTGAAAGGTTTTTGAAAAGATTTTTGACTCAAACAATTTTTTAAAATGCCTTAAAAGTTAAAAATTGACTGCTCGTACCGGTACGGTCTTTCCTCGTGCCAATACGCAAAAGCATTTTGATTTTCAAAGAACACTTCATGTACCGATATAGAAGCCTTCGTACCGATACCCAAAGTACCATACTAATATAGATGTATCGTGTACTGGTACACTCTATATTTATGTGCAATGACTCTTTCTTGTTTTGGCAGGTACCGATACCCAAGGTTGCAGAAATGCTTTTATGGTTAGAATTAAAGTTTTCAACGTCTAGTTTTCATCTCCAGCGGCTAGTTTCCATCTCCAACTGCTATAAACGGCTAGTTTTCATTCCACTCTATAAATACAAGTCAATGACACTTGAATAATGAGAGGATGGACATACAAGCTTAAAGATCAAGATAGTAGAGTTTTTCATTGTTTATTTCTCTATAATCTCTTGTAATTTTTTAGTCTAATCCTAGTGAGCCAAAAACTGTAAACAGCAACCTAGAGAGGCATATTGTTTACAAATGTTAAGACCTCGTAATTGAATGATAGGTTTTAGCTAATCATTATAAAAACTAGGGAAAGGGTTCTATCTTAGCTCTGGGAAGATAGGGATGTAAAGGTTAGCCCTCTAGCCTGTAAAAAGGAAGAATTCATTGTTAGTGAATTGAGAAATCCTTAGTGTGGATGCTAAGGCAGTGGATGTAAACCTTGGTTAGTAGGTCGAACCACTCTAAAATCGATAGTGTGAAAATGTCCCAATTTCAAAAGAAACCTTTACACCTTTCATCGGCGCTAATTTCGGTTGAAGACATCAAGCCTATCACTTGTGCATTTTTAGATCCTCACTGTAATTTGAGACTATGTGACTTTTTACACTATTATTTTGATATATGTTGTAATATATTTGGAGCTCCATATTTTGTTATAAACCTTATTATCATATGGTTTTACAATAATAGTTGGTTTACACATTTTAAAAAAATGTTTTAACATAACTGTTTTTGTAGAAAAATTTAATTGGACATTTCAGTGGCATAATATGACATTGAACCCTTCAGAATTCAGATTGGTCAAGTCAAATTTAGTGTGTTACATAAACTACGCTGGTAGTCACTGAATTTTTAGGGTGATTTTACTATGGTCATCAAACTTTTAAAACTTACATTATAATCACTGATCTCTCAATTCATTTTTGTTACGTCCATTGTTGTCGAGAATTGTTGTGAAATTATTCTTCCTCAGAAAAACCCTAATTTTAAGAATCGATAGGCCCCACCAAAGGCTTTTTCAATGAACGAAGCGATCGTCGATCATCAATCACAATGATGAGAAAGCTTCATTTGACGCAAAAATTAACATAATTTGGTTTCAATCTGGTATGATGGTTGAAAGTGATAGATTGAAAAGTTTTCATTTTTATTTTTTATTGATATTTCAGGAGATTTTTAACGAGTTTGAACCAATTTAAAGAAAGAGAAAAAAAGGTGAGTAATTTGACGATCTTTTTTACCGAAGAAACCACCAATAGTCAAAGAAAAATGACAATGAAAGGAGGAGATGATCCAGTAGAAACTAAAAACTAAAACATTTCGATTTACCACTATTAACCACTAGATCAACTTAAAATCAAACTATGTTAATCTTCTTGCCATCCACAGTTAGAGTTGACCAAGACCACTTCATTTATTAGAAAATTGATCTTGTGGCGACAGTCGATTCTTAAAATTAGTAATTTTTTAGGGTAACAATATTTTAACGGTAATTTTCAACGGCTGTAACCATAATGAAAACGAATTAAAAATTTTAATAAGTGTAATGTAAATTTTAAAAGTTTGATAACCAAAATGAAAATAGCTTAAGAGTACAGTGATTATCGGTGTAATTGACCTTAAAAATTAATATCAGTGATAAAAAGTTAATTTAATAAAAAATGAAAAACGAGAACAATTTAATAACAAATGTATTGTTTACCCAAATATAAATTTGGAATACAATGATGAGTTACTATTTCAAAAAGAAATCGGTTCGAAGTATTGGAGTTTAGAAATTAGATGGTATTAGATGGCAATGTGCAATTAACTGTCAACCGACATGAGCAAACAATAGATGTGACACTTCAAATATATCGTTTCTCAAATTCAGGTCACATGTGAGGGTCCATTTCAACGGAAGATGTATTTTGTTTTATAGGGGGAAAAAGAAAGGGAAATGCGGTTGGTATCCAAAATAAATGGAGTATATTTATGAAAAGTTGGTCTGCATTTTTCAATGTGTTTCCCGTATTTTTCACATTGCCTTTCAACAATCCTCATCAAACTTTGTTTTCCTTTCTTCTTCACCAAGTCCTCAACCCTACATCATCAATTGGGACACTGACTGCCAAGTGTCACAACTCCTTTTCTTTATTTTAAATATTGTAATTTATATTGCATCGGTGGAGAAATAACTTAAATATTGTATCTTAATTTTTTTAAAACATAGTATTACTCATATTATTTTTTAAAATATTATGATTGCGACAATAAATTTAAAGACGGAGTTGAATTCGTCTATGAACAGTATATTAATTTTTTAAATAAAATAAATAAAGTCAGATGCAACAGAATTCTTCTTTTAACATAGCTCATAGAGCCACGTGGCGCGTCAGTAATGTCCATGATACTGTTTAAAGACGAGCTCAGCTGACTCTGTCTTTAGCATCTTGTTGACAGCTCAACATCTTTGCATGTGTGGCAACTTTGCACGCATACAAGTGTGCATGCATGGCACTAGAGGGACTTTAATTGGTGAAGGTGGTGGCAGCAGGATAATAATTTCAGGGGGGATTTGGGGAGTGGTGAGTTTTATGATTGGAGGGTGGTTTGGTGGGTTGAATGGTTTGGATTTAATTTTCGTGTGTGGGTTGAATGAATGAGATTTAATTTTGGTGTGTTAAATAGGGGTTGTAGGTTGAAGGTTAAAGGAGAGAAATATTGTTGAAAGTTGAAGGAGAAAAAAATTTTCAGAAGAAGATTTAAAGAAATATTGTAAGTATATTTTTTAACTTAGTAGTTTAATATATTTTTTAAAATTTAGTACGAAAATTTAATTTATATTTGTTAGCTTAGTGTTAATGATGATTAATATAAGTTTAATGTTTTGAATAATTTCTTGTTAAATAGAGGTTGAAGGTAAAGGTGAGAAATATTGTTGAAGAAAATTTTTAAATTAGTAATATTAATAATTTTAATTTTTGAATTGTACTTTGTAGTTTAATATAATTTTTTTAAATTTAGTAAGAAAATTCGATTTATATTTGTTAACTTAATGTTGATGATGATTAATATAAGTTTAATATTTTGAATATTTTTGTGTTAAATAGGTGGTTGAAGGTTGAAGCTGAGAAATATTTTTGAAGAAAAATTTTAAAATTTTAAAATTAGTAATATTAATAATTTTAATTTTGATTTTTAATTGTATGTTGTAGTTTAATATAATTTTTTAAATTTAGTATGAAAATTCGATTTATATTTGTTAACTTAGTATTTATGATGATTAATATAAATTTAATATTTTGAATATTTTTGTGTTAAATAGGCGGTTGAAGGTGAAAAAATTTGTAAAAGAAGAAGAATTTTTGTGAGAAATCTGAGTAAAGAACTGTCATGGGTTACTTTTTATTTGATTATGATTATTATTTTTTTAACGTAGTAGATTTAGTCCCAATTTACTAATATTTTCTTACTTGTCATGTAGGATGACTGAGCAAGCTTCTCTGTTGCATTTACAGGATCGACACATTGCTAGCCTTAGGGTTGATGAACTGGTACAAATTTTTAAAATTTATTTATTACAAAATCAGTTACTTCTATAATAATAATTATGTTTAAATAATGTGTTAATTACCTGATACATAGGGTATATTTAAACACCATCTATGTATGGTAGAAACTCCCCTAGATAATAGAATCCTGAATTTTTTGTATATGGCGGGATTTTATCATGCGACATTCTTTCGCGGGTACAAGTTGATTCTCGGATTGATTACTGCTCTAATTGAGCGTTGGAGACCCAAAACTCATACATTCCATATGCCTTGCAGATAATGCACGATAACGCTAGAAGACGTGGTTTATCTTATCAGAGTCTCGGTAAACAGAAAACCATTGGTCGAGCGTACTCAGAGATCAACTGCTGAAATTTGCAAAAAATACCTTAGGAATGTGCCATATGAAAATAATGTGAAAGGGTCTCGTGTTAAACTGAGTTGGTTGGAAAGTGAATTTGAATTCAATCCGTATAGTACGGTTGATGAGATTTATAAGGTCAGTCAAACATATATTCTGTAGATGATTGGAGGGATACTGATGCCGGATAAATCTAGCAATATGGTCAATGTACAATATCTACATTTTTTGTATACTCCTTAGGAAGCTGGTTGCCAATATAGTTGGGGATCAGCCATCTTACCGTGCTTGTATCGTGAGTTGTGCAAGGGCGCTATACTAAAAAAGGGTAAGAAAATAAGCGGTATTGGTAGATATCTGCTGTTATTCCAAGCGTGGGCTTGGCATCGACTTTTCTTTTTACGCCGATTACTCGAACACATATACAGTTTTCTCTTGTTGCAAGGTAAATACCCTGATTTTTTGAGTTGAATGTTTAAATTAAATTTACTTGTTTTTAAAATATTATTGTGATTTGTATGCAGATGGTGTGAGGAAAAGCATGAGACGGGATTGGCGCACAACAACGTCAGAGTATGTAGATCTCATATTGATTCGTATTGTCAAGATTAGGTATCTAAATGGAAAGTTTATTGGGTTAAATGTATTATTTATATTTTGTTAGATGTATTATTATTATAAATAATTATTTTTTTGCAGTTTATTTGGATGGCGTACAATGATGACGGCTTATTTCTACCGAAATATTTGAAGAATGATTCACTTCTATAGTGTAGTGTTACACCGCTGATCCACTTTCATATTGTCGGGTTCCACTTTCATACAATATTTTCACCAATAATTTCTTCTTGTTCTTCTTTTTCTTCGCTCAAAATTTTTCTTTCAACTTTACCTATTTAACACAAAAATTACAATTTTCCCTTAACTACCCCTACCCCTCCTTTAATAATAGTAACTAAATTTTAACTTCTACCCCTATATATTTTAAAAACACCATAAATCATCCCTAATAAAAAAAAATTCAATTCCCGGTACCCAAAATATTAAAGCTATCCTCCGTTGAACAGTGTGCATGCAGACTTACATGCATGCCACGCTGCCATGTCAACCATTGTTCATAGACGGAGCAAGCTGAGCTCGTCTTTGAACAGTGTCACGGATATTGCTGGCGCGCCACGTGGCTCTTTAGGCCATGTTTAAAGACAGATTTTGCTGCATCCGACTTTATTTATTTTATTCAAAAAATCAATATACTGTTCATAGAAGGATTCAGCTAATTTCGTCTTTAAAATTACTGTAACAAGCACAATATTTTGGAAAATAATCTAAGTAATACCATATTTTAGAAAAAAAAATTAAGATACAATATTTAAGTCATTTAACCTGTATTGGTGCTTTTTATTATATATAAATTTTAATAATAAATATATATTTAAGAATTATTTTTTGTAATTATAAAACTATATATTGTTATCTTAATAAGTAGGTTTAAATGAAAAATAAGTGTCTAAAGTATATCTTTTTTGAACTTTAAGTGCTTAAAGTATTTTTTGCTAAAAATAGGTGTTTAAAGTTTACACCGTTGTAATTTTAGGTGCCTAACCGTTAAGGGGTGCTAAAAAGTATGTTAATCAATCAATGCTTGACACGTGGCATATATTTTTTCAAAATTAAAAAAAAACTTAAAACATTTTTTTACAGAAAAATTAATTTTCAAAAAAATTTAAAATTTTTCAATTTTTACAAAATAATCCCAAAATCCCTAAAATTTCCCAAACTCAAACCCCAAATCACCACCGCTCCCATCACCGATTGTCATCCCTGAGCACACACCTTTGGTCGCCAGACCTAGGCGGTCATTTCCCCTAACACGACGTTACTGGAAACGGCAAACGGCGTGGCATTCGAATGATGATTTTGCGTTTGACGTTCAACTGGCATGTCGTTCAGTGTTTCTGGCGACGTTGTGTTGGGGAAAACGACCACCTAGGTCTGGCGACCAAAGGGGTGTGTTTAGATGCGGCGATCAGCGGTGAGAGCAGCGACAGATTGGGGGTTTGGGTTTGGGAAATTTTAGGGATATTTTGTAAAAAATTGAAATTTTTCAGAATTTTCTGAAAAATTGAAAATTTTTTGGTTTTTTCTTCAAAAAATTTTAAAAATTCAAATTAGTGCCACGTGTCAAAACATTGATTGGTTAATATTTTTTAACTCCCCTTAACGGTAAGTTTCCTAAAATTGCAATGGTGTAAACTTTAAGCACCTATTTAGCAAAAAATACTTTAGGCACTTAAAGTTCAAAAAATGTATACTTTGGGCACTTATTTTTCATTTAAGCCTAATAATTATAATATCTTACAATTATAAATAGGGAATATTAGTGACATGTTTCGCTATAATATGCTTCACTTCACACTCAATTAAACATAGATAGTTACAAGTTTCATGTGTGATTAGATGGGGATAGAGACAAAAATTAGAACCATTGTGGATGGTGGACATATGTAAATAAAATTTTGTACCCGCCTCATCCATGCCCGCTCAATATACATCATAAACATATTTAAAACAAGAATTTAAAAAATTAATTTTGACATCAGTTAACTTACAATCACCGCTTTTTATATAAAAAAGGAGAGCGCTCACAGAATCATCAGAGATTCTCAATTTCCACTTAATTGTAATACTTTAAGACCTTACTCTTCAGTTTCAAAATTTTAACTCGTGTTGAAATTATATTTTAGTTTACCAATTAAAGAATTGTGGTAACTTATTATTATTTTTTCAATGCTAACTAAAATAATGTCACATGTGTGGTGAGAGTTCGAATGACAGATATTTCATACTCTTTCATAAAAAATAGTTTATATTTATTTTACTGATACTTATAAATTTATTATCTAAAGTGAGTCACAAAGTAGGTATAATGTGAATTATGTGGATCTTGAGACTCATGTGGATGATGGGTTAGGGATGGTGATGGGTTCTTTGCATGCCTATGTTTCTTTGAAGATGATGAAGAAGGTTGCCCTTGATTGTTTCGGATCTAGGAAGACAAGTAAGTGATTCCTGCAAAGTAAGATAGGCTACAAAAGAAAGGTTAATGGTAGTAGATGATATAGGTGCAGGGAAGGCATAGAAATGAATAAGTAAGATGAAATAAAGAAATAAGGGGATGTTTTTGGTGTTGGTTATGGCGTGGGGTTATGATGATGGTATAAGGAAGATGATAATGGTATTCAGTAGGGTGAAGGGTGATGATAGAATGAACAAGGAACAAGGAAGAACTTATACTATAGAAAGTATAAACCCAGACCATATAAGTTCTATACTCGGATGGAAATAAGGACTTGGACCCTTTAGTTATAAGAACTAAGAACCACAAGTATCAAGATGGAAGGATGATGCCACAAGCACAAGTCTTGATAAGTTGATAAAGTTCAACAAAGAATAATTAGAGAGAAAATTTTCACAAAGTAAATTGAAATGAATGGTGACCTTTCTTGAAGAGGTACGATGAAGAAACGGTGTCCTTTGGTAGCAATTCTTTAAGAAAAGTCTAGTAACTTGAAATGACACCTCTAGATGATGTTTGAATGTGACTTTTGGTGAAGAGACACGACTCTTGGTGAAGAGGCATGACTCTTGGTGAAAAGGCATGACTTTAGGTGAATGATCATGACATGAAATAACATCCTTTGGTGAAGAGGTACAACTTGAATTGGCACTTTTTGGCAAAATGGCATGACTTGAGAAGGCATCTCTTCATTGAGAAGGTATGTCCTATGTTGAAGCATTGTATCATTTCAACTCCTATTCACCCTTAACTTAGCTTTGAGCTCCCTTAGCAGCTGGTTTTCACTCCAATGTTTTGTTCCTTAGCTTTGAGATCCTTAGCAGCTGGTTTCACTCCAATGTCTTAGCTTTGTCCTTATAAAAGCAAAACATGGCATATAAGTAAACTTTAGGATATAAATAAAGCATATAACATATCATAAACATCATGCATGCCTAAGTATGAATGAGAATATAAACACATAACATATGACTAAGATGTAGAACCTAAGGTATTTATGCATACTAACATACTTTAAACTTAACATAAAAAGATAAACATGTGAATTATATATATATGCATGATAATCATATAATATGCAAAGTATAAGGAATAATGTATGGAAACATATTATGATATCCTAATACATAATGTACAATACTAAGTATAATCATGGCATAAACATAGATGATATAGATGACATGTAAAACTAAGATGATATGAGCATGTATACTTAAGAATAGTAACAATATATAATCAAAGAAAATATGAGTAAGGATAGTAAAAGCTCCCTCTACTTTCATCCTTATCAAGAACAAAGATGAAAGTAACCAAAGTTTGAGTGAGTTACTGGATAGGATCACATCATCGGTCTTTGTTTTTTAGATTGCATGACGAGGATGATTTTGGACTTTCTACTCGCAACGGGTTGCAGGGTGGAAATAAGAATAAAAATTATTGACGGAATAAATACGGAGAACACTCTTCGCACCTGTCCCACCCAATTGAGATCCCCAACTACAAAATATATCTTTTATTTTTATATTTATAATTTACATATATTTCGTATATTATATTCATTAATTTTGATTATAACCATATATATTATTGTAAACTACCTGGGTGACCACCCAATTATTGGGTCCGTCCTATTTTGACCACCCAACTAAAAAACTAAAAATCTGACCATCGAACTATTTAATTGGTCTTATTTGGATTACCAACTGTTAAAATCTAACGGAGAGGTGATGTGACAGTTAAAAAAATCGTAGAATTACACATTTGGTCCATGTTAGTTACGTATTATATCAATTTGGTCCTAACTTTAATTTACTTAAATAAATTTATTCAACCAATCAGATAACGACACGTGTCATAACACTTGTCAGATGGTGACATATTTCATCACCCGATTGGACAAATTTATTCTTATTTTTAATTTCATTTATTTAATATATTTATTTTCCTCCAATTAGGTGGTGACACGTATATATAAAATTATTTAAATAAATTAAGATATTTAATAAAAAATAAAATTATTAATTAAATAACTTGATTCAGTAATATGTATATGAAATTATTTAAATACATGTGAAAAAATATTCAATTTAATTTAAAAATATAAAAATCATAAATCTATTTTCATTTTAAATCTTGATTTAACTATAAATTTATATTTAAAATATTTTCATTTTAAATTTAATGATTTGAATGATTCAATTGTTTGTGTGAATTTACACAACACAAGTAACCGAGGTTCGAGTTTCCTTTCAATTATTTTTACTTATTTCCCTAACATTTACTGCATTACATGTAACACCTAAATTTTCCCCTAAAATTGAAAACCCTAATTAGAGAAAATCCCCAATTCGTAACCCTAATTTTTGGGAATTAAAAATCAGAATTTTTAATTGAGTTTAGTGACTAATTTGAAAACTTGGGAAGTTTGGAGCCTTTTTTTTAAAAGCCCTAAGAAGTTGATGGCCAACCTGGTAATTAACCCATTTTAGTTTTAAACAACTCCTTCCCCCTGTTCATTTATATCAACCCGAGAGGCAGCCATGGTTTCTTTCCCAAAACCCTAGCGCCGCTGCCCACTTTGTGAACCACAATCACCGCCGTCTCTTGCTTCCACTGTCGCCGGCTCACCGGTTATAGGTAAGAAAGCCGAGAGCCATCGCCCTTAATCCGCCGTCGTCGCTGGCGAGGGTTCTCATCGAACCCGCGCACCTTGGCTCCTTCTTCACCGCTGTCGCGATCTCGTGACGGCCGTTCAAGGCCATCGAATGGCCAGGTCTTCGCCGGGGAAGGCCCAGCCGGCTTGGAACGTGACTGAACAGCGTCGCCGGCCATGAAAAACACCCCCGAGGGTTCTGTTTGGGGTGTTGTCGCCGTTGCCGTGTGGTGGCCGGCCGTTTAAGGCTATGGCAAGGCCGACCGTGACATCCCCGACTGACGAGGACTACTGCCGGTAAAGTTCGTTGCCAGTAGTCCAATTTTCTGATCTGGCAGACCACTATATTCGAACCAAACCCGCTGTCGGATTCTCATTCGAGTCGAAAATATTTTTTATTTTCGTTTATAATTATTATTTTGTAGTCTGAAGTTATTAATATGGGTTTTGATTTGGACGCTGTAAATTTTGCAGGAAATTCTGAACCGAAAACCGAGTTACCGCCTCCTCCACCGTTACCCACGAACTTTGAACCGGCTCGAGTTGATCGGGTTGAACGTGAGTGTTAGTTGCTGTCTTAGTCGTTTGAATTTGTCAGATTAATTGGATTAGTTATTTATTAAATTATTTTGTAGGTTCTTATTCGGGTCGATCCACTATTTGAGTTGACTGTGGTCGAGCTATATGTTATGCGTGCATGTTGTATATGTGACTAAATGAATGATATGGTATGTTTTGTATGATGGCATGACACGCATTAAATATCAAAATCTGACTAAAATAATATCGGACATATTTCGTATGTGCTCGGATTAAATTAGTATATCGGATATACTCTCGGATTCGAAAAATATAAATTAGAACATGTCATATCATTTGGGTTGGGAAATTGTACGGGGAAGTTCAGTGAGTTCACCATTCGGGCTGAATTTCGCTTCGGATCAGTGGTTCCACTTTCGGGTCGTTCTACTTCGGATGGTGACGATGTAGTTAGAGTGGTTCTAGGGAACCTTACTCTTTGGACGGTGTATGGAGATAGGTGCACAACATTATATTTTATGTCTCAGATTGTATGCATATGTATATTGCGATGACTGTTGAACTATGCTCGTTCGGATTTCTGTTTTGTGTTTTATGCACTTTAGAGACATACTGAGCTTCATAACTTACTTCCCCCAATTCTTCTTTCAGATACTCAGGTTTATGCGTATGGTACTTGGAGGATTTTCATATTATCAGACTTTACCCTATTTTACAGTATGGTTATTTGGACATTTGAATTATTCTATTATTATTATTTCAGACGATTTTATATTTGGGACTTGGGACATTATTATTATTTTGGGACTTATTGGTTTGACATGCATTATTTAAATTTTCTTTTGAATTTTATAATAGCTTTGGAATTTTGTTAAACGATTACATTTTATTTAAATGATATAATTTTGTGGTTTTGATTATTACAAATAAATTGAGATTTGATTTATCAAACCTAATAACTTTATTGAGGGATACGTTTTTCAAACTTAATTTTCAAGATTCGACTTAAGATATTAGGTCAAATTTAGGAGGTTACATTATAATATATATATATATATATATATATATATATAAAGGGTGCAATTTATTCCTCTAACATTTATTGCACTAGGATTCTAACCGGGAGGTCCGAAGTTCAACTCACGCTAAGGCCATCCTTCCTTTTTAATTTTTCTTTAACCAAGTAGTGATGTGTCATCACATGATTGGAGGAAAAATAAATATATGAAATATTAAATAAACTAAAAATAAGAATAAATTCATCCAATCAGGTGATGATTGTGTCACCATCTGACAATTGTCTTGACACATGTCGTCATCTGATTGGTTGATTAATTTTATTTAATTAAATTAAAATTAAGACCAAATTAATATGATATGTGATTAAAATGTACCAAATGTGTAATTATACAAAATTTCTTTAACTGTTACATCACCTCTCTGCTAGATTTTAAAGATCGGTGGTTAAAATAGGACAAATTAAATAGTTCGGTGGTCAGATTTTTAGTTTTTTTAGTTGAGTGGTCAAATTAGGACGGACCCAATAGTTGAGTGGCCACCCAAATAGTTTACCCTATATATTAATTATAGCTATAATTATAACTCTAGAAAGCATTTAGAAAGTTAAATTACGAAATATGGTTATACCAACAACCAGCTGGTTTAATGACATAGATCCTTTCAATGAGTTTCTACAGTATTTAATTTGAATTAGTCAGTCAATAAGTTAAATATCGGCAGTTAAACAAAATAAATGCGGGTATAGTAAACACATCTTGAAGCATAATATATACGTTTGAGATTATGATGTTTAATCGAAAAAAAGTTAATAATCTCTAAAGTAAGTAGCTAAAGCTTTTAGTTGACACTCTCTTCTCTTCTTTTATAGTTCAAAATCTCATTAGAAATAAATTTTTCTCTCTTAGATAAAAACAATTAAAAAAAGAAAAAAAAGCAATAACTGCTATTATTATATACTCCATATTTATACAAAACTAGAAGTTTGTGGAATAACGAGTAGTTTCGGACGCGGAATTTTGTTTTTAGAATGGACGCGGAATTTTGTTTTTAGAATGGACGCGGAATCTGATTCAATCCCACTAGGAATAGAATACCGATTTCTTTCTTTTTATCTCCTATCTTGTTCTTTCAATTTCCCTGTCATTTCATATTGCCTTTTGCTTTTCTTCTCTTTCCCTCCTTTGTTCGCCACAATAATAAAATAAAATAAAATAAAATAAAATAAAATAAAATAAAATAAATTTGGTAATCGGATCCCATTCATTTCTTTTATTACTGTTTGGTATGGGTGGCCTGCTTGCTTGCTTCGCCCTTAATTAAATTTCCTTAACTAAGTCAGCTACTATAACTATATTATTCATACATTCTCTCCCACACTGTAAAACTCTTCAAACTTTTTGTATTTTCCTGCACCTACAGGAATCCAGGAAATTTTCCTGGGAAAACTGCTTTAACACCACAACAAGGTTCCTTACTATATTGGGTTTATTTCTCTCTTCCAAGTTTTAAAAAAGTTTCAACTTTCCCAGTTTCTTAGCCATGATTTAGTACAATCCTTGCTCTCTTTTTTTTGTGTGCTTGTGGGAAATTTTTGGATTGGGTTTCTTTAATGGGTACTTGGGTTTCAACATCTGGGAACAAAAGCAAAAGGTACATCCTTTTCTTGAACCTTTCATTTCTCTTGGTAGCTTGTGCATTCTTGATTACATGCTTTAGGTCTACAGGAATTGTTGTTTTAAGCAACAGTAGGGAGCAAGATTGTAAGGGCCTAGCGAATCTAGATGATTACAGAGCCAAGTGTTCTTCCCTTAAACTCAGTATCCCATGTGTGTCTCAAGGCTATGTTGATTATCTCTACCTTTTCTACTGCAATTTTGGAAGATGTCCACTTTTGGGTCATTGCCTTTTGATTCTATGGCTCCTTGTGTTGTTTTATCTTTTGGGAAATACAGCCTCTGAATACTTCTGTTATTCCCTTGAAAGCCTGTCAAGCCTGTTGAAATTGCCCCCTACACTTGCTGGTGTTACACTCTTGTCTCTTGGCAATGGCGCCCCAGATGTGATCTCCAGCATGGTCTCCTTCATGGACAGCGGAACTCAAGATATTGGCCTAAATACTGTTCTGGGCGGTGCTTTCTTTGTAACATGTGTTGTGGTTGGAACCATAAGCACTTTGGTGCACCATAAAAGAGTCCATGTCAACAAACCTGCTTTTATCAGAGATGCTTGCTACCTTCTCATGGTTATTGCATCCTTGATTTTGATTTTGGCTTTTGGGAAAATCAGTCTTTGGGGAGCAGTGGCATTTTCTTCCATGTATGTCGTTTATGTTATCATTGTTTATGTCATGTATGTTTTTTGCGACTCCCGTGGCATGGACAGCATGGATTCTGATTCGAGTAACAGCAGCGGTTTGAGCACACCGATGTTGGATGGAGATGAGAAAGTAGAGATTGATTGTTTGGAGGAAGGGAATCTGGAAGATGATGGAAAAGGAGCTGAATCCGAGAAATGTTGGTTTTGTTTAAGAACATCAAGTAGTTTTAAATTGTTACTCTGGATCCTTGAGATGCCCCTTTATTTACCGAGGAGATTGACAATTCCAATTGCTTGCCAAGATAGATGGTCTAAGCCAATCGCAGTTGTTTCGGTCACATTGGCACCGGTTCTCTTATCCATACTTTGGGATCTTCAAGATGACAGTGTCAAGCTCAGTCTCCGCTTTAATTCAGGCCTGGTGGTTTACGGAACTGGGGTCCTGGTTGGAACCAGTTTAGGTGTGGTTGCATATCTGACAACCGAGAAATCGAGCCCGCCGAACAAGTGTTTGCTCCCATGGCTAGCGGGAGGGTTCTTGATGAGTGTGATTTGGAGTTACATTATAGCTCAAGAACTAGTTGGCCTATTGATTTCACTTGGCTACGTACTCGGAGTCAACCACTCGATCCTCGGCCTCACAGTCCTGGCCTGGGGCAACTCACTGGGAGACCTGATAACCAACTTGACAATGGCTTTGAACGGTGGTCCACAAGGTGCACAAGTGGCTATATCAGGCTGTTATGCTTGTCCTATCTTCAACACCCTCTTTGGCTTGGGGTTGTCCCTCATTGGCTCAGCCTGGTATGGATACCCTTCACCTGTTGAGATCCCTAAAGACCCTTACCTACTAGAAACACTGGGTTTTCTAATTGCTGCCTTGGTATGGGCACTCTTGCTTCTGCCATTCAGAGGCATGAAGCTGGATGCAGTCCTTGGAGGTGGCCTTTTTCTCATCTACTTCACTTCTATGTCTTTAAGGTTGCTCCAAGTGGTGGCCTAGTACTTTTCTATCGCTTGGAAGTTGAAAATTTTACATGTATAGATTGACGTCATATAATACTTTAGTTTGCCTTATTGTATAGTAGCAAATTAATTTACTGATTGCCTTTTCATGGACTGCTATTTACATGTATTGTGCTGGATATGACATATTTAACCTTTTTCAAATTATGTGTTGGATAATTATGTGATTTGAAAGATGCAAAGATTCCAGAGGTTACAAGTTTTTAGACGAAGGCCATATTTGGTAAATAGCGGTTTGAGTTAAAATTAGAGGTTTGAGCTAATATTAAAGGTGTAATACCCTCGACCCGAATGTCATATTTGAGCCTCAAGCCTGAAACCCAAATATAAAATTTTCAATCTAGTTTAGCCTAATCCACAATTAATTTTAAAACTTGTTACGTGTAAATCCAATAAAGTATCAGTAATATTTAAAATATATATAACAGAGCTCCTTTTTAAAATTACATTATAAAACTTTTACTCGATCGTTTGAAAATCCAAATACAATTTACAAAGTACAATAGGTTCCTACGAATATATAGCCCAATGACCTAAATATTGTACTCTGAAGAGACGAGGCGTTGGAATCCTTCTCTGATGGTGCTCTTCCAAGAACGTGCCAAACTTACTAACTTGCGAACGGAAACAACGATTCTGAATGCTGAGCAAACAAAGCTCAGTGGATACACCGCTACTCGATCATGCTTCATGCAAATCATAAATAAAGCAATGCAACATGAATGATATCATGGAAAGATAACAATGGCGCTACAATAACCGCCAAAACATATAGCATCATGAATGTATGATCACGCACACAGCTCATACAAGTACCTCATAAGTTTACATAACATCACACATATAACTCCAACAATATCAAGTGAGGTCCGCGTCCACAAAGCATCGGAATCCTACACTTTGAGTGAGGCCCGCATCCACAAAGCATCGGGATCCTACACTACGAGTAAGGCCCGCGTCCACAAAGTATATGGATCCTATACTCGTGGGGATAAGGCCCGCGTCTACAAAGTATCGGGATTCTACATCCATGCTCGGAATCTCTCATCAAGCATCTTCGAACGAGGCCCGCGTCCACAAAGCATCGGGATCCTACGTTCGGGAGTCTTCAAGGTGTTGCAACACACTTCTACGGTATCCAAATCCCAACCACAAGGGATGACTCAACAACTAAGTAACCCATCAGCACAAAGCAAGGGCCTTAGCTACCACACATCACACAACATCGACACAAATGTCATACCTCACACAGCTCTAACACATTTACCATCACCTTATGATTTCTATCTATTATATACCACCCATTAAGCTTATCAATTTATTATCATGTTATGAAAGTACACATTAACCGTTCTTATTACTTTATCTCATTATTCAAGGAGAAACTATATAGGCACCCCTTCAGCACACAACAAGGACCCTAATTACCACTCAACGTCAATCGATCCACCGAGATCTCTATGGGTTACTATCACAAGCAAATCACCCAACAATTACCAAGTTATTACCCATTAATTCATATACGGGGTTCAAACCTCAGTTTCTCAGCTTTAATATTCGTTTTATACCTTAAGAGACCTTTTGGCCCTTTACTTCAAATTATAGAACTCTCGAACGCAAACTCGAATTTCTCGGGTAAATTGCCCAACGAGTACCAATACTCCTATATGGGTATCGGTACGCCCCTCTAGGTATCGGTACTTCACCATGAGTATCGGTACTCAAATTAAGTTTGAAAGAAATGGTACGAAAAGCCGTAACAATATGCCCACCTCCATATCTGTATCAATCATCAATACTTGCTCCACCTCGTACCGATCCTACCCGTACTGGTACTCCTTCCTTTGCATACCGGTACGCGAAAGCCTTCCTCAAGCAATGTAACAATAGGTACCGATACGCCCTAAGCATACTGGTACACCAAAACGCTACTAGAATTCTTATCATACAAGGGGTACCGATACACAAGAAGTCATACTGGTGCGCCCCTCACAACCTATCTCCCTTTATCACAAAGGCGTATCGATACTGACCACCCTATATCGGTACACGATCCTAGAATTCAAGGAATGGGTTTGGATTTCACCTAGAAATCCCACTTAATCTATATGGTTAAGCCCCAAATCGATCCTACAAGTTATGGTGAAGCTATTAAGTGAGTTTCTACCAATTTTTAACCTTAACAACATCAAATCCACATTTTACCATTAAAGGGTCAACCAAGGCATATCAAACCATAAACACCCGAATCATGCACAAGGCCTATTTTTATGAGTTGAAGGAATTCATAAGAGTTAGTAGTGTACTAAACTTGAACTAAAGCTGATGAAGAAGCCTTCAAAGACCCATTCTCGTTCATCCACATTAACCCCCAGCAAAACCTCAACCTCCACCATTTTAACTCATCTTTACCTTGGTTTGTATATCCTTTGTTGCTAATCAAACTTCCCTTAATTGCCAAAACGTGATTCTCACTCAAAAACTCAAAGATCACACCTTGAACCTCAAACTTGGGTAGGAAGATGAAGATACGGAAGAGGAAGGAATAAGGGGACAAGGGTGATTTCACCCTCCACTTTTTCTGCAGAGCGTAAATGATACCCCTTCTTTTGTCTTCCCTCAAGAAATTACTCATTTGTCCCTTTTTATTTTCACTCTAGCCCATTAACAACCAACAACACAAGCCCAAAGCTTTCTTCAAGCCCAACATGGCTCTTAATAGCCCACACACGGAGCTCACGCTCCTGATTTAACCTGACTCTCATATTCTAAAATTCGGGTTGTTACAACTCTCTCCTCCTTAAAGAAAATTTCGTCATCAAAATTTAAATAGGGGAAAGAGATGATACTGCATCCAACCATCCTTTCAATCACGCATACCTATGACTCCTAGGTTCTCCATAAAACCTTCATAACTAAAACTCTTAACATAAATTCTCAACTTTCTACAAGACTCCTCAACAAAAAATTCCCAACGTCCAGCACAACACTCATATAGAACCTAAAAACAGATCAACCAAAGATAACCTCAACAACATTGTCAAACATCGGTACGTTGAACTCACTTCGGTTGAGTCATAATTCAGTGAAAAAACCTCTCAACTATCACTCATGTTTCCAAAAATCTTGAATTCAACCCTCATCTACGTTCATAACGTGACACTTCTTCGAGGTATACCACAGGGAACTTCCTCATATATATAATAACACCATAACCCACATGTTCAGGAATAAGCAAACCCTATCAAACAAGTTCTATCGTCAATCTAGCATGAAATTACAACATTCTTTCTCAACTTGGTTAACTAATACAAAATTTAACATCTCATTTACTTGAACCCACTACAAAAATAAGCATATGTGAATCCATGATCAAGAGATTCCACAAGCCAAGCCACCTCGGTTTCGAAAAAAATAGTTACCACAATCGAGCTCTACTAGGGATCAAACCACCGAACTATCCTTCAAGGTCCAAACACTCTCTTTCACTCCAACTACCTAATTCTAATTATCATTAGAGCCAAAACTTTAGCAAGTCCTCAAAGATTCCTAATGGTTCTCCTAACACAACTTATTACAGCCCAATTCTACACAACTTTAGCCTAAAACCCATATTTCTACTAAGCCATTCGAAAGATCTTTACACTATTACCATGCATGAAAACAATCCATCTTAAACCCAGATAAGTAGCCCTCTATTCATCGAACTTAAGATTATTTTGATGCATTCGTAAGTCCAAATCACCCTTCAACTTGTTCCTAAAGTCCAAACGTCGCATTGAACCCTAAATCTTATTGCTAATTCTCTATAACCTTCAACTTACGAGACCCAACTTCTGAACGATCTTACAGAAATCTCAAAACTCTTTAATATTAATAAGATCATCAGCCCTAAAAATAGATATTGGTCCTCCACCATTTACACGTCGATTCACCATATCCAAAGCCACCACTCTTGCTATACCAACACAGGCATGTCCTAAGGTGAACCCCTATGGCAACATCGCCCGCATCCACTCCTCTGCTAAGGAGTCCTCACACGAGAGTTTCGGTAGATGCCAGACCATAAGGTGATAGACACTCATACAGAGCCTGACGCATCCCCTCATCATGCATCCTATTCCATGATCAAGAGGATAGCCTGCTCAATTCTCGAAGAGCACCCCAATATCCACTTACACGTCCACCACTCTAAAATCGTAGACTCTCAGCCTTGTATCAACTATACGAACTAAGAACATCTTGCAACCTGTAAGGTTCTCATCAAATAACATCGTAGGAACATGGCACACAAGCTGAAGAGGTAAGGATTCTTTGCACACAACACCAACAGACTGGTCATTTCAAACCCCAACTTTGAGACTCTAACTCAGACACCAATGAACACATCGTATTCACACGGCTAACCTATACCAAAGATAAGTCTAACAAGTCCACATGGACTGTTACTCTCAATTCATATTCACCACCTATGGTGAAACCTTTACCTGCTAGCACTTACAAATACAATAATTTTAACCAAGCTAAGTCATGATAGGAACAAGAAATCAAACTGTTATCAAGGAAGCGACTGAAAACCAAATATTCTTAGCAGGAAGGTAATCACCCTTGGCCTGTATAACAGGCCATCTACCAAAAGCTTGTACGTCAACTATAGCGGTGGATCTTACGTAACCACCACCCTGATACCTCAATAATGCCCTAACACCACCTCATGAAGAACTCTGACTATGCCCAAAAGAAATCAACCTCAGAGACTGAACTGGTGAACACTCATCCACAAGTGCACAATCCTTTTCCATGTGACCCTATGTCTGACACTCATAACAAATCCCTCAAGCAAGAAGTATACCCCAAAGTAATGTCAACCACAATGCTCACGAGTCGATGGGAAATACGCTAGGGCCGAAACATCAACACTCCCGTTATAACAAAAATCGAGAAGCCCTTACGAACCCTCAATCTAGATTTTTGGCCAACCTTTAGTAGCTAAACTATAACAACTCCTTTTGATCTCCTCAAAGTATGAAACCTCTCAACGGAGCCTGAGAAGAATTTTATGATGTCCTGGGTCCCCACAACATGGTCTATAGAATCCTCAAATTGACTCAATGTTGGCTTTAAAATCATTCGAGTGCCTTCGCACCAACGGCTAACTTAGAAAAAGTCTTAAAAGAACCTGCTACCCCGTACATCAATATGTCAACCTTAAATATACGTCAAAACCTCAACTACCTCAACTCTTCGATAGCAACAAGCTCTAGGCATAACCGCTCAATCATAGAAAATCTTTCTTATACTCAACACCATTCTGACACCTTGAACTGATTGCAAGAACTAATCTCTCATCTCTTTCATAAGAGCTTTACTGACGTACTTTTTCCTGACTCATCCAAGGAAATATCCCATGTTGAGAATACAGACTAAAGTCCCCACTCAAAGGTCTTCCACCATTCGCATGAATTGCCTTTAAGAAGGAAGATATTGAAATAAAGATCCCCTTACAACTACTCTACATCTACCTCATATCTCTCTAAGTGACTCATAACCATCGATCTATTTGATCGGGTTATTCTTTCCTAAACCCTTCGCTATCCTTGGGTTCTTAACAACGATGTTCCTCTTATTTAAAGGACGTGGCTCTCTTCATGACTTTCTTGGTCGTTTCTCAGGCCACCTGGCTAAACTAGTCTGTGCCGCATTAGGAAGGTGGTAGTTCATCATTCCTATTACCATGGGTTTGGTTCCCCAAAAACTTGAAGCTTTCAACACTACACTTGACATCTCAAGCTAGCTCATGGTCAGGCAACAACCAATGGACATGACCCTATCAACTTAAAAGGAACAACTCCACCAAATCTGTCAAACCCACATCCTCGAGCTTTACTCAAGTATTGCCTTACACAATACCCACGATGTCCTTCCGACCACTACTATAAACGATTACAGCAAGCATACCTTGCTCGAGATCTCAGAGTATTTAGCTTACTCAGGGCATACTTGGGACCTCACAACCATCATGTACCTCCTAACATTAAACGAAAATTCATACCCGTCAAGCGTGCTACATCCCCATCACATTTTATCCCACCTTAGGGGCCACTTACTAAGAACGAAGGGACCCCGATTGACACTCTACCACTGGTCAAGCGAAAATAACTCTTATTATATGTTCTATAAGGGTCGTCCACCAATACATAGAATCTCGCTACTAGGGGTTCTCACTATGAACTCGAGGATTCAAGGTAGCTTACGACACATAACCATGATTACTACTCGAGTGAGGGGAGGAGGGAATGCCTGTTGGATTATGCCCAAAGACCAATAATAAGATAGCTGTAAAAGACATACTTATTTTATCTTGTTTATTAATATAAAGCCATTATTATTTTTAGTCTTATTTTGTGCATTTATAAATAAACTGAATTATAATAAAGTCCTTAGAATAATATAGTTATTTTTGAATGTCCTTAGTTGAGTATTATTGTGGGCATGGACAACAACAATATATTAAGACTAATATGTAGTTGATTGATGACAAAATGTTATCATTGACATGAAGATGTCAAAATCAATACATAAGTATGTGTTAGAGAATGACATATTGGACTGACCCGCTATGAGCATGTTTCTTGGATTATTATGTGACAATCACAACATTGTTCATAGTGATAACTATATGTATGATCCTCAGACTTGAGAGCATAATTATTTCAACATCGTGAGTGACATATTTTGATGTGGTCAAACGTGTGTTGTAACTGACTACACTATAAAGACTAATATTGGATATGTCGCAATCTATGTAGCGGAATATGGTTGATCAAGATAGGATTTGTCCCTCCAACATAATAGGAGTAATATCATAGGCCACTTGATTGAGTGAGACTAGAAAATACATGGCCATGCTCGAATAAATTGATATGAGATATCATAGTTGTTCGTTTATAATAGTCTACTCGAGATATCAAGAAATATTAGATGGACTATACAAGTGTGACTATTCCATGACTTGTGTTCGATCTAGATATGAGGACAAAATGATGTAATACATGAAAAAGAGTTAATCACGAAGGTTATGTCGAACCACGACTTCCTGTAACTTAGGTAGCAATGATGCATTACTAGATGCCACTCTTTTCTTATAATATTAGGATTGTTCTAGATATTACTACTAACGTTACATGAACCTACAAGGGTTACACCCTATGATTGAAACGAACAAATATCGACTTGATAGCATGTGTACAAACTTGTTGTACGCGTAATAAGTAAAAAACTAAGATTATTATAATTATTATAATTATAGATAATCTTGTTTATATATTTTAATACTAGATAATTATTGTAATTATTAAATACTATTAAAATATATATCTCTAAAGAAACCTAATTAAACTAGAATCAGATTCTACATATTTAATTATATTCGGTTAAATATATTGTATATTTAATGAATCCGAATTTAATTAGAATTAGGTTTTTGAATGCTATATAAAGGCATAAGGTCTAGCAACTGAAATATGCCTTTTGAGAAAAACCTCTCTAATAGTTAGAGAAGTAAAATATTCTTCGTTTTATTCGGGTGGACTGCGTAGAGGTCGGAACGCTGTTGTGACGACTTGGATTTGATCCCTACGTTTTTTTAGATTTATTTAAGGTAACATTTCATCATTTTTCACTTTAGATTCGTTCCTCGTACATAGATCACTGGCGGAATACGTCAGATAATTTTTTCGCTGCGCCATGAGGTGTACCGGCATTTCCCTACAGTGGTATCAGAGCCACTTGTACTATACGAATTCAGACTTAAATACTTGGATGATGCTTCTGTATGAGATGCATGTTTTGTTTTTTTGCTTGGGCGAGTATACGATATTTGTGCGAAACAAAGAAATTGAATCCAGTCACGGTTAATATGTTAATCTGTTTTAAATAAGTTTTTACAATCGATGGTTAAACGTTAATCACATGTTTGTTGCTGTAAGGTTTTAATTTTTGTATGTTAATTGTTAACATGATGAACATGAGGTTATGATAGCAGATCATTTTCGGCAGAGGGACAATGGTTGTTCAAGTGCAAAAAACCTTAGGGATTGAAAAATCCCAAAAACAATAATTTGTTGATAAAAGTTATCAAATTGTGAGGTTTTTCTATAGCAATCGAAGTGCTAAAATAAAAAAATTTCCCGAAAAACTAGGGCCACCGGCCCGCACTCTACGGGCAGACCCACCAGCACCAGATCTGCTGGACCGCGTAGCCAACAAAGGTCGTAGCAACTATTTTGGTAATTATAATTAACAAGATAAAACATGTTTATGTTTGGATAATATGCACGGTGTTTGAAATGCATGGTTATAGCCAAATAGCCTATTTACTTTGGTTTTATATTTATAAATACGGCCTACGTGTTGTGCCTTTCTTTGATCTATTGTAATTCTCTTCTCATCTTACTCTCTCGTATGTAAAACGAGTTTTTGAAAATTATAATATTTGTGGAGAAAGCGTGGATCACAGGAGCAGAATGATGGGCTGATCAAATGTGGATTAGATGCTTGAAAAGCAAGTTTTATCTTTAGTTTATTTTGGTTCTCCCATTGGCTTGGGATGGGCCACCTTAGTTTTATGGGCTATAACCATTGCATTTATATTGACTGCTTTACATATATGTGTTACAATGTATGTTTTAGCATGATGGTAATTGATTAGATCATACTTGAATGGTGAGATTAATATAACAAAAAAACCTCCATATTTAATCAAAATAGCCATCCAATATTTGTCCTCATCAAAACCTCGATCGGTACTATGTAGGTTTTGCCAAAGCGAGATAATTATATCTATCTTGGTTAAACGTGAAGAAAAAGGAAGTGATATTCACTGGTTGTAATATTGGTTAAACTAGGTTGTCCTAATGAGATTCAAAACCTAAAGGCTAATGATTTGGATAATCATGTGATGATTAGGAACAATAGTTGTTCACCAAATATAGGAATTACATGAGATGTAATTAGCAAGTGTTGCTTACCTAAATAATTGAATTCTAGGAGTAAAGCCAAAGACGACTTAGGATGAAATGAAATATGGATCCTTATCCACTAGAAATACTTTTAGTAAGTTTTTCAATTTTGAGGGTTTTTAATAGTAGGAATGTTATTACCTTATAAACTTGATAAAAAGGTACTTATAAATCATATTTTATCGTTGTAGATTTGTTATGACAAACTCAAACTCATTATCAATGCGATCCGTCTTTGAGAAGGACAAATTGAATGGCTTGAACTTCCTTGACTGGTTCCATAACTTGAAGATTGTCCTCAAGCAATAATGAAAATTACAAGTCATCGAAGAACCTGTCCCTAAAAAGCCAGCAGATGATGCCTCCAAAGATGAATTGGAAGCCTTTGAAAAATACTCAAGTGACATGGTAGATTTTGGGTGTTTGATAGTTTTACCATGACTTTGTTCAATATGAGGACTTGGTTCCATATGAGATGGTTAAAAATCTCAAGGAATTAATGAGGGGCAAATCGTCAAGAGAGGTAGAGACCTCTAAGGCTTTTGTTTCGATGCAAGATAATCCGGTAGGAACTCATGTTCTCAAAATGATAAGAACATGAAAAATTGGGGTGTTCAATTGGCATTGATGTTAGCAATCATTTCGGATAGTTTTAATCAGTTTTTCTTAATTTTAATATGAATGAAATTAACAAATAACAAAAAGAACAACATGAAAAAAAGCCCATTCGATGGTCCGAAAGGATAAGAAAATGAAAGCCCAACAAAGGCAAAACCAAAAGCCTAACAAAAATGATGCATTGAAACCTAAAGGAGGATTTGCAAAAAAGAAGAAAAGTGTTTCCATTGCAACAATGCTGGACATTGGAAGAGAAATTGCCCTATCTATCTTGAGGACATCAAGAAGGCAAGAGAAAAAGAACCGTCTTGATCAGGTTATTTTGTTATTGATATAAATATATCAACGTCTACTTCTTGGGTATTAGATACCGGTTGTGGTTCTCACATTTGTACTTCTATACATGGACTAAAAAGGAGTAGAAAATTGGCAAAAGGAGATATGGACCTACGAGTGGGAAATGGAGCAAGAGTTGCTGCATTAGCTATAGGAACATATACTTTGTCATTACCTAGTGGACTTGTTTTAGATTTAGAGGATTGTTATTTCGTACCTAGTTTGACTAAGAACATTATTTCAATTTCTTGTTTGGACAAGATTGGTTTTGAGATTATTATTAAGAATAATAGTTGTTCCTTTTATCTCAATAATGTTTTTTATGGTACGACACATTTAATAAATGACCTCTATATCTTAGATCAAGACAATTCTATGTATAATATAAATACGAAAAGATAAAAAATGACTATAATCAAACTTATCTCTAGCATTGTCGCTTGGGTCATATAAATGAGAAACACATATCATAACTTCATAAAGATGGATTTTTGGATTCTTTTGTTTTTGAACAATTTAATATATGTGAAACTTGCTTAATGGGAGAAATGACCAAATCACTGTTTGACGGTAAAAATGAGCGAGCAATTGATTTATTAGGTCTAGTACATAGTGATGTATGTGGACAAATGAATACACAAGCTAGAGGAGGGTTTCAATACTTCATTACTTTCATTGATGACTTCAGTAGATATGGGTACATTTACCTAATGCATCATAAATCTGAAGCCCTTGAAAAGTTCAAGGAATTTAAGAATGAAGTACAAAACCAACTAGGAAAGAGTGTCAAAGCTCTTTGATCATATCGAGGAGGAGAATACTTAAGCTTAGAGTTTGATGAACTTCTTAAAGAATGTGGGATTGTCTCACAACTTACACCTCCTGGTACTCCACAACATAATGGAGTCTCTGAAAGGAGAAATCGAACATTGTTAGACATGGTTCAATCAATGATGAGTCATGCTGATCTTCCAACTTCTTTTTGGGGACATGGACTAGAAACTGCTGCTTTCACACTAAATTGTGTTCCATCTAAATCGGTTCAAAAGACATCGTATGAGATATGGACTGGGAAGCGCCATAGTATGTCTTTTCATGAAAATTTGGGGACGTGAAGTTTATGTTAAACATCAGACGTCTACAAAACTCGAACCCAAATCTCATAAGTGTAATTTTATGGGGTATCCTAAAGAAACTAAAGGATATTATTTCTTCAATCCATCTGAGAACAAAGCGTTTGTTGCTCGAACATGAGTCTTCATCGAAAGAGAAATTATTTTCATAAAAAGAAGTGGGAGAAATATTGAACTTGAGGAAATTCAAAATCAACCACATATCACTAAACCAGAGATTGAACAACAACAAGTTCCACAAATAGTTGAGGAACATCCAATCATTCTTAAAATACAACCACTGAGGAGATATATGAGAGAACACAATGCACATGAGAGATATGGATTTCTTATCATATTGCATGGTGATGTTCTCCTCATGGATCAAGATGTGCCTAGGACTTATTAGGAAGCAGTGGCGAGCCCAAACTCTGAGAAATGGCTAGAAGCCATGAAATTCGAGATGGATTCCATGCCAGAAAACCAAGTATGGACTTTGGTTGACCCACCTGAAGAGATAAAACCCATAGGGTGTAAATGGGTTTTTAAAAGGAAGACCGACATGGATGGCAATGTACAAACATATAAATGGCGATTGGTCAGTAAGGGATTTCGTCAGATTCATGGTATAGACTATGATAAAACTTTTTTTCCTATTGCTATGTTTAAATCCATTCAAATATTTCTTGCAATAGCTGCATTTCATGATTGTGAAATCTGGAAAAATGGATGTCAAAACAGCTTTCCTTAATGGAAAATTAGATGAGGATGTGTACATGACACAACCCGAGGGTTTTGTCGATCCAAAAGATACCCAAAAAGTATGCAAGCTACAAAGATCCATTTACGGGTTGAAGCAAGCTTCTCAAAGTTGGAATTTTCGTTTTAATGATGCAATCAAAGAATTTGGTTTTATTAAAAATGAAGATGAGCCATGTGTTTTCAAGAAAACTAGTGGGAGCACTGTCACATTCTTGGTATTGTATGTGGATGACATACTAATAATAGGAAATGACATACCTACCTTACAATCTGTAAAGACTTGGTTAGGAAAATGTTTTTCTATGAAAGACCTGGGTGAAACAACCTACATATTAGGAGTCAAGATCTATAGAGATAGATCAAGATGACTCTTTAGACTAAGTCAAAATATAGATATAGATAAAGTACTGAAAAGATTCAGTATGGAAGAATCTAAAAGAGGATTCTTACCTATGAGACATGGTATTTCACTCTCATAGGAAATGTGTCCTTCAACGCCTCAAGAAAGAGAGCGCATGAGTAAGGTTCCATATGCTTCAACTATTGGATCTATCATGTATGCCATGCTATGTACACGTCCAGATGTATCATATGCATTAAGTATGACAAGTTGATACCAAGTGGATCCCGGTGAAGGTTATTGGGTTGCAGTAAAAAACATCCTTTAGTAGTTAAGAAGAACTAAGGATATATTCCTTAGGTATGGAGGTGAGGAAGAGCTAAGTATAAAAGGTTATATTGACGCAAGCTTCCAACCTGATAAGGATGATTCTCGATCACAATTGTGTTTTGTATTAATGAAGGTGTTGTAAGCTGGAAAAGTTCACAGCAAGATACATTAGCATATTCTACAACAGAAGCCGAGTATATTGCAGCAAGCGATGCTGCAAAAGAGGCTGTTTGGATCAAAAAGTTCATATCTGAACTAGAGGTTGTGCCTAGCATATCAAATGCTATAGACTTACGTTGTGACAACAACGGAGCCATCGCACAAGCAAAAGAACCAAGATCTCACTAGCAATCCAAACACATACTTAGGCGTTACCATCTTATTCGAGAAATCATTGATCGAGGGATGTAAAAATATGCAGAGTACTAATGGATGACAATATCGTCGATCCACTGACAAAGCCTCTGACACAACAGAAGCGTGATCGTCACACTAAGTCTCTTCGTATTAGATACATGAGTGATTGTTCTTAGTGCTAGTAGGAGAATGTTGGAGTATGCCCAAAGACCAATCATGATATGGTTGTAAAAGACATACTTATTTTATCTTGTTTTAATATAAAGCCATTGTTATGTTTTAGTCTTATTCTGTGCATTTATAAAAAACTGAATTATAATAAAGTCCTTAGAATAATATAGTTATTCTTGAATGTCCTTAGTCGAGTATTATTGTGGGCATGTACAACAATAATATAATACGACTAATATGTAGTTGATTGATGACAAAGTGTTGCCATTGACATGAAGATGTCAATATCAATACATAAGTATGTGTTAGAGAATGACATATTGGACTGACCCCTTATTAGCATGTTTCTTGGATTATTATGTGACAGTCACAACATTGCTCATAGTGATAACTACATGTATGATCCTCGGACTTGAGATCGTCATTATTTCAACATCGTGAGTGACATATTTTGATGTGGTCAAACGTGTGTCATAATCGGCTGCACTATGAAGACTAATATTGATATGTCGCAATCTATGTAGCAGAATATGGTTGATCAAGATAAGATTTTTCCCTCCTACATAATATGAATAATATCATAGGCCACTTGATTGAGTGAGACTAGAAAATGTATGGCCATGCTCGAATAAATTGATATGAGATATCATAGTTATTCGTTTATAATAGTCTACTTAAGATATCATAAATATTAGATGAACTATACAAATGTGACTATTCCATGACTTGTTTCCGATCTAGATATGAGGACAAAAGGATGGAATACATGAAAAGAGTTTATCACGAAGGTTATGTCGAACCACGACTTCAGAACTTTGGTAGTAATGATGCATTGCATTGCTAGATGCCACTCATTGCTTGTAATATTAAAATTGTTCTAGATATTACTACTAACGTTACATGAACCTACAAGGGTCACACTCTATGATTGAAACGAACAAATATCGACTTGATAGCATGTGTACAAACTTGTTGTACGTTATAAGTAAAAAAACTAAAAAAATTAAGATTATTATAATTATAGATAATCTTGTTTATCTATTTTAATACTTGATAATTATTGTAATTATTAAATACTATTAAAATATATATATTTAAAGAAACCTAATTAAAGTAGAATCAGATTCTACATATTTAATTATATTTGGTTAAATATATTGTATATTTAATGAACTATTTAATTGAATTAGGTTTAAAATTAGGTTCTTGAAAATGCTTTTATAAAAACCTCTCTAACAATTAAGTAAAATATTGTCGTTTTATTTGGGTGAAAAGATGCATGTTTGACGACTTGAAAAATATCTCTAGAAGAATTGGATTCTCCTAACTCCTAGTTTTTAGATTTATTTAAAATATTGTTTGTTTTCACCCGGATTCATTTGGTACATGGAGATTTGTGTAACGGATAATTTTTTTTGTGCTATGGGGTGACGACGTTTTACAACGCCCTCAACTATTCCATCCTTTCATGAAACCAAGCTTAATTCTGAGATAACTACTATTTCAGAATTATCCTCAAAGAAACCAAACAACATCCTAACGATCAAATCTTAGACATAAGGGCTCATATTCGCTAGACACCTATCCATGACTCCTAACCACCTGAGGCTTTTCTAGAACCAGTTAAACCTAGGCTCTGATACCACTAAATGTAATACCCTCGACCCGAATGTCACATTTGGGCCTCAAGCCTGAAACTCAAACATAAAATTTTCAACCAAGTTTAACTCAATCCGCAATCAATTTTAAAACCCATTATGTGTAAATCTAATAAAGTATAATTAATATTTAAAATATATACAACAAAGTTCCTTTTTAAAATTACATTATAAAACTTTGACTCGATCGTTTGAAAATCCAAATACAATTTACAATGTACAATAGGTTCCTACAAATACATAGTCCAATGACCTAAATACTGCACTCTGAAGAGAAGAGGCGTTGGAATCCTTCCCTGATGGTGCTCCTCCAAGAACGTGCCAAACCTACTAACCTGTGAATGGAAACAATGAAAGCTCAGTGGATACACCGCCACTCGACCATGCTTCATGCAAATCATAAATAAAGCAATGCAATATTAAAGATATCATGGCAAGATAACGATGGCACTACCATAACTGCCTAAACACATAACATCATGAATGTATGATCACGCACACATCTCATACAAGTACCTCATAAATTTACATAGCATCACACAGATAACTCTAACAATATTAAGTGAGGTCCGCGTCCACAAAGCATCGGGATCCTACACTACGAGTAAGGCCTGCCTCCATAAAGCAACGAGATCCTATACTTGTAGGGATGAGGCCCATGTCCATAAAGCATCATGATCCTACATCCATGCTCAAAATCTCTCATCAAGCATCTTCGAATGAGGCCTGCGTCCACAAAGCATCAGGATCCTACGTTCGAGAGTCTTCAAGGTGTTGCAACATACTTCTAGGGTATCGAAATCCCAAACACAAGGGGCGACTCAACAACTAAGTAACCCATCAACACAAAGCAAGGGCCTTAGCTACCACACAACACACAACATCGACACAAATGTCATATCGCACACAACTTTAACACATTTACCATTACCTTATGATTTATATCTATTATGTACCACCCATTAAGCTTATCAATTTATTAGCATGTTATGGAAGTACACATTAATCGTTCTCATTACTTTATCTCATTATTAAAGGCGAAACTATATAGGCACCCCTTAAGCACAGAACAAGGGCCCTAATTACCACTCAGCTTTAATCGATCCACCAAGATCTCTATGAGTTCTTATCATAAACAAATCACCCAACAATTACCAAGTTATTAGCCATTAATTCATATACGGGGTTTAAAACTCAGTTTCTCAGCTTTAATATTCGTTTTACACCTTAAGAGACCCCTTGGGCCCTTTACTTTGAATTATAGAACCCTCGAACACAAACTCGAATTTCTCTGGCAGATTGCCCAGTGAGTACCGATACTCCTATATGGGTATCAATAATCCCTTCTAGGTATCGGTACTCCAACATGAGTACCGGTACTCAAATTAGGTTCGGAAGAAATGGTATGACAAATCGTACCTATATGTCCTCCTCCATATTGGTACCAATCATCGATATGTGCTTCACCCCGTACCGATCCCTACTCATACCGGTACTCATTCCTTTACGTACTGGTATGCGAAAGCCTTCCTCAGGCAATGTAACAGTGGATACTGATACAACCGAAGCATGCCAGTACACAAAAATGCTACTAGAATTCTTATCATGCAAGGGGTACTGATATACGGAAAGCCGTATCGGTACGCCACTCATAACTTGTCTCCCTTTATCATAAAGGCGTACTGATATTGGCCACCCTGTATCGGTACGCAATCCCAGAATTCAAGGATTGAGTTTGGATTTCACCTAGAAATCCCACTTAACCTATATGGTTAAGCCCCAAATCGATCCTACAAGTTATAGTGAAGCTATTAAGTGAGTTTCTATGAATTTTAAACCTTAACGACATCAAATCTACATTTTACCATTAAAGGGTCAACCAAGGCATATCAAACCATAAACACCCAAATCATGCACAAAGCCTATTTGTATGAGTTACAAAAATTCATAAGAGTTAGTAGTGTACTAACCTTGAATTAAAGCTGATGAAGAAGCCTTCAAAGACCCATTCATCCACACTAACACCTACCAAAACCTCAACCTCCACCATTTTAACTCATCTTTGCCTTAGTTTGTAGATCCTTTGCTGCTAATCAAACTTCCCTCAATCGCCAAAACATGATTCTCACTCAAAAACTCAAAGATTACACTTTGAACCTCAAACTTGGGTAGAAAGATAAAGATGAGGAAAAGGAAGGAATAAGGGGACATGAGTGACTTCACCCTCCACTTTTTTTGTAACCCCTCTGACCCGGCCTAAATGCCCGACCGAACCGAGAGAACTACACTAGGTTTGCCGAAGTAAACTGAAGAATAATTAAGAAAAAACGGTCCATTTTCCCTTTTTATCTCTTATCTAGATGCAAATTATTAATCCTACTTGTGTATACTTGCAGCGGTTAAATTTTCAAAGGAAACTGATCACGGGAAAACCACCAATTGCATATCATGCTATTTAGGGACTAAATTGAAAAACTGATAATTTTAAGGACCAAAACTAAAATTAAAGTTACCAATCTTCAATTAGTCCATTTTCACGCTCACATGAATAATTTCAAGTCAAAACGATATCCAATCTTATACAATTGCATTCACAAAATTTTGGGACCAATATGAAAGAAACATAAACCTTCAAGATTCCAAAATAACCAATTTAATGGTATCTGTACCGATACGCGTACAAGTGTTTAGATACGCCCTTATGATTTCAAAAACTTGTATTCTAGTAGCAAAAATTTGTACCGAACCGCTTGCTCTCGTATCGAAATGCTGGCAAAAGTGCTTAAGATCGTATCAGAACACTTGCTCGAGTTCCGAAACGCTATGCCTGGAAAGGCTTATCCATATTAAAACACCTACCCGCATATCGAAACGCTATACCTGAAATGGCCTAGCCGAACCGGTACGAGGTCACCTATTTCGATACGCCTGGACCTGTAATGTCCCAAATTGTTGTTTAAACACATTTTAATGAAAACCAAACTACTTATACATGCTTCAAACACTTATAAATCATCACTAAACTACATTTCTCACCAAAGCAACACAGAAACATCAACCAAACATGGCATTCATACAAACTTGAAGATCTAAAGGCATGCTTCCTAATATCATTCTACCAAACAACCAAAACTCACATTTGGTATCTATAAGGCATACTCAACATGTTTGTACAATTATAGCATCATACCAAACTTGCTTGAATCATCAAAACTTGGAAACAACACCAAAAATAACTAGATGTATTCCTAAGCTCACATCTAGCATCAAAATAGGTCGTGATTCACACAAGTCTAACAACAACAAACCAACATGAAGTCCAGCACTTCATGTGCTTAAAAACCTTGGAAAAACAGAATTACATCTCCCCAAAATATGGCGAACACATTACCTTATTAATCGGAATCATAAACCGAGTTCATACTCAAAATAGCCTGTCTTAGGATCACTTTAGCCTTGCCCTTTCAACCTCCAAACTTTAATGCTCTGCATCATTAAGAAAAAGAGAGCGTAAGCACACATGCTTAGTGAGGATGCTCATAAACAATGATGCATTTAAAATATTTGAAACCAAAACACTTGTTTCCAAAACATGCTTATAACAAAAACACTCTCATTGTTTCCAACCGAGACATGCATAAACACCCTTATGCAACATCATATACATATTCCATGCTTAGATCCCAAAGCATTAAATCATAAACCATGCTTAAATCCCAAAGCATTATTAAATAAGACATGCTTAAATCCCAAAGCATTACATAAAAAGGTTCAACATATGAACTTTCACATATATTGGCATTAATAGTCACCCGGATAGACTACCCTCTATACAACATATTGGATACTCGGATCTCTCATACCATGCCTAGTTAAACCGCATGATATACCCAAACCTTTGCCTAGTAAAACCGCAAGATTTGACAACCTTGCCTAGTTAAACCGCGAGATTACCAACCTTGCCTAGTTAAACCACAAGAGTACCAACCTTGCCTAGTTAAACCGCAAGATCACCATCAAATTGGGTTGCCTAGTTAAACCGCATACCCAATGAGGTTCCCAATAGTCTGAGTGGCCTTGTTAAACCACCCGCCATACCTCAAGGACCCAAGGCCACGATCAATTTTGTTCATATTTTATAGTGCACTTTAATCCTATGGCATGCCAACTATATCCGATTGCTTCTTACCTTGTCACATAGCCAATATATCATTTACAAAACCATTTACTTACTGTTTTACAATGCATTATATAAAACACTACATATGCAAATCACATTTCCCAAGCAATTACATCATTCCAAATCGGAATGTAATCCAATGCTCACTAGCATTTTATATACTTTAAATCCCTTGCATATGTACTTAATAATCATGCATTTCCAGTAAGTAAATCATACCATGTTTATTACCAAACCATGAAAACGATATGCTTATATCCAAGCCGATATTCAAGAGCAAATAAGGGAAACTTACTTTTGAGCTTAGGTAAGCGTTTCACGCTTACCCTAAACTCCCAACAACCTTTACAAACCTTTGTAAAACATTTAAAAACCAGTTTCCACTCTCCGATATGCCTCGCCTTCCTTGCCAACATGAAACAAGCTCTTGACAAGCAACAAAACAATCATCAAGCTTTGTCGATTTGATTTTCCCATATTTTAAACATATAAAACTAGAGGATAAATGCATTAAAATGCATTCAAACTACTGCCTAACAACAATCTCCCGCAACTCCTAAGTGGCCCACTCGAAAACCATCCGAAACATACTAAAATCATCCCCAAACTCTTTCAGAACTTAACCCAGCCATAATGTAACGATTCAAACCATTAAACTTCATCAATTAACATCTAAAACCTTTTTCCAACATCATTTTACTTCCAACAATGATTAAACATCAAAATCATCACAAAAACCCTTAACTAACAACTTTAACTATTAGAGATTTAGCCAATTTCGGGATTCCATTATTAAAACCAACTTATCCACATTATATTAAATCTAAAATAAGATTAAAATCAATCCTCAACACTAGAAAAACATATCCAATTCAAAAATCACAATATTTCATCAATTAAACCTCTATTAAGCAAAATTCCATAATTAATCAATTAAATCCCATTATAAAAAATATATAAAGAGTCAAGAACTTGGGAATTTCAGTAAAAAACCTTTCATTAGAGGAGAATAACGAACCTTACCTCCAATGAGTGAGTTTCCCCTTAATTGGATGTTTTCCTCTTGAAAAAAAAGAGATTCAATAAGATTTTGGAAAACAAAGTTGAAGAATCATTTAGCAAATCAAAGAGTTATGAAATCAAAATCATTACCTTAAATCTCTAATAAGAAAAAAAGTGTTTGGCTGAGAGTATTTTGAGAGAAAATATGAGAGAAAGAAAGTTACGACAAATTGTGATTTAGAAAAATAACTACCTCTTTAACTAAATCATTTTAATTCCTTTAATTAAAACTCTTTTAAAAATAATCCTAATTAAGAGAAAACTCAGATTAGACCAAATGGTAAAATAGCTCTTTAAAGATTCAAAGTTTTGACTCTTTATAAAACAGTTCCCTTTAAAATTAGTTTTCAAAAGTTGCATTTTGGTCACCAGCTAAAATGTCACTTTTCCAAAGCCCATTTTCAAAATTGATTTTACCAAAATCATTATTATATTAAATAATGATTTTAAAACATCTTTCCATATTTTTATCACCTTTAAAAATATTTAATCTAATTTAATCCCGAAACTAACTCAAACCTCTAATATCGGTCCACCAAACCTTCGAACCAACCTTTAAACCATCCAAGCCCAAAATCGTGGTGTTACAACTCTCCCCCTCCTAAGAAATTTCATCCTCAAAATTGACCTAGAGGAAAAAGATGCGGAAATTGCTCCATTATATCTGCCTTGTTTTCCTAAGTGGCTTTCTCAACACCACGGTGCTACCATAAAACCTTGACAAGCTCAATCGTCTTGCCACGAAGAACTTTGCTATTGGAATCAAGGATTTCCATTGGCTCCTCATCATAGGATAGATCCGGTCTCAACTCAATATGCTCCACCGGCATAACATGCGAGGATCCGACCGATACATCCTCAACATAGATACATGGAACACATCATGTATTTTCTCAAGCTCGGGTGGTAACCTCAACCGATATGCCATAAGACCTACTCGTTCCACAATCTTATATGGTACAATAAACCTCAGACTAAGTTTACCCTTACATCCGAACCGCATCACCTTCTTCTATGGTGACACTTTCAAGAATACACGATCACCTACCGTATATTCAATTTTCCTACGCTTCAAATCCACGTAAGATTTCTGCCGATCTGCAGCCACTTTCAAGCGATCACACACAAGATTTACCTTTTCATCTGTTCTTTCAACACATGTAGCAAGGAAACATGTTGTTCCCTTAGCTCAGCCCAACACAAGGGCGTACGACACCTCCGGCCATACAATGCCTCATATGGTACCATTTGTATACTTGCTTGATAGCTATTATTGCACACAAATTCAACCAAAGATAGATGTTTCTCCCAGGTTCCTTGAAACTCAATAATACAACACCTCAGAATATCCTCCAAAATCTGGATAACCCGCTCAGACTGTCCATCCAACTGTGGATGATACGCGGTGTTGAAATTCAATCTCGTACCCAAAGCCCGATGCTGACTCACCCAAAACCTCATTGTGAACCTCAGATCCCTATCCGAAACAATGGACTTTGGTACCCTGTGCAGACGCACGATCTTAGAAATGTACAAATTCGCTAACTTGTCCAAGGTGTACGTCGTATGCACTGACAGAAAATGTGCACACTTCTTAAGCTGATCTACAATCACCCAAATGGAATCCTTTTTAGCCGGCTTCAAAGGTAACCCTGACACAAAATCCATGGTGATTCTCTCCCATTTCCATTCCAGAATTCTCAACGGTTGCAACAACCCGGATGGAAACTGATGCTCAGCCTTAACCCGCTGACACGCCATACACTTAAAAACAAACTCTGCCACATCTTTTTTCAAACCAACCCAGTAGTACACTTCCTTTACATCACGATACATATTGGTACTACCGGGAAGCATAGCAAAAGGACTGAATGCGCCTCCGCCAAAATAGTGTGTCTAAGCTTCAAAACCTCCGGCACCACTATTCGGCCCTTAAAGCACAAAACACCATCCTCATCAAAATGGAAATTCATAGAATTTCCATCTGCTATGTCCTTAACATGATGAACCAAAGAATCATCAAACGATTGTTTAACTTTAATTAACTACGACAATGTAGGCTTAACATGCAACTCATTCAATAAACCACTTTCCCGTGTCGCGCTCAACCTCGTAAACATTGCCCTAAGCTCAATAACAAACTTACGACTCAGTGCATCTGCCACCATATTGGCTTTTCCAGGATGATACTCGATTGTTAAGTCGTAATCTTTAAGAAACTCCAACCATCTTCTTTGCTTAAGGTTCAAATCCTTTTGAGACATCAAATATTTCAAACTCTTATGGCCCGTAAAAACCACACACTTTTCACCATAAAGGTAGTGTCTCCAAATGTTCAAGGCAAAAACCACAGCCGCAAGTTCCAAATCATGAGTTGGATAATTGCGCTCATGAACCTTTAGCTATCTCGATGCATAGGCCACAACCTTTCCATCCTATATCAGCACACAACCCAAGCCACACATACGATGCATCACTATAAACTACAAACTCCTTCCCAGATTTAAGTTGAATCAACACAGAAGCATGTGTCAAAACCTTATTCAACTTCTCAAAACTTTGCTACTACTTCTCCGTCCACACATATGAAACTTTTTTTTGCAACAAATTTTTCAATAGTGTTGCAATACTCGAAAACCCATCTACAAAGCGACGGTAATAACCAGCCAGTCCAAGAAAACTATGAACCTCCGAGATAGATTTAGGTCGCTTCCAATTGAGAATAGCCTCAAGTTTCTATGGATCAACATGAATACCCTCCGTGGAAGCCACATGACCTAAAAACATTACCTCCTTGAGCCAAAACTCACACTTACTCAACTTGGCATACAATTGATTATCCTTCAAAACTTGCAACACAATCCACAAATGCTAATCATGCTCTTCCTTAGTACGAGAGTACACAAGTATATCATCGATAAAAACCATCACAAACTGATCAAGGTACTCATGAAACACCCTATTCATCATGTCCATGAAAGCAGTCGAGGCATTTGTCAAACCAAACGACATCACCAAAAACTCAAAATGATCGTACCTCGTGCGAAACACAGTTTTATGAACATCCACATCTTTCAATATTTGAGAACATCGATGCCTCACGAAATTGATCGAACAAGTCATCATTTTGTGGCAACGGGTACTTGTTCTTCACTGTCAACTTATTCAACTGCCGGTAATCAATGCACATACGCATCAATCCATCCTTCTTCTTCACAAAAAGAATTGGGGCACCCCAAGGCAAAATACTAGGTCAAATGAACCCATGGTTCAACAACTCCTGAAGCTGCATTTTTAACTCTTTCAACTCCTTTGGTGCCATCCGATAAGGAGCAATGGACACCAGAGTAAAACCTTCATACGTCTCTATACTGAATTCCACCTCTCTATCAGGAGGTAATCCCGGTAACTCTTCAGGAAAAGCCTCCAAAAATTCACATACAATTTGAATATCCTGCACTCGAACACCATTGGCCTCTGAATTCATGACGATTACCAAATAAGGTTGATAGCCATCAAACATCATCTTCTCCGCTCGAGTAGCCGAAACAACATTGGATAAGAACTTCATATTCTCACCAACCACCACAACTTCATAATCATCGGCTAACTTCAAGGAAATCGTTTTGATTCACAATCCACCACAACCTTATGCTTACTTAACTAATCCATACCCAGAATAACGTTAAAACCATGGAATGGTAATTCCATTAGATCCGTGACAAATTCATGACCTTGCACAATCAGAGGACAACACCTATTCAACTTTCTAGTAGTAACCGTCTCCTCAAAGGAACTAGTCATAAACATGCCCACATCTAAGATCTCAACAAGAACATTTAGCAAAGATGCATGTTCATTCAAGATATATGAATGAGTAGACCCCAAATCAATCAAAGAAAATAATGAAAAATATTGCAAGGTAAAGGTACTTGGAATCAAATCGGTGTCATTGTGCCTCTCACGATGAGCATAAACCTGAGCTAGTCCACTATTCTCTGGTCACATAGCAACTACATATGCACAACCCTCTGCCCATCCTCTTGCCTTTGGAAATTACCCTTGCCTCGGCCTCAGCCCCTAGCAGGTGCAGCAATATAAACAAATGCATCCCTCACTGCACAAGGACAATCACGCTTCATATGCTCAAAAGATCCACATTTCAGCAACCTCCAACAGTACCCCAACACATACTGTGTGGCGCCTTCCACAATGCTAACACTCTGGTACAACACAAGCTACTTGATTGCCTTGACTAGCACCACCACCACGCTTGTGATGTAGCCTATGTCTCTTTTCTCGAAACTTCCTATTTGGTATCCTAGAATAGCTAGATTCAATTGCTCTCTTACCCATGCTCGCACTCGCAGCCTGGACCGATGAACCCAAAGATTGCTCAACATCCTTGGCCTAATTAGCCAACACATCAAAATCTGTGTAATCCGCGGCCAACAAATATGTCTTAATATCCTCATCAAACCATAGCGGAACCTATCACATCTCTGTTGATCATTAGGGACCAACTCCGGGGCATACTGACTCAGGCAGACAAACTTCACCTCATATTTGGCAACAAACATGCCACCCTACATCAGCGACATAAACTCTTGCTTTTTTGCATCCAAATACTGGGCACCAAGATACTTTCTCTTGAAAGCTCTCGGAAGAACACCAAAGTTACATCTGCCTCTAGAACACCTGCAATCGTGGTCACCCACTAATGATATGCATCACCTTGCAATAGTGATACAATGTAACCTAACTTGCGCTCCTTATTGCAACCCATCTGGTTCAAAATACGGATTGTTTCTCCAGCCCACCCTCAGCCACCTCAGGACTCAAACCCTAAAATTGCTCACCTCCCAAACTACGAAGACTCTCCAAGGGCAAACCTTGATTAGCTACCACAGTAGGTGTCGGTGCTTGTACTTGCACTTTAGCCATCGCAGCCTAAAATGCTCCCATCATCGATTGGATTAATGGAGTCAAATCACTAAACACTGTCACTTGATGAACATGGGGTACACCACCAGCCCCAACATCGACAAGAGGAACCAGTGGAGGAGGAGGAGGTAAAACATTATGGGGATTCTCTTCCATCTCGTTATTCTTCCCTACCCATAGTGTTAGTCATCGATAGCGTCTCACGTCGAGCCATGCTAACAAAAGCATCAAAACACATTAAAGTTAAGCTAGAATAAGACAAAGGATCCAAGACAAACTTATAAAACATTTTTAAACCTCGGTAATAGGCAATGTGTTCCCAATTTATACCCCAACATGTCATTAAACAATCACCGATTATATACACAATCACTGTGCAATTCAAACATCATTTACTAATCAAACAACAACATCCCAACTTTTCGTAACCTGGCTCTGATACCAAAAATGTAACCCCCTCGACCCATCCTAGACGCCCGACCGAACTGAGAGAACTACATTAGGTTTGTCAAAGCAAACTGAAGGACAATTATAGAAAACTAATCCATTTTTTTATCTTATATAGATGCAAATTATAAATGCTACATATGTATACTTGTAGCAGTTAAATTTTCAAAGAAAACAGATCACGAAAAGGCCACTAATTGCATATCATGCGTTTTAGGGACTAAATTGCAAAACTGCTAAATTTTAAGGACCAAGACTGAAATTAAGGTTACCAATCCTCAATTAGTCCATTTTCATTCTCACATGACAAATTTCAAGTCAAAACGATCATCCAACCTTATACAATTGCATTTACAAAATTTAGGGACCAATATGAAAGAAATATAAACATTCAAGATTCCAAAATAACCAATTTAACGGTAGTCGTACTGATGATACGCGTACAAGTGTTTTGATACGCCCTTATGATTTCAAAAACTCAGATTCTAGTAGCTAAAATCTCGTACCAAAACACTTGCTCGCGTATCAAAATGCCTAGCAAAAATGCTTAAGATCCTATCGAAACACTTGCTCGAGTACCGAAAAGATATGCCTGGAGAGGCTTATCCGTATCAAAACACCTACCCATGTATCGAAATGCTATGCCTGGAATGGCATAGCCGCACCGATACGGGGTCACCTGTTTCGATACGCCTAGACCTATAATGTCCCAAATTGCTGTTTAAACACATTTTAATGAAAGCCAAACCACTTATACAACATCACCAAAATACATTTCCCACCAAAACAACACAGAAGCATCAACCAAACATGGAATTCATACAAACATGATGATCTATAGGCATACTTCCTAATATCATTCTACCAAACAACCAAAACTCACATTTGGTACCCCTTAAAGCATACTCAACATGATTGCACAATTATAGCATCATACCAAACTTGCTTGAATCCTCAAAACATGGCAACCACACCAAATTAACTAGATGCATCCCAAAGCACACATCTAGCATCCAAATAGGTAAGGATTCACAGTAGTCTAACAACAACGAACCAACGTGAAATCTAGCACTTCACGTCCTTAAAAACCATGGAAAATTAGAATTACAACTCCCCAAAATATGGCAAACAAATTGCCTTATTAACCGGAATCAAAAACCGAGTTCATACTCAAAGTTGCCTTTGTCTTAGGATCACTTTAGCCTCGCCCTTACAGCCCCCAAACTTTAATGCTCTGCATCATTAAGAAAAAGAGAGCGTAAGCACACATGCTTAGTGAGGATGCTCATAAACAATGATGCATTTAAAACATTTGGAAACAAAACACTTGTTTCCAGAACATGCTTATAACCAAAGCACTCTCCTTGTCTCCAACCGATACATGCATAAACACCCTTATGCAACATCATATACATATTCCATGCTTAGATCCCAAAGCATTAAATCATAAACCATGCTTAAATCCCAAAGCATTATTAAATAAGACATGCTTAAATCCCAAAGCATTACATAAAAAGGTTCAACACATGAACTTTCACATATATTGGCATTAATTGTGACCCGGATAGACTACCCTTTATCCAACATATCGGATACAAGGATCTCTCATACCATGCCTAGTTGAACCGCATGATATACCCCAAACCTTGCCTAGTTAAATTGCAAGATTTGATAGCCTCACCTAGTTAAACTGCGATATTTCCACCATTGCCTAGTTAAACCTCAAGAGTACCAGCCTTGCCTAGTTAAACTGAAAGATCACCATCAAATTGGGTTGCCAAGTTAAACCACATACCCAATGAGGTTCCAAATAGTTCGAGTGGCCTTGTTAAACCACCATACCTCAAGGATCCATGGCCACGATCGATTTTGTTCAAATTTAATAGTGCACTTTAATCCTATGGCATGCCAACTATATCCGATTGTTTCTTACCTTGTCACGTAGCCAATATATCATTTACAAAACCATTTACTCAATGTTTTACAATGCATTACATAAAACACCACATATGCAAATCACATTGCCCAAGTAATAACACCATTCCCAATCAGAATGTAATCCAATGCTCACAAGCATTTTATATACTTTAGATCCCCTGCATATGTACTTTAAAATTATGCATTTCCAGTAAGTAAATCATACCATGTTTATCACCAAAACATGAAAACAACATGCCCATATCCAAGCCGATATTCAAGAGCAAAATAACGAAAACTTACTTCCGAGCTTAGGTAAGTGTCTCACGCTTACCCTAAACTCCTAACAATCTTTACAAACCTTTGTAAAGAATTTAAAAACCAGGTTTCACTCATCGATACGCCTCGTCTTCCTTGCCAACGCGAAACAAGCTCCCGGCAAGCAACAAAACAATCGTCAAGCTTCGTCGCTTTGATTGTCCCCTATTTTAAACACATAAAACCAAATGATAAATGCATTAAAATGCATTCAAACCATTTCCTAACAGCAATCTCCCGCAACTCCCAAGTTGCCCACTCAACAACCATCCGAAACATATCGAAAACATCATCAAATCCTTCCAAAACTTAACCCAGCCATAATGTAACGATTCAAACCATTAGCCTTAATCAATTAACTTCTAAAAACCCATTCCCAACATCCTTTTACTTCTAGCAATAATTAAACACCAAAATAATCACAAAACCCTTAACTAACAACTTTAACTATTAGAGATTCAACCAATTTCAGGATTCCATTATTAAAACCAACTTATCCACATTATATTACATCTAAAATAAGATTAAAATCAATCCTCAACACTGGAAAAATAGATCCAATTCGAAAAGCACACGATTTCATCAATTAAACCTCTATTAAGCAAAATTCCATAATTAATCAATTAAATCCCATTAGAAAACATATATAAAGAGTCAAGAACTTGAGAATTTCAGTAAAGAACCTTTCATTAGAGGATAAGAACGAACCTTACCTCCAATGAGTGAGTTTCCCCTTAATTGGATGTTTTCCTCTTGAAAAACAAAGAGATTCAATAAGATTTTGGAAAAACAAGTTGAAGAATCATTTAGCAACTCAAAGAGTTATGAAATAAAAATCATTACCTTCAATCTTTGATAATAAAAAAGAGTGTTTGGCTGAGAGTATTTTGAGAGAAAATATGAGAGAAAGAAAATTACGACAAAATGTGATTTAGAAAAATAACTTCCTCTTTAACTAAATCCTTTTAATTCCCTTAATTAAAACTCTTTTAAAAATGATCCTAATTAAGTGAAAACTCAGACTAGACCAAACGGTAAAATAACTCATTAAAGATTCAAAGTTTTGACTCTTTATAAAATAGTCCCCTTTAAAAATAATTTTCAAAAAGTTATGTTTTGGTCATCAGCCAAAATGTCACTATTCCAAAGCCCATTTTCCAAAATTGATTTTACCAGAATCATTATTATATTAAATAATGATTTTAAAACATTTTCCATATTTTTATCATCGTTAAAAATATTAAATCTAATTTAATCCCAAAACTAACTCAAACCTCTAATACCGGTCCACTGGACCTTCGAACCAACCTTTAAACCGTCCAAGCCCAAACCGGGGCGTTACATTTTCTGCAAAGCATAAGTGATACCCCCTTCTTTTGTCTTTCCTCAAGAAATTACTCATTTACCCCTTTTTATTTTCACTCTAGCCCATTAACAACCAACAACACAAGCCCAAAGCTTTCCTCAAGCCCAACAAGGCTCCTACTAGCCCAAAAATAAGGCCCACACACGGAGCTTGCGCTCCCGATTTAACCCTACTCTAAGATTCTAAAATTCGAGTCATTACAAAAGGTTTGACTGGTCAAATTTGCTAAATTTGGATGTTTAGTGAATAGCGGATTGGAATAGCAGATTGAGGTGAAACTTCTAATTTTGAAAAAACTGCTAGTAGGTGTTTTATGAAATTAGAGGTTTTGACATAAGGGTTAAGAAGACTCTTTTACCCTTAACATTGATAAAAAATCTCCAAATAACCTAAACTTAACATTTTCTATTTTAATTCTTCACCAACACGTATTTACATTGTGACATTTGTAAATTAATATTTTATATCCTCACACATTTATATTTGTATTTAAATTGAATAATTAATCAAATTGTATTAAAAAAATTATATAAATAATAAATTAATATATAGATCCCTTAAATATAATGTTATATTTAAAAAATTATTTTTTATAATCTAATTACTATTAATAGATACAAAATATTGATTACTAATAAACTATTCAAACAAGTATCGAATATAATCATGTCCTTATATGTCATTTTACTTGTTTAAATAATCAAACAACTATCAGCTATAAGTTAATTTTACCAAATAGTTTATACAATCAGCTAATACAATTCGCTAGTCAAATTAGCTAATCAATTAGTTATCAGCTATCAGCTAATATAATCCGCTATCAACTCTCCGCTAATTGCCAAACAGGGCCAAAAGCTAACAAGGCATTAAATTATGAAAAAACTTTGATACACAAGCCGTGTAAACTTTAGTTTAAACGCGACCGTTAGTTTTAGGGGTTAGGGTTTTAAGTTAAGATTTAAAGTTTAGGGTTTTAAGTTGTATGGTTTAGAATTTAAGATTAGTGTATAGAATTTAGTGTATATGGTTTAAGGTTTGAGGTTTAGTTTTTTAGGGTTAGGTTAGGAATTTAGGATCTGAGTTTTTATAGTGTAAATACACAAATTTGTGTAAAATTAATTTTACACAGTCTATGTATCAAAGTTTTACCCTTAAATTATTTCAAATTTGTATTTCCTTTTCTTTTAAATACCTAATGAATACTCTCAAATTCACGGGCTCTAAAATTTTGTAATTTTTTTCTTACGATATGAACATATTGAAAGAAATATTTATAATCTAAAAATAAGTGAAAATTATATATATATAACTTAAATTTCACTTATTTTTAGATCGTTAATGTTAGAAACCTTGATAGAAACATGGTGAGAGAATAGTTTGGTCAAGAAGGAACCAAAGTGCAAAGTTCCAACTTTTTTTTGTCTAACATGCAAGGGAAGATGGCTATACAAAAACAAGCTAAATCCTAACATATTGAATAATACATATTTATATGGTATAAAAAATAATTAAAACATTATACTATAATATAAAATATCATAAATAAAAAACCACAGATATATTAAAGATGCGATAACAAAAGTAGATGTATTTTTTTTGAACATAACAAAAGTAGATGTATCATTGATTGTAACGAAAGGAAACTAATGGTTAGGTTAAGAAAAACAAACAATAAATGTGACATCACATAAATGCCAATTTTGCTTTTGCTCGCTTCTTTTGGCACTATGCAAGTTTTGGCCGACTTTTCTTTCGGATTTTGATCCATCCTTAAATCTGCGACTTATCAAATAAGAAATTTGCAAGGTGAAATGTCACTTTAACCCTCAAAATTAATTGCCATAGAAAATCTAAAAAAAATTAAAAAAAGAAAGTTATCAAATTTTGCTCACAGAATTGTTGCATAATCTTATGCATTAAGCATATAAAACTTATCAAATTTCCTACTTAAGCTTCAAATAATTTCAAGTTAACAATTTCCCATATTGTAACACCCCGGATTTGGGCCTAGCGGTTTTGGGTTTATTAGACGGTCCGGCGGACTGGGTTAGAGATTCGAGTCAGATTCGGGACCGTATATTTTTCGGTAAGATAAAAATATGGAAAATAGTTAAAAGTCATCTTTTATTATATATTGATTTTTGGTGGAATCAATTTTAGGAAAAGGAATTTGGAAATATGATATTTTGGGTTAGTGACCAAAATGCGATTTTTGGAAAACTATTTGTAAGTGACTAAAATCAAAAGGGTCAAATACTTAGAATCCTTAAGGAGCTAATATACCAAGTGTTTGCTGGTGGTTTCTCTCTTCAATTAAAATATTTTAAACATGTGTTTTAAAAGGGTGTTATTAAGGATTAAATATCTAAAGTTAGTTATTAGCTTTTAAAAGAAATTCGCGTAACTTTTTCCTAAACCTTTTCTCTCAACTTCTTTTTTTCCAAACACTCAGAATTTCATCAAATCTAGAGGTAAGGAACTCTTTTCACTCAGATTATTGATTTTAATTTGATTTCTTAACTTTGTTTTGCAAAATCTCATTGGAATTTTATGTTTTCCTAGCTTTAAACAAGCCAATTGAGGGAGAAATCACATAACAAGGGTAAGGTCCATGATCTCCTCTGTTAAGTGGTTATTTATTGATATTCCCAAGTATTTGATACTTGATTTATAAGCTGTAATGTGATTTTAATGTTTTATCAATGTTTAATTAAGTTATTTGGAAATATTGATGAAACATGGTGATTTTCGAAGTAGATCTGATTTACAGTATTTAAGATCGATGTAATATATATTTTGGATGTTTTTTTTTTGATGTTGGTAAGTTGTTTCTATCAATAGAATCCTGAAACTCTTGAATCTCTAATTATTTAGGTTGCTAGGTTTGAGTTATTGTGGTGATAATCGAGTTTAATCTTTGTTGGAGATAAAATAATGTTAGGAAAAAGGTTTTTGGATGTTATTAGATGTTGGTTGATGGCTTGAATTGTTGTTTTATGGCCGGGTTAAGTTTTGAAAACGTTTGAGGATGATTTCGGTATGTTTCAGATGGTTTTTGAGTGGGCAATTTGAGAGTTGCGGGAGATTGATGTTAGGCAATGGTTTGAATGCATTTTAATGCATTTATCCTCTTGTTTTATGTGTTGAAAATAGGGGATAGTCAAGGTGATGAAGCTTGACGTTGTTTGGTGGTTTGCCGGGAGCTTGATTCGTGTTGGCAAAGAAGGCGAGGCGTATCGGTGAGCAGAAATTGGTTTAAAATGCTTTACAAAGGTTTGTAAAGGTTGTTGGGAGTTTAGGCTAAGCGTGAGACACTTACCTAAGCTCGAAAGTAAGTTTCCCTTATTTTGCTCTTGAATATGGGCCTAGATATGAGCATGTTGTTTGCATGTTTTGGTGATAAACATGGTATGATTTACTTACTGGTAATGCATGATTTTGAGTACATATGCAGGGGTTTGAAAGTATATTAAATGCTATTTAGTGTTGGTTTTCTTTCCTGTTAGGAATGGTGTTATTACATTGGCAATAAGATATGCATATGTGGTGTTTTATGGAATGCATTGTAAAATAGTAAGTAAATGGTTTTGTAAATGATATATTGGCTATGTGACAAGATGAGAAAACAATCGGATATAGTTGGCATGCCATAAGATTAAGAGTGCACTATAAAATATAAACAAAATTGATTGTGGCCATGAGTCCTTGAGGTATGGCGGTGTAACGAGGCCACTCGGACTGTTGGGAACCTCATTTGTGGATTTGCAGTTTAACTAGGCAATCCAAATTGATGGTGATCTTGTGGATTAACTAGGCAAGGTCGGTATACTTGCGGTTTAACTAGGCAAGGGCGAGATCTCGCAGTTTAACTAGGCGAGGTGTCAAATCTTGCGGTTTAACTAGGCAAGGTTTGGGATATCATGCGGTCTAACTAGGCATGGTATGAGAGATTCGCTTATCCGATATGCGTATATGATAGAGGTAGTCTATCTGTTTCAAAATAAATGCCAATATATGAAAAAGATCATGTGTTGAATCTTGTATGAAATGCTTTGGGATTTAAGCATGGTTTGATTAAAATGCTTTGGGATTTAAGCATGAAATGTTTATGATGTTATATGGAGGCTATTATGTTTTGATTCGGATGGAATCATGAGAAAATGCTTTGGTAGTAAGCATGTTTCAGGAAAAGCAAGCATGTGGTTTTTAAATGATTTTTAAAGCATCATTGTTTATGAGCCTCTTCACTAAGCATATGTGCCTACGCTCTCTTTTTTGTAATGATGTAGAACATTAAAGTACGGGTAGCAAAGGCAAGGTTTGCAAGGATCTAAGGGATAAACTACTTTTGAGTATGAACTCGGTTTATGTTTTCGGTTAATAAGGCAATACGTTCGCCAAGGTTTTTGGGATTTGAAACTTTGTTTTCTTATGGATTTTGAGTATGTTCTATGATGGATTTTGTGGATGGTTGATGTTGCTAAGCTTGATGATAATACTCGTTTGTAGTTGTAGATGATTGGTGGCTTAAGTATGCCTATAGAGCTTCCTTGATGATTGCCTTGTTTAGATGGTTTGAGCAAGTTTATTTTGTGGTGTGGGTTCTGTTGTTATGATACATATGCTGAGAATGGCTTATTTGTGTAGTTTGGGATGTTTGGCAAAGTGTTTTTATGAAGCATGCCTTTAGAATATCATGGGGTGTATGAATGCCAATTGGTTGCTGAGCTTACGATGTTTATGTTTCTATTGCATCTAGATAGTGTTGTATAAGGGTTTGTGGCATGATGTAATGGTTTAGTTTTGAAATAAGCATGTTATATTAGCCATTTATGACCAATTAGATCCAGGCGTATCGGTACGCGCGTTCACGTATTGGTACGGGAAGCCATTTCAGGCTTGTGGTACTGATACATGGGCTAGGCATTACGATACATAAATGTATCTGTAGAGTAGCATACCGATACACGAGTGTGTGTATCGGTACGAGAAGGTTGAGTTTGGATTGGGGGTTCGGTATACAGGTTTGAGGATCGGTATGGGCCTTTGGTTTTGGTAAGGCGTATCGATACGTAGGGTCGTACCAGTACGAAAGTTGGCTACTGGAAATTTTGGAATTTGAAATGGAAAGGGTGTACCGATACTCGTGGTAGTTAAGTTGGTTAATGGTTTTGGTGAAGTTCTATTTTTTTCGTTTTAGTCCCTAAATCTTGCTTTGTCATTTATTTAACATGATGATCGTTTGAGGTTGATATTTGACATACAAGCGTGAAATGAACCTAATTAAAGGTTGGTAACTTAAAAAGTGGAAAAGCCCTTCTATTTTGCAAAATTTACATTTTGGTCCCTAAATATTGTTATGGCCAATTGGATGTCGTTACGATGCCCAATTGAGACGAGTGCTCACCTATGAACAGAATGATCATGTAGGAAAGCGTAAATGCATATAGACAAGATGAAAGGAAAAAAATGGGCGTGTTTTAGGTTAAATCTTCCCGGTTTACTTCGGTAAACCTAATGTAGCTTGCTCGGTTCGATCTTGCGACTAGGTCGATCGAGGGGGTTACATTTATTGGTATCAGAGCTAGGTTACGAAAGGTTGGGATGTTGTTGTTTGGTTAGTTGATGTTGTTTGAACTGCACGGTGATTGTTTAGTGTTCTGTTAGGGTTTGTTTGGGAATACATTGCCTATTACCAAGGATTTTAAGTGCATTTTAAAGTTGACTTGGATTCTTTACCTGATGCTAGCCTAACTCTAATGTGTTTTGATGCTTTTGTTAGCATGGCTCGACGTGAGACACGATCTATGGCTAATACTGCCGGAGTTGGGCAGGATAATGGGACCGAAGAGAATCTCTCTCATGTTTTTCCTTCTCCTCCTCCAGTGGTTCCTTCAATTGACGTTAGGGTGGGTGAAGTACCCCAGGTTTACCAAGTGCCAATATATGGTGATTTGACTCTGTTAGTTCAGGTGATAACGAGAGCTTTTCAAGCAGTGATAGCTAGAGTGCAGGCATAAGCACCGGCACCTACTGTGGTGGCAAACCAAGGTTTTACCTTTGGAGCATTTTAGGAGTTTGGGAGGTGAGGAGTTTCAAGGTTTGAGCCCTAAGGCAGCCGAAGGTTGGCTGGAAATAATGGTTCGTATCATGAATCAGATAGGATGTAACGAGGAGCGCAAGTTGGGTTGTACTGTATCTCTGCTACAGGGGGATGCATATCATTGGTGGGTGACCACAATTGTTAGTGTTCCTGAGGCAGATGTTACTTGGGAGTTCTTTTAGAGAGCTTTCAAGAGGAAGTATCTTGGTACCCAGTACTTGGATATAAAGAAGCACGAGTTTATGTCGCTATCTCAAGGAGGCATGTCTATTCCTAAACACGAGGTGAAGTTTGTCTGGCTGAATTAATATGTTCCAGAGTTGGTTCTAGATGACCAGCAGAGATGTGACAGGTTTTGTTATGGTCTTGTTAAGGACATTAAGACGTACCTCCTGACTGCGAATTACACAGATTTTGATGTGTTCATCAATCGGGCCAAGGATATCGAGCAGTCCTTGGGTGCTCCAGTTCAGGCCGCAAGTGTGAACTTGGGTAAAAGAGTGGCAAACTCTAGCTATTTTGGGAGGCAAAATAGGGAGTTCAGGGACAAGAGGCATAAGCCAGATCATAGGCGTGGTGGTGGAGTTGGCCAGGGTGTTCAGGGAGCTCGTGTTACACCGGAGTATGAGCAATGCAGTATGTGCCACGCGGGTATATGATGGGGTAATGCTGGAGCTTGTTGGATTTGTGGTTCATCTGATCAGTTGAAGTGTGATTATCTTCGAGCTGCGAGAGATGTACCAGCACAGGTTGCTGCACCTGCTAGGGGCTGAGGCCGTGGCAGGGGTAATTTTTAGAGACGTAAGGATGGTCAGAGGGGTATGGCTCATGCTGCAGCGGTGAGACCTGAAGGTGGTGGACTGGCTCGGGTCTTTGATCACTTGAGGGTCATAATGACACAGATGTGATTACAGGTACTTTTATTTTACAATCCTTGTCATTATTATCTTTGATTGATTCGAGGTCTACGCATTTATATATCTTGAGTGAACATGCATCTATGCTGAATGTTCCTGTTGAGATCTTGGATGTTGGCATGTTAGTCACAAGTTCCTTTGGGGAGACAGTTACAACAAGAAGGTTGTACCGGTGTTGTTCTTTATTGGTGCAAGGATATGAGTTTGCCGCTGATCTGATGGAATTGCCATTCCATGGTTTTGATATCATTTTGGGTATGGATTGGTTGAGTGTGCATCGAGTAGTTGTGGATTGTGAATCCAAGAGGATTTTCTTGAGGTTGGCCAACGATTATGAGGTTGTCGTGGTTGGTGAGAATGTTAATTTTCTGTCCAATGTGGTTTCAGCTGTTAAAGCGGAGAATATGATGTTTGATGGCTGCCAAGCTTATTTGGCTATTGTTATGAATCTGGAAGCCAAGGGTGTTCGAGTACATGACATTCGGACTGTTTGTGACTTTTCTAAGGTTTTTCCTAAAGAGTTGACAGGTTTACGTATGGATAGAGAGGTAGAGTCTCATTTTGAGACATACGAGGGTACAACACCAATCTCCATTGCTCCTTATAGGATGACACCGAAAGAATTAAAGGAGTTGAAGTCACAGCTTTAGGAGTTGTTAGACCATGGGTTCATTCGACCAAGTGTTTCTCCGTGGGGTGCTCCTATTCTCTTCATGAAAAGGAAGGATGGTGCGATGCGTATGTGCATTGATTATCGTCAGTTGAACAAGTTGATGGTAAATAATAGGTACTCGTTCCCACGGATTGATGACTTGTTCGATCAATTTCATGGAGCAACGGTGTTTTCCAAGATAGATTTAAGATCGGGGTATTATCAGTTGAAAGTTAAGGATGTGGATGTACATAAGACCGCGTTTCGAATGAGGTATGGGCATTATGAGTTTCTGGTCATGCCTTTCAGTTTGACAAATGCCCCGACTGCGTTTATGGACATGATTAATAGAGTGTTCTATGAGTATCTTGATCAGTTCGTGGTGGTGTTCATAGATGATATTCTTGTGTACTCCCAGACTGAGGAAGAGCATGTTCGGCATTTGCAGATGGTGTTGCAAGTGTTAAAGGATAATCAGTTGTACGCTAAGTTGAGCAAGTGCGAGTTTTGGCTTAAGGAAGTGACATTCCTTGGTCATGTGTTTTTCGTGGAGGGTATTCGTGTTGATCCATAGAAAATTGAGGCTATTCTCAATTGGAAGCCACCTAAGTCTGTATCGGAGGTGCGTAGTTTTCTTGGGTTGGCTGGTTATTATCGCCATTTTGTTGAGGGGTTCTCGAGTATTGCAGCACCGTTGACCAAGTTGTTACAGAAGAATGTTCCTTATGAGTGGACAGAGAAGCAGCAACACAATTTTGAGAGGTTGAAGGAAGTTCTGACACATGCTCCTGTGTTGATTCAGCCTGAATCTAAGAATGATTTTGTGGTTTATAGTGATGCGTCATATGTTGGTTTAGGTTGTGTGCTGATGCAGGATGGGAAGGTTGTGGCCTTTGCATCGAGGCAATTGAAAGTTAATGAGCGCAATTATCCAACTCATGATTTAGAGCTTGTGGCTGTGGTCTTCGCTTTGAAAATTTGGAGACATTGCCTCTATGGTGAGAAGTGCGTGATCTTTACGGATCACAAGAGCTTTAAGTATTTGATGTCCCAGAAAGATTTGAATCTTAGGCAATGTAGGTGGTTAGAGTTGCTTAAGGATTATGACTTGACCATTGAGTATCATCTTGGTAAAGCCAATGTAGTGGCAGATGTATTAAGTCGTAAGGTTGTGGTTTAGCTTCGAGCTATGTTTGCAAGGTTGAGTGTGACACAAGAGGGCGGTTTGCTGGCTGAACTGCAAGTTAAGCCTACATTATCACAGTTGATTAAGGCTAAGCAACCGTATGGTGATTCGTTGGTTGAGCATGTTAAAGACATAGCAGAGGGTAATCCGCCAGATTTTCATTTTATTGATGATGAAGTTTTATGTTTCAAGGGTAGGATAGTAGTGCCAGATGATCCGGAGTTGAGGCACACTATTTTGTCGGAGGCACACTCTAGTCTTTTTTCTATGCATCATGTAGTATTAAAATGTATCGTGATTTTAAAGAGGTATACTACTGGGTTGGGTTGAAAAAGGATGTGTCTGAGTTTGTTTCCAAGTGCATGGTATGTCAGCGGGTTAAGGCTGAACATCAATTTCTATCCGGGTTGTTGCAACCACTGAAAATTTCAGAGTGGAAATGGGAGAGAATCACCTTGGATTTTGTAACAGGTTTGCCATTGAATCCGGCTAAGAAGGATTTTGTTTGGGTGATTGTTGACCGGTTCACAAAGTGTGCACATTTCCTGCCAGTGCATACAACGTACACCTTGGACAAATTGGCAGATTTTTATATAGCGAAGATTGTGCGCTTGCATGGTGTACCTAAATCCATCGTTTCGGATAGGGATCTGAGGTTTACGGCAAGGTTTTGGAGGAGTTTGCACCATGCCTTGGGTTCGAGGGTGAGTTTTAACACTGCGTATCATCCTCAATCGAATGGGCAGTCTGAGCAAGTTATCTACGTTTTGGAGGATATGCTGAGATGCTGTATTATAGAGTTCCAAGGAACCTGGGAGAAGCATTTGCCTTTAGTTGAGTTTGCTTACAACAACAGTTATCAAGCAAGTATACAGATGGCTCCTTATGAGGTGTTATATGGCCGGAGATGTCGTACACCCTTATGTTGGGTTGAGGTGGGGAAAAGCATGTTACCCTACCGGAAGTGTTGAAAGACACAGACGAGAAGGTTAAGCTTCTATGCGACTAGTTGAAAGCGGCTGTGGATCGGTAGAAATCTTACGTGAATTTGAAGCGTAAGGAGGTGGAATATGCGGTGGGTGATAGTGTATTCTTGAAAGTGTCACCATGGAAAAATATGATGAGATTCGGACGTAAGGGTAAGCTTAGTCCGAGGTTCATTGGACCATACAAGGTTATTGAGCGTGTGGGTCTTGTGGCATATTAGTTGAGGTTGCCTCCTGAGTTGGAGAAGATTCATAATGTGTTTCATGTTTTGATGTTGAGGATATATCGATCAGATCCATCGCATGTTATGCCAGTAGAGGATGTAGAGTTGAGGTCGGATCTATCCTATGATGTGGAACCTGTAGAGATCTTCGACACCAGCAAGAAAGTTTTGCGTGGTAAGATGATTGAGCTCGTGAAAGTCTTGTGGCGACACCGAGGTGTTGAGGAAGCTACTTGGGGAAGCAAGGCAGATATAAAGGAGCAATTTCCGCATCTGTTTCCTCTAGGTAATTCAGAGGACGAAATTTCTTAAGTGGGGGAGAGTTGTAATGCCCCGGTTTTGGGCCTAGCAGTTTTGAGGTTTATTAGATGGTCTGATGGATCGGGTTAGAGATTCGAGTCGAATTTGGGACCGTATATTTTCGGTAAGATAAAAGATGGAAAAATAGTTAAAAATCATCGTTTATTATATATTGATTTTTGGTGGAATCAATTATAGGAAAAAGGAATTTGGAAATATGACATTTTGGGTTAGTGACCAAAATGCGATTTTTGGAAAACTGTTTTTAAGTGACTAAAATCAAAAGGGTCAAATCCTTAGAATCCTTAAGGATCTAATCTACCAAGTATTTTCTGGTGGTTTTTCTCTTCAATTAAACATTTTAAACATGTGTTTTAAAAGGTGTTATTAATGATTAAATATCTAAAGCTAGTTATTAGCTTTTAAAAGAAATTCACGTAACTTTTTCCTAAACCTTTTCTCTGAACTTCTTTTCTTCCAAACACTCAGAATTTCATCAAATCTAGAGGTAAGGAACTCTTTCACTCAGATTATTGATTTTAATTTGATTTCTTAACTTTCTTTTGCAAAATCTCATTGGAATTTTATGTTTTCCTAGCTTTAAACAAGCCAATTGAGGGAGAAATCACATAACAGGGGTAAGGTCCATGATCTCCTCTGTTAATTGGTTCTTTATTGATATTCCCAAGTATTTGATACTTGATTTATAAGTTGTAATGTGATTTTAATGTTTTGTCAATGTTTAATTGAGTTATTTTGGAAATATTGATGAAACATAGTGATTTTCGAAGTGGATCTGATTTCCAGTATTTGAGATTAATTTAAAATATGTTTAGGATGTGTTTTGATGGTGATAATTTGTTTTTATCAATAGAATCCCGAAACTCTTGAATCTCTGATTATTTAGGTTGCTAGTTTTGAGTGTTGTGGTGATAATCGAGCTTGATCTTCGCTGGAGGTAAAAAGGAAGTTAGGAAAGGGTTTTTAGATGTTATTAGATGTTGGTTGATGGCTTGAATTGTTGTTTTATGGCTGGGTTAAGTTTTGGAAATGTTTGAGGATGATTTCAGTATGTTTCAGATGGTTTTTGAGTGGGCAACTTGGGAGTTGAGGGAGATTGCTATTGGGCAATGGTTTGAATGCATTTTAATGCATATATCCTCTGGTTTTATGTGTTTAAAACATGGTATAATCAAGGCGACGAAGATTGACGTTGTTTGTGTAATACCCCTTTCCCGTATTCATAGCTGAATACGAGTCTGAGATTTCACAAAACATTTGTAAAACCCTCTACATTTGTAACTCGGTAAAATTTTTGATTCTTCTAAAAATATTACAATATATTTAGTTTCTATTTACAAATGTAGTTAATCGCGTATAGTTTAAACATAATATTTTAATCTTCAAATCGAGTTTAATTTCAGACAACAACTTATTAATTTAATTTGACTTTATATAATTAATGAAACTGCTTAAAAACTGCCTCACTTAAAATTCATCCAGATACCACATAAAATACAAATTCTATCAGAGCTGACATATCATTTTAATATACATGCCAACTAGTAAATATCAAACAGTGTCAAAAGATATCTTACTGATACTGATGTACCTGTTATTGATTGATGATGTCCGTTTATGCTCCTTACTCCAACCATTTCTTCTTTCCTACGTGTAAAACAGTTACACGCTAAGTATTTACTTAGTGAGGCAATAATTCGAATTCAAGTGCAATTGTCTTAATATCAATGTTTAATTGATATTCCCAAGTATTTGATCCTTAATTTATAATTTGTAATGTGATTTTAATGTTTTATCAATGTTTAATTGAGTTATTTGGAAATATTGATGAAACATATTTGAGATTGATTTAATATATATTTTGATTGTGTTTTGATGTTGGTAAGTTTTTTTTATCAATAGAATCCCGAAACTTTTGAATCTCTAATTATTTAGGTTGCTAGGTTTGAGTTATTGTGGTAATAATCGAGTTTAATCTTTGCTAGAGATAAAATGATGTTAGGAAAAGGGTTTTTGGATGTTATTAGATGTTGGTTTATGGCTTGAATTGTTGTTTTATGGCTGGGTTAAGTTTCGGAAACATTTGAGGATGATTTCAGTATGTTTCAGATGGTTTTTGAGTGGCAATTTGGGAGTTGCGGGAGATTACTGTTAGGCAATGGTTTGAATGCATTTTAATGCATTTATCCTCTGGTTTTATGTGTTGAAAACAGGTGATAGTCAAGGTGACGAAGCTTGATGTTGTTTGGTGGCTTACCGTGAGCTTGATTCGTGTTGGCAAGGAAGGCGAGGCGTATCGGTGAGTGGAAACTGGTTTAAAATGCTTTACAAAGGTTTGTAAAGGTTTTTGGGATTTTAGGGTAAGCATGAGACACTTACCTAATCTCGGAAGTAAGTTTCCCTTATTTTGATCTTGAATATCAACTTAGATATGAGCATGTTGTTTGCATGTTTTGGTGATAAACATGGTATGATTTACTTACTGGTAATGCATGATTTTGAGTACATATGCAGAGTTTTGAAAGTATATTAAAATGCTATTGAGTATTGGTTTTCATTCCGGTTTGGAATGGTGTTATTGCATTGGCAATGAGATATGCATATGTGGTGTTTTATGGAATGGATTGTAAAACAATAAGTAAATGGTTTTGTAAATGATATATTGGCTATGTGACAAGATGAGAAAACAATCAGATATAGTTGGCATACCATAAGATTAAGAGTGCACTATAAAATATAAATAAAATCGATCGTGGCCATGAGTCCTTGAGGTATGGCGGTGTAACGAGGCCACTGGACTATTGGGAACCTTATTTGGGGATTTGCGGTTTAACTAGGCAACCCAAATTGATGGTGATCTTGCGGATTAACTAGGCAAGGTCGGTATACTTGCAGTTTAACTAGGCAAGGGTGAGATCTCGTAGTTTAACTAGGCGAGGGTGTCAAATCTTGCGGTTTAACTAGGCAAGGTTTGGGATATCATGCTGTCTAACTAGGCATGGTACGAGAGATCCGTGTATTCAATATATGTATAGGATAGAGGTAGTCTATCCGGGTCACTATAAATGCCAATATATGAAAAAGATCATGTGTTGAATGTTGTGTGAAATACTTTGGGGTTTAAGCATGGTTTAATTAAAATGCTTTGGGATTTAAGCATGAAATGTTTATGATGTTATATGGAGACTATTATGTTTTGATTCGATTGGAATCATGAGAAAATGCGTTGGTAGTAAGCATGTTTCGGGAAAAGCAAGCATGTGGTTTTTAAATGAATTTTAATGCATCATTGTTTATGAGCCTCCTCACTAAACATGTGTGCTTACGCTCTCTTTTTCCTAATGATGCAGAACATTAAAGTACTGGCAGCAAAGACAAGGTTTGCAAGGATCCAAGGGATAAACTACTTTTGAGTATGAACTTAGTTTATGTTTTCGGTTAATAAGGCAATGTGTTTGCCAAGGTTTTTGGGATTTGAAACTCTATTTTCTTATGGATTTTGAGTATGTTCTATGATGGATTTTGTGGATGGTTGATGTTGCTAAGCTTGATGTTAATACTCGTTTGTAGTTGTAGATGAATGGTGGCTTAGGTATGCCTATAGAGTTTCCTTGATGATTGCCTTGTTGAGATGGTTTGGGCAAGTTTATTATGCGGTGTGGGTTGTGTTGTTACGATGCATATGCTGAGAATGGATTATTTGTGTAGTTTGGGATGTTTGGCAAAGTGATTTTAGGAAGCATGCCTTTAGAATATCATGGGGTGTATGAATGCCAATTGGTTGCTGAGCTTACGATGTTTAGGTTGCTATTGCATCTAGGTAGTGTTGTATGAGGGTTTGTGGCATGATGTAATGGTTTAGTTTTGAAATAAGCATGTTATATCAGCCATTTGTGACCATTCAGGTCCAGGCGTATCGGTATACGTGTTCACGTATCGGTATGAGAAGCCATTTCGGCCTTATGGTACCGGTACACGGGCTAGGCAATGCGATACGAAAATGTATCTTTAGAGTAGCGTACTGATACACGGGTTGCGTATCAGTACGGGAAGGCTGAGTTTGGCTTGGGGGTTCAGTACATAGGTTTGAGGATCGGTACGGGCCTTTGGTTTTGGTAAGGCGTATCGGTACGTAGGGTCGTACCGGTACGGAAGTTGGCTACTGGAATTTTTGGAATTCAAAATAGAAAGGGCGTACCGATACCCAAGTGAGCACACCGATACTCGTGGCAGTTAAGTTGGTTAATGATCTTGGTGAAGTTCTGTTTTCTTTCGTTTTAGTCCCTGAATCTTGTTTTGTCAATTATTTTAACATGGATGATTGTTTGAGGATGATATTTAACATACAAGCATGAAATTAACCTAATTAAAGGTTGGTAACTTAAAAAGTGGAAAAGCCCTTATATTTTGCAAAATTTACATTTTGGTTCCTAAATAGTGTTGTGGCCAATTGGATGTCGTTACGATGCCCGATTGAGGCAAGTGCTCACTTATGAACAGAATGATCATGTAGGAAAGCGTAAATGCATCTAGACAAGATGAAAGGAAAAAATGGACGTGTTTTAGGTTAAATCTTCCCGTTTACTTCGGTAAACCTAATGTAGCTTGCTCGGTTCGGTCTTGCGACTAGGCCGGGTCGAGGGGGTTACACATATATTCCCTAATTATAAAATTATTTCAAAGTTTATCATTCAAGTTATACTTTACTTGAAACCCAACAAGTGTCCCAGTGGAAAAATTGTAACACCCCTTTTCCCGTATCCGTACACCAGGTACAAGTCAGAAATGTTACGACTTATTTAATAAAAAAATAGGTAATTTAATTTTTTTAGAAAAACTAGTCAATGGTCACCCATCCTCAAATTTATCTAGCCCAAGCACGCTTAACTTTATTTAAAATCGACATAAATTATTTATTCGAGTTCAAATCATAAATCAATTATCTTAGTATGCAACTCATCACCAAAGGTTATTCTTAACCTTGAATCTTTCTAGAAACGCCAATTATCTTGAAACCATAACGAACTTTAAAGGCCAATCACAACTGAAATAGGTTTGGCAAGTATACAAGCCACTATAATAATTAAACCTTAATTAGGATGTCATTACTCTGATTACCTGTTGAGCTTTCCAATTTTGATGCAATACTCTTCTCACTCTCATCTCGATTTACCTACGTGTGTACAATCAAACACACGCTAAGTACGAACTTAGTGAGGCAATAAAGAAAGTAATAACAATTATTTAAACTCTATTCAATTTCATGGCTACATTTATATAGCGTGATATATGCCAATGCATCAACTTTCACATTGCATTAGTAATTATTTACTATATGCAATGTCATAAGATTTTCATGCTTCTCCGTTTACCATAATATGCCTTATATGCATAAATGCATCTAGATAAGTATACCTTCATATTAATCATATATCAACATAATATAAACCGAATATAAATTTCTTACCGATATACTTGCCATATGTTTCGAGAGTTCACATACTCCCTAACCTGTTTACCATTTATTATCCATTTATTTATAGCCCAAACAAAACCTTGAGGACCCTGGGTACGCGAATCAAAAATGCACTGAAGTACTAATAGACATAAGGTCGTCCCTACCATCCGCACATTTATAAGGCTGTTCTAACCATCTGCACGTTTATAAGGCCGTGCTAAGCATACACTAAGTGTCCTTTATATACACTATAGTGCTATCTCGGACACCTGAATATGCAGCGTGCTGCTGGACTCTATGGCATGCCAACTATACCATGTCCCTCAATGACTTATTTGAGCATAATTTCTGTATTTATTCCATCCATGGCAACATATATCACTATAATTGAACATTAGGCAGTTCATACCCGAAATAACATTCATAGTATACCATTATATATAACTAGTGATCCATGTATTTGTGTTCAACCTTTGACATATTTGAAATATGTCAAATATATGATCAATGACATAAATATCACGCCAATATATAAACCAGGTAGACTTATCGTAAGTCTTACCAATGATGTATAAAACATCCATGTATCATGTTATGTATGCATTGCACTCACCTTGGCCACTTAACATAATGCCTCACTAAGTCATAGTTTGATCCTTTCTTTCATAAAACCTCGAATCTTCTTTGATTCGGACTTGACTTCATTAATCACATGAATAAAATAAAATATTTGTTAGATTCAAATCTAACAATACCTTAAACATGCTGTCTAATATAATCATTCGAATATAAAATTTCTAAATATTTTTCCTCTCTTCCTTGTACTGTTCAGAAACTCATTATGGTCCTTAGTGACCAATTCGAACTTTCCTTAATTCTTCCGAGCTTGCTAACTAACATTTAAATACAAAATGTTTCAAATTCCATTTTTTGACAGCTTGCGCTACCTTCAAAGATTTACTTATACCGGGCAGAATACACATTGGTAACAAATTCCAATAAAAACTCTACATGCTCATGCATGCTAATTATCACAACACTCATATGATTGGTTTTGTGGTTTTCTTAAATCTCCAACATTAATTATAAATGTCAGAGAGTTGTTAATTTTCCTTGTCCTGATCTCTTAGCAGAACTATGTAATAAATTCAGCTTGATATCTTTGCCAGGAATCCTCACCACTTTTTAGAAGTGGTGAAATGAATAATGATTTACTGTTCCTCTTTACGAGTCGTGACCTCTGTTTAGATATTTTCTAATTCTGAACCCCTTTGCATTGCATTTGGCATAATTTACTACTTCATGAAATTTTAAAATACATAGGGTACTCAGTACTTCTTTTTACTTGACCTCTAGCCCTATATGAGCTCTCATGACAGGCTTTTTTATGTCTGTAGGAAGCAGTTTAGAAGCAAAGCAGCTCATTTTATTAAACTTGCACTTATATCCGTAATAATCCAATTGCCCAAATTAAGATGCAAGAACTCTATTGTATCTCTAAGATAAACTGTGTTACGGAACCCTCAAAGAAAGAACTTCTAGTTAACAGACTTTTGAGTATGTACCGTAACATTACTTTATCAAATACGGGTCTAATCCTTCAGATGAAATACTACTTTATTTTTATTCTCCTCTGATCATCAATACAAAGTTCCTTCAATCTAACCTTTATATCATTAACCATAGATTAACAATCATAGGATCTCCATCAATGTCTCTCTAAAAATCTAGTGTATCAGAACTCTTAACTCTTTTGCAATCAGTGCCTAAGCAGGCTGATTCATGATCACATCTAATGTCTGGAAGAAAAGCTCTTAATCCAGAACATGCATATCATGTTACTCTGGTGCCTCTGCACCATGCTAAGCTGAGGGTACAATATTATCATAATCTTATCATGCTCGTGAATCTCTTATTGATCCACTCGCCTAAACACCTGACACGATTCTTTTACCCTCACACATTGGAATTTAACATTATTATCATAACGAAGTAAGCAATTGCATCCATTCGAACAAGTAAAATCATCAATAATTCTGACATCCTAGTGGCATGTATACACTTTTGACCTTTACCATAAATCGTTTAACTCTAGAATCGACTAAACCTGTAGCTCTGATACCAACAAATGTAACACCCCTTTCCCGTATTCGTACACTGGGTACGAGTCGAAAATGTTACAACTTCTTTAATAAAAAAATCAGGGTAATTTAAATTTTTAGCAAAACTTCTCAATGGGCACCCATCCTCAAATTTCTCTAGCCCAAGCACGTTTAACTTTATTTAAAACTGACATAAATTATTTATTCAAGTTCCAATCATAAATCAATTATCTTAGTATGCAACTCATCACCAAAGGTTATTCTTAACCTTGAATCTTTCCAGAAACTCCAATTATCTTGAAACCATAACGAACTTTAAAGGAAAATCACAACTCAAATAGGTTTAGCAAGTATACATGCCACTATAATAATTAAACCTTAATTAGGATGTCATTACTGTGATTACCTGTTGAGCTTTCCAATTTTGATGCAACACTCTTCTCACTCTCATCTTGATTTACCTACGTGTGTACAATCAAACACACGCTAAGTACTAACTTAGTGAGGAAATAAAGGAAGTAGTAACAATTATTTAAACTTTATTCAATTTCATTGCTACATTTATATAGCATGATATATGCCAATGCATCAACTTTCACATTGCATTAGTAATTATTTACTATATGCCAATGTCATATGATTTTCATGTTTATCCGTTTATCATAATATGCCTTATCTGCATAAATGCATCGTGATCACTAGATAAGTATACCTTCATATTAATCATATATCAACATAATATAAACCAGATATAAATTTCTTACCGATATACTTGCCATATGTTTTGAGAGTTCACACACTCCCTAACCTGTTTACCATTTATTATCCATTTATTTATAACCCAAACTAAACCTTGAGGACCCTGGTACATGAGTCAAATATACACCGAAGTGTTAATAGACATAAGCTCGTCCCCACCATCCGTACATTTATAAGGCTGTGCTAACCATTCGCACGTTTATAAGGCCGTGCTAACCATACACTAAGTGTCCTTTATATACACTATAGTGCTATCCCGGATACCCGAATATGCATCGTGCTGCTGGACTCTATGGCATGCCAACTATACCCTGTCCCTCAATGACTTATTTGGGCATAATTTCCATATTTATTCCATCCAAGGCAACATACATCAATATAATTGAACATTAGGCAGTTCATACTCGAAATAACATTCATAGTATACAATTATAAATAACTACTGATCCATGCATTTGTGTTCAACCTTTGACATATTTGAAATATGTCAAATATATGATCAATGACATAAATATCACGCCAATATATAAACCATGTAGACTTATCGTAAGTCTTACTAATGATGTATAAAACATCCATGCATCATGTTATGTATGCATTGCACTCACCTTGGCCACTTAAGATAATGCCTCACTAAGTCATAGTTCGATCCTTTCTTTCATAGAACCTCGAATCTTCTTTGATTCAAACTTGACTTCATTAATCACATGAATAAAATAAAATATTTGTTAGATTCAAATCTAACAATACCTTACATGTTTTCTAATATAATCATTCGAATATAAAATTTCTAAATATTTTTACTTTCTTCCTTGTGCTGTTCAAAAACTCATTATAGTCCTTAGTGACCAATTTGAACTTCCTTTAATTCTTTCGAGCTTGCTAACTAACATTTAAATACAAAATGTTTCAAATTCCATTTTCTGACAGATTGCGCTACCTTCAAAGATTTACTTATACCGAGAAGAATACATACTGGATCTTAATTTCCTTTCTACCGGAGAAACTAGATTCTAAAGGTATATGCCACATAATTTAATAAAATCTACAAAAATTATGAAAATTCTTCAAACTCCCGTCACAGAGTTGTCCTGACCGAAACTGCTCTGTAAATTTTCTGACCTTCATTCGATTAAAAATTCATATCTTTTAACTCGAAACTCGAAATCAGTTTCCGTTTGTTGGAAACAAAACTAGACGAAAAAATCTTTACAACGGTTTAAAATTTGTCATCTAAACATTTTTGTAGAATTTATGGTGAATTTTCGAAGTCACTGCCAAAATTCAATCTTCTACATATCTTTCCATAATAATCTTTTAATTTATACTAACTTCTTCTTATTTTTCTACTTTCCAATTTAGTCCCAACACTTGCTTCAAACCCCCAATTCATCATCTTCTTCATAAAATAATTATTCAAAAATAATTCCCTCTAATTTTCTATCTTTGCCAAAATAGTCACTAAAATGCAAAGGTAAGGATTCAATATTAACATCAATTTCACATCTCCAACATCATTAATTACATAAATACACTCCAATTTCATAAAATTCAGATTCGGTCCCTTAACTTTGAAGCTTGCCGAATTGGTTCCTATATATTTAACTTAAGGTTTTGCTTCCAAACAACAAATCAAGCTTACTAGATCATTAAGCAAAAATCACAAACCCTAAGTGAAACTTAAATCCATAAACCCTAATCTTCTCCATACAAACCAAAATATGTAGGTTTTAAATCCTATCTCAATAACTTGATTTTAACATCATATAAGCTTGATTCCAACTTAAATTCAACCATGGAATCATAAAATTTCAAAAGCCCCAATTTTGTTCATAAACCCTAATTTCCTTCTCATGTAAAATTTTCATCAATCAAGCATGTATTCCATGAATTAATAATATCAAAAGATTGAGCTTGAAGAGTAGAAAAACTTTGCAGTTCAAAAGATTACATGAAAATCGAGTTTCGGGGCTTGAATCGAACTTGGAAAATTTTCTTCCTTTTTTCTGCCAAATTTCGAAAGTTGAAGGATGAAGAAGGCTATATCTTTTTGGTCTTTCAATTTGAATTGCTCCAATTATGCCACTTGTATTATATAAATGAGCTTTAAATTCATTCAAATAGGAAAATTACAAAAGTGCCCTTTTATCCATATGTTGAGATTGATCTTATCATCAATCAAGAGCCAAGATTTAATCTTTAAATTTCTTGTTCCAAAAATGGCCTTTGTAACTTCAAATATTTCAAAATTTTCATCCCTGCCAAATGACCAATTTGCCATCCAGCTAGTCTTTATTTACTAGTTTATTTCTCAATTGCCATTCCATTATAATCTAACTAAATTAGTTCCTTCTCAACCGACCACTATTCTATAAATATAATTTTATGATTTTCCATGGCTTATGGAACAACCTCTGAAATTTCAATTCAATCCGATTTCCTAATATTCACAAAATACTTCTACTACGATTTTACCTTTACCGAGCTATCAAATCTATTCCGAAAATTCTATATTTCCATAATGTTCCTCATATCATCATCCTTCATCCAATGATCTAGATTTAATATTGAGTTAATAATTTACCAACTTTTCCCTTGTAATTTTCCAAAATTACGATCTTGCCATTTTTCTTTCAACGACTCATATTTAGCATGGAAAATCAACTTAAATCCAACGGTTCATATTCTTCAAACACAAAGAAAATATATTAGACATGTAAAATGACATAATCAACCTTGGCTTATCATCCTTCAAAATATCATGGGTATTCGATTCGATCTGATTATCCGAATATTTTTCTAAACTTTATCGCTTTATAGCCATTAATACAAACTCCGTACAAAAAATCCATGTAACACGGAAATGTCACTCTTGGGAGTAAACTATTCATTTACGAGATCAAAATACATAACTTTTTAATATTACACTTTGGTCCCTAAACTTTTCCAAAGTTTACACTTTAACCACAAAACTTCCAAAATTTTCATTTTGGTCACTGGCCAAAAATTGGGATATTACAAAAACGGATAATGTTCATCGTAGGAGGCATGAGTTTAAATCGCTTTGTCTACAAAATATATGGCCATTGTCAAAGGGTTAAAAATATGTATGAATAGATACCACCTTGAATCACCTTTAGACCATTCAAATTTTTTTTTACTTAACATAAATTCACAACCAAACATTCAAAACATAACATATGATCATTAGGTTTTAGCTCATACCTACAATATCTTACCTTCTCCCACATCGTACATAATCAAACATACTAGAATTATTACATATCACTTATCCAAAGTCATAAGCGCATACAAAATCATATTTGCACATTGCAATATACATGCTTAATTCATATGTCACCAACTAGGAGTTAGTCAAAGAAAAAATTAATTAATAAAAGAACGATTTACAACTCCTAAATACGATCTCAAATATTTACTGAGATTTATAACCTAAAATACATGAAAAGAAACAAAGTAATACAACTTAGTGAAGTAGTTAACTTAAAACAAGGATGCAAAGTAATATGTAATCATGTATGTAAATATATCACCAAGGCTAAGGTGGCATGCTTTCAAACTTATCATCTATTTCAGACAAAACATATAATCATAAATAATGTGAATCTTAAGCATTTCACATCCCTCCTATTGTTTCTACATAAGGATCGTAATACAAACTCGTACACGAACTCAATGAATTCAATGACATGCCAATTGTACCCAAAATTAACTTGTATCAAAGGTTATATTTAATTCATTCTTTAATTAAAATATAAGCATATAGCTCCAAAGCATCGTATTATAGTTTTACAGTGAGCTTGAAGCTCCAAAGCTTGTTATAACTTCATAACATAGTTCATTGCATAGTTCAAAACATAGCTCATTGCATAGTTCAAAACATAGTTCATAACTTAGTTCATGGTATAGTTCATAACTTAGATCATAAATCAAATTCATTATGTCATAACATATCAAACATATACAAGGTACTCACAAAGTAAAAAATTCAAAATAATTAGCTTACCACACAATAAGTTGCCATCAAAGATTTGTTCTAAGTGAGCTTGATTATCATGTCACCAAAATTTAACATAAGAACAAATATAATGCATTCGGGATGACACTGAACCAATCCCGAGACTCAAACTACACTCACCGATACTTTCAAAGCTAAAATTGATCCATAATTCTAGACCGAACTTGGTTCTCCAAAATTTTTATTTTCGAATTAGTGATTGCATCACAAAAGTTTGCTCTCACATGAAATTAAACATAGAATTCATCAATCTAAATATTGAAATCACTTAATATCAAAATCCCTATTTATTATAGGAACTCTAAATTCAAAAGATTAGGGTTTAGCCTTACCAAGCTCTAAATATTATATAAAAATTATCATTAAATTTAGAATTCATTCTAAATCATAATTGAATCTTTAATAAATAAAAATCTCAAGCTATGAGAATTACCCATAATCAACTAAGTTCATAACTTAACAAAAACTATACCAAAAGATAACTAAGATATGAGTTTCCCAAGAGTGAGGTTAATTTGGAGAGAAGATGGATATTTTCCAAGGAATTTAACCTCAAGATTTAGTGTTCCTCAAACATTCATCCATGGAGAATGTTGTCTTGAAAAGATGTCATATTTCTTAGCTTTATGTCTCTTTCCACTTAACTGAATGGTTTGGCTTTCTTTTAGCCAAATTACACATTTTCTTTAATTTGAAAAATGGTATGAAATTATAGGAATTTGACACCTATGAGATGAATAACTCATAATATACTTTGGGATAATTTTAAACTAAAACATTCAACTTTCCATTTCTTACATTAATGACCATCAATTTATTTTACATTTTAAACTTTGCATTTCACTTCTTTACAATTTGGTCCTAACCTCCTAAAATCTTCAAATTGAACTTATTTAAAACAAAATTAATCGAACCAAATTAGTTCGAGAGCTATTTTAATCATCGGAAAATAAATTTTGATTAGTGAAAATTAGGTTACTACTTAAATAGTTTTAGGGGTGTTACAAGAAGATAACAACGAATGACACAAACTCAGAGGACATAAACTAGCGGGGAACAACCTTAACAAAAATTCTTGTTGAAACAATATCTCCACCTCTTCCGCAAAACCCCTTCAAGGGGTAGTTTTCAGTAATTAAGACCGACCAAGCTCAAACAATGCTTAAACTGATATTAAATATCAACATTTTTTTCTTTCATGAAGCATTTGATCTTTTGTAAGGAAGATAACACTTTGACTATCAGAAAATACCTTATTGATTTGAAGGTCTTCACTTAGTTCACCAAAAAGTCTCATTTTCATCTTCTCGGCACATCAAGAAAAAGACAAGGAATGCATCAAAAAATCAGAAATCCCATGCAAACAAATAAAATCAAATAATTTCAGGCCAAAAGATGCAACCAACAAGACACTAGCAATACATCTATATAACACAAAAGACGAATGGAAGAGAGAATTATTTCAGATCATTCTACGCACCAAAATTTACATGAGACAACACCCAATTGCTTGAGCACCTTCCATATTTAAACTCTAAAACTATAGATAATATTCCCTATTGATTTAATTATTCTAATTATTTAAAGTTCTAATCCTATTAAAGCTCTAATTAATTAATCTAAATTATTTATTAATTTCTAGGGTTTTAATGTATATGAAGTATTCTACTTAAAACCCATGTTGAACAACAACCCATTGCATTGGGACACCATTTAAATTTGAACTTCAAAATTTCCCATTTAATACACATTAATTTTCTGTAATTGTCTTCCTAATTAAATTTATTAAAATCTAATAGAGTATCGAAAGCTAAGGCTTTATTACACTAATTAAATTGAACTAGATGATTAAATTGTTAAACAATTAATACTACATGCTCAGTTTAAAACATGTATCATTCAAATATTTTAAATTGCAATTAAATAAAGCAATAAAAAGTGACTAAATTGAATAGAAAACAAACATTAAAAGCTCAATTTCATTCAATTAAGGACCAGATTGGAAAAGTTACAAAACTTGCACCCAAAATCTAAAAAACCAAAAGAAGGCGTGGGCCTTGATGGGAAAGTGCGGGTCGATTGGCCCGATTTAGATTGCCTATAAAAGGCCTTTTTTGGCCGAAATTTGCTCTCTTTCTCTTTAATTTTTTAACTTTCTCTGCTCCATTTCCTCTACATTCTCTCTACCAAACACCCCTAAACCCATAATTTTCCTCCAAATAGATCAAAGAAGCATTGTTTTACTTGGTGTTTTTAATGTTCTTCACTAACTTGAAGAACACAAAAAACATCAGCGATAAACCGCATTGCTATCCGCCGCCTTAATTCTTCCGGCTGAGCTCCGACCAAACTCTGACGTTCGCTGACCACCACCCACAACTTTCTATTATCCCTAACCCTGCTCCAGTCACCCTTTTGTGTTCACCAATTTTTATTCCAAAAAACTTAAATCTAACCCCGGTTTGACAGAATCACCCTTATTCCTTACCTAAATCTAAACCTAGCTACATATAACCCTCTCCCTCTTTAAGTCCGCCATAAAAAAGTTAAGTATTCCAGCCATCCTCTCCGATTCAATTTTATATACATATTTGTTTTTGTTTTTTAACATAAAAATTGATATTTTGGTTCTCTTTGTAAGAAAGAATATAACACCCTCGACCTGGATGTCACATTTGGGCCTCAATCCCAAACCCAAAACCATAAAATTTCTTTTCAAACAGGATCAACCCATCAAGTAAGTCACAAAAGCATTTAAAAAAACTGATTAAAACAAATATATATAAGTAAATAAAATGTTACAAAGGAACTCCAATTTAAATTCAAAACATTTAAAGGTACAATTTTAAATAATACAATTTCGAATAATAAATACAAACTCCACAAGTAAGGTCCTACGAACACATAGCCCACTAGACTCAAATACCGTACTCTGAAGATCACCACGTGCTAGAATCCCGATTTGGTAGTGCTTCACGATCCCACGATCCAAAGGTCAACCTACGCATGGAAACAACGATTTCGAGCACTGAGCTTACAAAGCACAGTGGTACACATCTACTCTACTGTACTTCATGCTAATCATAAACGTAAACATGCAAGCTAGTACGAGCAATAAGGAAAGATAAATAAACATGTGGCGCTACCATAATCGCCTAAAACATGCCATAGAACAAAAAATATCTCAACAACATAAACATATAGATAAACAAACCAGAAGTGAGGCCCAATGTCACTCGACACTAGGAAACTCACCCATGCTCGGAATTTCACATCGAGCTGCTCAGAATCTCACATCGAGCGGTATACTCGAAATCTTGCATTGAGTCTTTGCTCGAAATCACTTATCGAGCGGGGCTCGAAATCTCACATCGAGCAAATGACATCACCCAAAATCTCACATCGGATGGCCTTTATTTCATCACCCAGAATATCGTATCAGATCGCCTTCATGTGTTGCAACACTCACTCACTGGATATCCGGATCCCACCAAACAAAGACTCATAATCAAACAAGTGCCCTACCTGGCACGTAATCATACACGATCCACCACGGATCCATACAAGTGCCCTACCTAGAATACAATTATCGTACGACCCACCACGGGTCCCTATTGTTGCTATTACAACCAATCAAGCATTACCGAGTTGTTATGTTTTTTGGAGGAGTAATACAATTCATTCCCATCAATTATTTTCATCAATCCACATTATCTCATTGATTACAGTAATAACCACTTTATTAATCATATTCATCGATTTCCATCTCAAACTGACCTTTAAACCAATTAGTGTTAATTACCGGTTTCATAGCAATTTATCAAATATTTGTCGGTATTAATCCATTAAGCTTGACAACATCAATATTAATCATGAGGCCCTAATCTACCCCTAAAGCTTATGAAAGTCATTATAGTTTGTGTAATATCCCAAATTTTGGTCAGTGACCAAATTATAAATTTTGAAAATTTTGGGGTTAAAAGTGTAAACTTTGGAAAAGTTTAGGGACTAAAATGTAAATTTCCCCAATAAGTAATTTTATTAAGTATAAGAGTGAATCAGATCGAAATAAGTACCTTGATATCGGTTTTAAGAATTTAGATGCAGTAAAAGGTACTGAATTTGGATCGAATAAAATTGTTAAGCGTGCTCAGGCCAGGAAAATGTTAGGATGGGTGACCTCCGGTAAGGTCCCATAAAGTGTTTCTAATCGATATTTTGGACTCAGTAAGAGTAGAGAATATTCATATGGATTATCGATAAATGATTTCTAAGAGAAATTTTATTCTATAAAGATTTTCGATAATTATTGGAATAATAAACTAAGTTAGGAAAATTCAGTCTAAGTCCTTGGGAAAGGAAATTTTTATGAGATGGTAGTGTGGATTTCCCGAATATGGAAACATAGAATTTTCAGAATAAATCCTATAGCTCGGTAAAGGTAAAATCGCAGTAGAGATATTTTATGAATATCGGGATACTGGATCGAACTGAAATTTCAGAGGATGTTCCATAAACCATTGAAAAGTCATAAAATAATATTTATGGAATAGTGGCTGGTTGGAAATGAACTAATTTAGTTGAATTGTAATGGGATGGCAATTTTGAAACAAGCTAGTAAATAAAAAACTAGTTGGAGGGCAAATTGGTCATTTTGCCCCAATGACATTTTTGAAATATTTAAAAAGTTACAAGGATAATTTTGGAAGAAGGAAATGGAAGAGTAAATTTTGGCCCTTGATTAATGATAAGATCAATCTCAATCGTTGGATTAAAGGGTATTTTAGTAATTTCACTATTTAAATAAATTTAAAATTCATTTATATTTAAAATTGGCATATTTAGATGAATTAAAAACAAAATGGTCAAAAATATGAATATTTATTCATCTACAATTTCGAAAATGAGGGGAGAAAGAAAGAAATATGGAGAAAATTTTTTCTAAGCTCGATTGAAGCCCTAAAACTCAATTTTCATGTAATCTTTTCATCTACAAAGTTGTTCTACTCTTCATGCTCTATCTTTTGATGTCAATAATTCATGGAATACATGCTTGATTGATGAGAAATTTGATGAGAAAGAAATTAGGGTTTATGGACTAAATTGGGGCTTTTGAGATTTTATGATTCTATGTTGAAATTTAATTTAAAATTGAGTTGTTATGATAATAAAATCATGTTTTTGAGTTGGGATTTAAACCTTAAATATTTTAGTTTGTATGAAGATGATTAGGGTTTGTGATGTTGGATAAATGATCTAGTAAGCTTGAATTTGTTATTTGGAAGCAAAACCCTAAATTAAAGGTATAGGGACCATTTCGGCAATTCAGAAAGTTAAAGGACTAATATGAATTTTTATGATTTTGAAGTGTATTTATGTTATTATTGATATTGGAGATGTGAAATCGAAGTTAGAATGCAAAACCGATGTTAAATCGAGTTAGTGACCATTTTGACAAATTGTCAAAGTTACGTGACCAATTCATAAATGAGGTTACGTGACCATTTTGACTAGCGACGGAAGAGACGACGGAGAGTCGCCGGTTTCTGGGTTCATCAAGGGTTTGAGTTTGGTTATTTGAGAGAAAAATGAGAGAATGAGGAAATGTTATCGTATGGTTAAAAAAATGAAAAAAAGGGAGAGGGGAGGCCGATTAGGGAGATTTATAATTAAATCTCCAATTAAAATTGGTCTAATTACATCATAAGTCATACCGCGTTTTGGGTATTTTCGAAACGGTCTCGCCTCTTGGGAAAATTACGAACCTAGTCCCCTTTATATTTCCAAGTCTTTTAATTCCGTCCTGAAATCTATCCGATATCCATTTTCAAAATGGATAAATTACGCCCCAAGGATCTCCGCATTTTTGAACTTTGCATTTCGAGCTTGCCCCTTGGTCCAACTACAAATTTAGTCCTTTTAGGTTCTGTTTAATTTGCAATTGCGTCCCTAAATCGCACTTTATTATCTTTTAATTTTTGTTTCTTATGTTTGTTTCTTTTCATTTCAGTCCTGTTCCATATTTAAATATTCATGTTTGTTTATTATGATCGTATATGTTGATGTAGTGTTTTTGCCTTCTCACATGTCTCTCGTACATGCTTCGTATTTTCATGTTTATATGTATATCTGTTCAGTTTATGGTTTTATGTATTTTTATGCTTTTTTTTCGGTCATTCGTATCACATATATTCGGTTGATATTTTAGTTGGTTCGTACACAACATGTTTTGTATTTTAGCGTGTATTGTATGTGCTCTTTGCTTTTAGGTTACGTGTTAGTATATTTTCTTTGTCATGTATAATACCATGTTCTACATATGTTACAATGTGTTTTATTTTTAATACGTATGTCTTCTTGAAATATGTGTTTTGTTCCCACATGTATTTATTCATAGCTTGTTATAGTGATATGTTATATTCGTTTTTTATTTATGTGTTAGATTAATATTTATTTGTGTTTTAAATTAAATATTTATGAATGTTAGCATTTTATTTATGTTAAATTTGTTATTATTTATAAGTAAGATTAATATTTATGTATGTATGTATGCTTTAGATTAGTATTTTATTTATGTTAGATTAGTATTCTATTATGTTAATATTTATTCGTATTGTATTTAACTTATTTTCCAAGTTTTATATTTTGCTCACTAAGATTGCATATCGAGATATAAATTGTCAATGCGGTGCCCTTTTATCCGAGCGTAAACAGGGCCAGTATCAGGCGTAGTGATAGTGGTTGGGCGTTTACTCTCGGATAACAGAGCCTTTAAAATTTACTCGTACTTATAATCAAATTTTAATTTAATCGTCACTTTAATCCGGAAAATCTAATTTTAATAAAGCGGTAATTATTAAAGTACCAATTTTGGGCGGTGTGGGGGTGCTAATCCTTCCCCATCCGTAACTGACTCCCGAACTCAAAGTTTTTGAATCTTTGGTTTTATAGTGTTCGGCCTACCTAAGTGGCCGGTGGCGACTCCAATTTCTAATATAATGCGTTTTTCAAAACCCCCACGGATAAATATTTTTATATCCGAAAGACAACCAACACTTCGAAAACACTCGTTTTTTAGCGAAGAGGACATCACTACAGATGGCGACTCCGCTGGGGACTATTTTTTTAACAAAATAAGAGAGTCAAGCTTTTTCAAATAATTATCGCTTTAATAATATTAGAAGTTCCAGATTAAAGTGACTATTAAATTAATATTCGGTTGTAATTGCGCGTTTATTTTAACGCATTTAAAATTTGGCATATAAACCCATTTTTAAGTGGGGGGAAACGTTAATGCTTTCGTGGAGATATCATTCTCCCGTGTAGGCCTAGCAAGTACCTTCGGGGCTCGAGTACCTTATGCTTTCATAAGGATATCGTTCCTTCGTGCAGACATAAGCGAATGGGTCCCCCTAATTGAACCCGGTTGAAAGGAGCCTATAATGGGTGATGATCGGGGGCCTTGCTACCCTCGGTAGGGGACAACAAGGACAGTCCAGGTACCTTCTAGCACCAACACTGCATATAGAGAATAGAGAAACCCACCCTATTAGAGCCATGCGGATAACCTTAGGTGTTTTAGACGGGTAAATAGGGCTATTTTGTCTGTTTACCTTATTTAATTCGTCTTTTTATTTATGTATTTATTAATTCTATCCGGTACTGACTTGTCTTCTTTTGCTACTTTTTTTCATGCATTATTACATTTGCATTACATAAAGGTACTGGATCAAGTGGTTTACCCGATCAGAAAGTCTTTCACGATGGAAAAAAGGTGTCTTAGAAAAGAGGAGCTTAACTTGTCAGTTAGACATTGGTCAGAGGTCAACCAGAAGGCCCAAGGGGACAGTTTACCAAGTGAGCGCGTAATAGCAGGGTACACCTATGTGAGTCTTCAACAGAACAACTTAGGGGATCTTCAAAGTATCTGGGAAGGATGGGACCAGAGATTACAAGATAGGTTCTGTGATAGTTATGGCGACATTGCACAGTTGATATACATTCGGGTCAACCAACCCTTTCTCCGAGCCATTTTTCAGTTCTGGAATCCTGCCTTTTGCTGCTCCACCTTTAATGGATAGGACATGATGCCCACAGTAGAAGAATATACCGCTTTACTTAATCAGAAAAACGTTCAGGAAGATTGGATTTACGCAAAACCTCCGAGGAATCAGAATTACACTTCAAAGCTCAAAACCTTTACCGGACTTCGAGGAGATAGTACAGTATTTGCATGGGAGAACATTCGAGACATCCTACCTGCACATCCGGATGAGGAGAAAAGGATAGACATGCTTGCCTTGGGAATATATGGGTTGGTGATCTTTCCAAGAATTCTTGGAAACATTGATGTAGCCATTCTAGATCTGTTTGAGCGTGTAAAACGGCGAGCAAACCCAGTACCAGCTATTTTGGCCGAGACCTTTATTTCTTTAAATGCCAGCCGGAAGCACGAAGAAGGGCGTTTTCGAGGATGTGCGCAACTGTTACAGGTATGGATTCAGAGTCACATGTGGAAGACGCTGACGAGGGTCCTACTGGGGATATCCTTCCAAGGTTTTTTGCCTTTACGGGAATACTTAGCAAAAGAGTGGCGAGAGGACTTGAAAACAAGAAAATGGGCTAGTTTCTTCAGGAACATTCAAGACGAAGACATAGTATGGAGGGTCCCGTGGCTCGGTAGAGTTAATTACTTTTTATATAGTTGCGGTGATTTCAACTGGCTGATGATGTTGGGACTACATGGAGGGATTGCTTGTGTTCTGCTTTTGGTGTCCCGACAATTCGGATCACGACAGTTCATTCCCAACACCGCCGGGTTAAGCCGAACTGAATTTCTTTTCAAAGGGGAGTTCAAAGAGAAAGTTCAGACTATCATGAGGGCTTGGGACCATTGTTACCGGATCAAGGTGGAAGCAGACACCGAGCACATGACCACCCCAGACTACGATCTTTGGAGACATTTGAGGGTTAATGATGTGATTCCCGAATCTGATCAAGGACCCGTGGTGTCGCTTGAGGAGCTTACAAGGGTGGTACCATCTGAAGCTGATATCTTACGAAATGAACTCGAAGAAATTAAGAGGAAAATGGACACCCAACAGACTCAACATGCGAGTGAGCTCTATAAAGCAAGCTTAGAGGTCGACAAACGGGATGGGATCATTAGACAGTAGAAGAAATTAAATGCAGATTTGAGCAACAAGAACGCTCTTTACCAAAAGGACACCCTTTTACTACAAGCGAAAATACAGAAGGCCGGCCGAAGTTAGTTCATAGCCGTGGAAAAGGAAAGAATGAATGGTATCCATTTGGTGGAATAAGAACGAGAAATCAGCAAGAGAGCGATCGAGAAAGAGATAGAAAACTGGCGGTTGGCTATTGAGGAAGAAAGACAGTCCTCCAAGAAGGCCATTGACCAAGAAAAGGAAAGAACTAGGCAAGAAATTAGCAAAGGAAAACAAGCAGTCAACCATGAGAGAGAAAACGTCGCCGCATGGAAAAGAAGGTCCATGAATAGCCGAATAGACTGTTAGAGATGCAAAAGTTGTACGACAACACTATTCAAAGTCTAGATCAAAGCCGAAGTCAGAATGTCGAATTGAAAGAAAAGGTGGCAGAAGTAGAACACTCCTTTCGAACGTACTGCCAGAGGAATGGCTTCACTGAGCTACAAGAAAGAGAGCGCGAAGTAGGCATGTTACGAACCCGAATTAAGTCCCTTGAAGCAACTGTTGAAGATTATAAGGAAAGAATTAGTGTATTCGAAGAGGCTACAGCTGGAGGGAACACTTATTGGCAAAGGAGACTGCGTGACGCTGCCCGGATGGTACAGGATAGGGACCAATATTACGCAAACCTGATGGTGGACGTACAACGAGTCGCCAGGCATGTGAATGATTTGGCCATCGAGGCCGAAGCACTTCGACCTTTCGTATTCCCAGAATTGGAAGAAGCTCCCAGGTTCATCAAGTTGCTCGGGGCAATTGGAAAATTAGGAGATAGAGCTAGGGCTTATCTATAGGGCTCTGTGTTGTAATTAGTACTCTTTTGTATTAGGGATCTTCATTTTGTAATATGAACTCTGTTGTAATCTAGACCCTTTAATTCTCGTGGAAGTAGTTCAAAAGGGTGATTACCAGCGGAATTAGTACCTTATCTGCATACATTCTTGCATTACATCATGATATTCGCATCATTATACATGCATTTATTTTTCATACAACCATATTAATGTTATGAATATTGTGGCAGTGTGTGTGAAAATAGAAGTCAACCCGCAATCATTCATCATCTATACTTTACCCGATTACAAAGCAAGCTCATGGAAGACAGGATAATCAGTCTAGAAAAGGGGCAAAGAGAGCTCGAAGCAAGGTTTGAAGAGGCTCAAAGAAGCCTCAGTGACCAGATTGCTCAGTCGCAAGCATCAATAGTATCTGACATAACTGCATTATTGGCTAAAAGTCTTGGAAAGAGAGTTGAAGGAGAAACTGTTCAAGAACCAGAGGGTACCCCAGTTCACAATAAGGTTCAACCAGCTGCGCCAAATCTGACTAGAAGGGTGTATATCGACCCTGCAGGAATGTCAGCTAATCTTTAGGTAGGGGCATCTGAGACTCAACCCCTCGACACTGAAGCCCTCCATGAAGAGGAGGTGCTGGACCTGAATTTGTTCGAAAGGATCAGGATAGAGGTAGAAAAAAAGTGGGAGGAAAGGTTTCGCCTCATGAAGGAAAAATTTAAAACTTTACAAGCTATGGAAGAATCGGGAAACGATGCTAGTGACTTGAGTCTGGTATGCGACCTTGTCCTACTGCCAAAATTTAAAACGCCATAGTTTGACAAATACGATGGAACCACGTGTCCTTTCGCGCACATAACAATGTATTTCTGGAAGATGGCGGCCTACCTTAAGGATGAGAAGCTACTGATTCACTGTTTCCAAGACAGCCTAACTAGAGCGGCGTTACGGTGGTACACCCAGTTGAGCAAGGTAAATGTCAAGACATGGAAAGATCTGTCTAGAGCATTCATTGAGCAATATAAACATGTAACATATATGACCCCCAGTAGAATTATGTTGGAAAATATGGGGCAAAAGTCCAACGAAAGTCTACGACAATATGCTCAAAGGTGGCGGGAAGTGGCCGCCCAAATTCAGCCACCCCTCCCGGAACATGAAATTACGCCATTATTCGTTAATACTTTGAAAGGGGCACTTTTCGATCGCCTCATTAATAATACAACACAGAGTTTTGCTGATCTAATTAGGACCGGGGAGTCCCTTGAATTGGCAATTAAGAGTGGTAGAATTGATAGCGGGGAAGGATCTCAGAAATACAGCAAAAAGAATGAAGTAAACGCCACCAGCACTTACACCACCCCGAAGAATTTTACAGTCTCACAGCCACAAGCACCTGTGGGAAAAGCACAAAACTCGAATCAAAGAGAGGAGAGAACCTCCAAAAAAGAGAAAGAGAGGAAAACTTTTACTCCCCTACCCGTTCCATACTCGGAGCTTTACTCCAAGTTGTATGAAGCAGACCTGGTCCGTCCATATTACGTTACTCCTTTCAAACCACCATTCCCATCTTGGTATAACCCGAACACGCATTGTGACTATCAAGGCAGTGCCCCTGGACATCCCGCCGAGAACTACCTTGCCTTAAAAAAACTTGTGCAGAACTTAATTGATTCTGGGATATTGAAGTTTGAAGAACCAAGTGTAGCTAGTAACCCATTACCTAATCATGGGAACAGAGGAGTAAATGTTATTGAAGAATGCTTTACCAGGAAGATTAAGGATGATGTGTCAGAAATCAAATCTCCTTTGCTGTGGGTATTTCAACAATTATGCATGGCCCATGTGATCGACAAAGGCATGGTAATAAGGCAGAAGGGATGTGAAGTGTATTGCGAATTCCATCAGGACGAAGGGCATGACATCCAAAAGTGCGACGAGTTCAAGAGATTGGTACAACAATTGATGAATGAAAAGCAAATAGAATTCTTCGAAGAGCCCATGGGAAAGAAGGGGTCGGACGTACATATGACGGATAGCCCCAACGCTAAATACGGGAGGGATAGACCTTTTATCATCTCCTTCAAGCCAGGGAATGCAGGTGCCTCCCAAGGAGAAACCACTAAGATAAATCCCAAGATCATCATTTCAGCGCCATCCCCATTCCCATTCAAGGATATGCGGAAAACTCCCTGGAACTATGCTATAAATGTGACCACGCCAGAAAAGCCAGAATATGGTCAGGTAAAAGAGCCTACGCTAAAACACGAACAAAGCAAGAGCGATGTGAATGTCGGTGAGGTGGGCCATTTCACGAGGAGCGACAGATGTTATTCCTCTAAGGCTTTGAGACCAGCTGAAGCGGTCAAAGATAAGGGAAAGAATACATTGGTTAGCCCCATGCAGATATTCGGTGAAGAACCTCTCCCAAAGATAACTAAGCCAGTAACTGAGGCTCAGGCCAAAGAATTTCTGAAGTTCCTGAGACATAGCGAGTACAGCGTAGTGGAACAACTTCGAAAGCAACCAGCTAGGATCACAATGTTGGAGTTGCTCTTGAGTTCAGAAAGACACTGTGAGGCACTATTAAAAGTACTGAATCAAACTTTTGTGCCCTAGGACATTTCTGTGACAAAGCTGGATAGGATAGTGGGGCATATCACTGCCTATAATCATATAACATTCAGTGATGACGAGATCCCCGAGGGCGGAATGGGGTCCACCAAAGCCCTTAACATCACAACCCACTGCAAAGGGTATGTAGTACCTGGGGTACTGATTGACAATGGGTCAGCATTGAACATGTTGCCTATGGTGACCTTGCAGAAACTACCAATAGATGGTTCTCACCTAAAGCCATGCCATAACTCCGTAAGAGCCTTTGATGGTACACAAAGAGGAACAATGGGAAAAATTGAGGTGCCTCTATTAATCGGGCCGACTGAGTATGTGATTGATTTTGTGGTAATGGACATAAAACCATCTTACAGCTGCTTATTGGGAAGGCCATGGATCCACTCCGCAGGAGTTGTCCCCTCATCATTACATCAGAAATTAAAATTCGTAGTCGAAGGCAAATTGGTCACAGTAGAGGCCGAGCAGGAAATTGTTGCTTCAGTGACATCAGATGCCCCTATATTCAAAATGACGAGGATGCTACAAAATGCTCTTTTCGAGCATTAGAGCTAGTGAATGCCACATTCACCGCGGAGGGAAGTCGGATCCCCTATCCCAGGTTATCTAATTGTACCAAGATGACCGTCGCAGAAACTTTGGGCTGAGGAGCCAAAGTAGGAAGAGGGTTGGGGAAGAGATTAAAAGGGAGCCTAAGAGCCAAAAGTATGATGACCAAGAAGGACCGTTTTGGGCTGGGTTATAAACCAAGTGTCCAACAGAGAAAAGAAGAATACAACAGAAAAGAAGAACAAAGAAAAGCCAGATTTAAAGGAGAAGACATTCCATGGAGACCAATGTTCTTCCCTAGTTTGAAAACCACTTTTGTCTCCGGAGGATTCTACCAACCAGGTCAAGAAGTTGAAAAGGCAATTAAGGAAAATGATGTACTCAACAAGGAGGAGATATTCAATGAATCACTTGAAGGGATGTACATCAACATGATAGCTGGAAAGGGCCAAGTCAGCAAAATGTTGACCAACATCCGCCCCTGCCGTCCCGGGGAAACACTTGATAACTGGAGCTCCATTGATCTACCTGTGGTTTTTAGGACTAGATCAGAGTAATGCTCCGAATCAACTTTTTGTTTTGCCCATAAACAATGGGGATCTCTTGTATAGGGCACCTATGTTAACTTTTTGTTGAAATGAAAATATCCTCCCCATTTTCTTAAATGACAAACATTTCATTTATTCATTCATTCTTCATGTTCATTCATTTCATATAAAGCCATCCTCCTCCCAATACAATTCATTCTCATCTAATGCAGGTCGCTCATGATTGACTGTATGAATGATACCGGATCCAGTCCTGGAGTGAATTTTGAATGCCCCGAGATCTCAGAGGGAATTGAGGAAGAAGATGATGAGATAGAATGTGAGGTCCCGGTAGAGCTGAGGAGAATGGTGGCCAACAAAGAAAGGCAAATCATGCCCCACCATGAAGAAACAGAACTTGTAAACTTGGGGACTGAAGAAGAGAGAAAAAAAGTGAAAATAGGGACGACGTTTTCCTCGAAAACCAGGCACGAACTGATAACCCTACTCCAGGAATTTAAGGATGTTTTTGCCTGGACCTATCAAGATATGCCAGGATTGGATACTGGCATAGTGGTGCACAAATTGCCAACAAAGCCGGAGTGCAAGCCAATACAGTAAAAAACTTCGGAGAATGAGACCAGACATGTTGTTAAAGATCAGAGAAGAGGTAAAAAACAATTTGATGCTGGTTTCTTGGAGGTGGCCAAATACCCCGAATGGGTTACAAACATCGTACCAGTACTGAAGAAGGACGGGAAAGTTCGTATGTGTGTAGATTATAGGGATCTAAACCGAGCCAGCCCTAAAGACAACTTCCCCCTACCACATATTGACACGCTAGTTGACAACACTACGGGACACTCATGGTTTTCATTCATGGACGGCTTTTTAGGGTACAACCAGATAAAGATGGACTCTAACGACATGGTGAAAACTACGTTCATAACCATGTGAGGCACTTTTTGTTACCGGGTGATGCCTTTTGGACTCAAGAATGCAGGGGCAACTTACCAAAGAGCAATGGCGACTCTTTTCCATGACATGATGCATAAAGAAATAGAAGTATACATGGACGACATGATCACCAAGTCCCGAATAGAGGAGGAGCACCTACAGAACTTAAGAAAACTATTCCAAAGACTACGGAAATACCAGCCAAGGCTTAACCCTGCCAAGTGTACCTTCGCCGTTACTTCGGGAAAACTCCTAGGGTTCGTGGTAAGTAGAAGAGGGATTGAGATTGATCCAGATAAAGTGAAAGCCATCCAGGATCTCTCACCACCCCACACTCAGAAGGAAGTTCGCGGTTTCCTAGGGAGGTTGAATTATATCTCTCGTTTCATTTCCCATTTAACCGATCGGTGTGACCCAGTCTTCAGACTTCTTAGAAAGAATAATCCCGGTGTGTGGGATGAGGAATGTCAAGGAGCCCTAGAAAATATCAAAAGGTACCTGACAAATGCTCCAATTTTAGTCGCGCCAGTACTAGACCGGCCATTAATCCTCTACCTGACAGTCTTTGAGAATTCAATGGGGTGTGTATTGGGGCAACACGATGAGTCAGGGAAAAGGGAGCAAGCCATCTATTACCTAAGCAGAAAGTTCAATGATTGCGAAATGCGGTACCCGCCAGTTCAGAAGCTGTGTTGTGCTATAGTTTGGGCTACCAAGTGGCTTAGGCAGTATATGTTGTACCATACTACTTGGTTGATATCCAAGCTAGACCCATTGAAGTTCTTAATGGAAGCGCCAGCACTAACGGGAAGGATGGCCCACTGGCAGATGTTCTTAGCCGAATTCGACATCGTATACGTGAGCCAGAAAGCCGTAAAGGGGAGCGCCGTAGTGGATTTCCTAGCTAGTCGCGCTTCGGACGACTATGAGGAGTTGAACTTTAATTTCCCGGATAAAGACTTGATGTGCATTACAACCGAGGAAGAGGTTTCAGATGATAACTCATGGAAGCTTTACTTTGATGGAGCCTCTAACGCCCTCGGACATGGGATAGGAGCCGTGCTAATTTCCCCCGAGAATGTCTATTATCCTTTCACTAGCAGACTACAATTCTTCTGCACCAACAATATAGCTGAATACGAAGCCTGCGTTATGGGACTAAACTCAGCTATTGAAAGAAAGATTAAGGAGCTTTGAGTATTCGGAGATTCATCCTTAGTGATTTACTAGTTGCGTGGGGAATGGAAAACCAGGGACCCAAAGTTGGTCAAATATTATGAATTGATTCAAGAGCTCACCAAGGAGTTCGAAAAGGTCAGCTTCAATTACCTTCTTGAGAAGAAAATCAGATGGCAGATGCCTTGGCGACCCTGGCTTCCATGTTTAAAACAAACACTGGGGCAGAAATGAAGCCCATTAAGATGCGGACGTTTGAAAGGCCTGCTCATTGTTGTAATGTGCAGGAAGAGATTGATGGAAACCCATGGTACTATGACATCTTGCAATATGTCAAGCTTCAAAAGTATCCCGAAGGGGCAAATGTCAATGACAGAAAAACACTCAGAAAAATGGCAACAAGATATGTCCTAGATGGGGAGATCCTATATAAGAGAGGTCATGATCAGACATTGCTGAGATGTGTGGATGCCCGGGAGGCGAAGGAGATTTTAGCCGAGGTACACGATGGTCTATGTGGGACGCACGCCAACGGGCTGTCTATAGCCCAGAAAATTATGAGATATGGTTATTTCTGGTTGACCATGGAGGGAGATTGTATCGATTACGCCAGGAAATGCCACAAATGCCAAATTTATGCTGACAAGATTCACGCTCCCCCATCGCCTTTACACACCATGAATTCTCCATGGCCTTTTGTTGCATGGGGCATGGACGTCATCGGGCAGATTCACCCGAAGGCTTCCAACGGACACCGTTTCATTTTGGTCGCTATAAACTATTTCACTAAATGGGTAGAGGCAGCATCTTACGCCAATATCACAAGGACTACAGTATGTAAATTCCTAAAGAAGGAGATTATTTGTCGATAAGGTTTGCCAGAAAGGGTCATCACCGACAACGCTTCCAATCTGAATAACAAAATGATGACAGACGTGTGCAATCAATTCAAGATAACACACCATAATTCCATAGTCTATCGTCCTAAAATGAATGGGGCAGTGGAAGCAGCAAACAAGAACATAAAGAAGATTATAGCGAAGACGACGGATACCTACAGGGATTGGCACGAGAAGCTGCCATTTGCCCTTTTCGCCTATAGGACGTCCATTCACACATCAACAGGGGCAACACCCTATTCCTTGGTGTATGGTACCGAAGCAGTACTCCCCATTGAGGTAGAGATTCCGTCACTCCGGGTCTTAAATGAAGTAAAATTGGAAGAATCCGAATGGGTGCAAGCCAGACTCGACCAGCTAAATCTCATTGAAGAAAAGAGACTAAAGGCCATTTGCCATGGTCAAATGTACCAAAAGAAGATGATGCGGGCATACAACAAAAAGGTGTGCCCAAGAGAGTTCAGAGAAGGGGATCTGGTGCTCAAGAAAATCTTTCCGATTCAGAAAGATTCTCGAGGAAAGTGGATGCCCAACTGGGAAGGGCCATACGTGGTAAAAAAGGCTTTCTCAGGAGGAGCCCTAATCTTAACTGAAATGGATGGAGACGAGCTGAAAAGCCCTGTAAATTCCGATGCTGTTAAGAAATACCACGTTTAAAAAAAAAGAGAAAAAAAAGAAAAAGAAGAACAAAAATGGAGAGCTCAGGGCGAAAACCTGAAACAGGGCGTCTTGAAGCAAAGGGAGGACCCAAGTCGAAAACTCGTAAAGGGCGGCTCTGATAAATTGAAAGGTTGGATATCCGAAGAGAAGGGTCATCCCCATGAACCCTGTGAAGAGGGAGCTTCAGGCAAAAGATTCTACGCCGGTTGATAGGATCATGTATCATTCATACCGAAGATAATGAAGGATCTTGTATTTCATATTTAGCTTTTCGTCTTCCTCATCTGTGTCATAACTCTCTCAAAGTATCCCAAACCCTTAATCGTAATAAAATCATGTTTTTGAGCATACATTCCTTGCCTTCTTGTTAATATCATGCAAATAAGCTAACATAGGCTTATGATAAAGAAGAGATTTCTGAGCATTACTGTGATCTAATCTTAAAGATGCAGGTGATTAGAAAACGATGTTAACTTTGCCCTCTAGCTCCCTACATAACGACTGTTGACAGGGAAGGCGGAAGGCTTCAAGCACCAGGACAGGATGACCAATGGCGCACGCCCTGCTTGTTTAAGAGAAAGCATGCGAGATAACAAGAGAGATCTCCCAGGTGAAAACCCGGAAGGGCACCCCATGAAAAAAGAAAAAATAAATAGGGAAAAGAAAGAAAAAAACCTCTAAAGTGAAAACCTAAAAGGGCACTTTAGAACCCCAAATCAGAAATTCAGAAAAAGAAAGGTTGGAATGGTTGAACCCGACAGTGAAATGGGATATCGCCGCCAAAAAAGGGGAGAAAGTGAACAACGTAAAGTCGAGGTTGACTGAGGACTAAAGCAGGCCCACCAAGATATTGACACTCATGCATCATGAATAGTTAGACATCCCTAGGATTATGAGCATGTCAATTTATTTGTCATAGCATTTTGTCTTATCTTAGACAGGTATCTATAGATTCAAAGAGACATCGGTAGCCATCATGGTGTTTATCCCAAATGTGAAGATGAAGGTTCTATATACGAAAGGCCTATGTTTCCAAGCGCCTGCAGAGAGAGGTTCTATATAGGTAGAATCCGCCACTCCAGGGTTCCAGGAGCTGAGAGTTTTGTATAGGAAGGGCTCGCAGCTCCGGGGTGAAGACTACCATTTCTATATAGGAAGAACTCCCAGCCGAAGGAATTCACCCATGATACAGAAGGTTTTATATAGGGAAAACCTGTTGTGTTGAAAGCGAAGAGTCATATATAGGAAGGGCTCCGAGCTTTACTGTCTTAGAGTGAGAGATTCAATATAGGAAGAACCCGTAGCTCTGAGATTTCAGAAGCTAAAAGTTCTATATAGGAAGGAGTGATGGCTCCAGGGTGAAGACTAGCAGTTCTATATAGGAAGAACTCCTAGCCGAAGGAATTCACCCATGATACACAAGGTTTTATATAGGGAAAACCTGTTGTGTTGAAAGCGAAGAGTCCTATATAGGAAGGGCTCCGAGCTTTACTGTCTTAGAGTGAGAGATTCTATATAGGAAGAACCCGTAGCTCTGAGATTTCAGAAGCTAAAAGTTCTATATAGGAAGGACTAACGGCTCTAGGGTTTGAATACTAACAGTTCTATACAGGAGGAACTCCCAGTCGGAAGAATCCATCAGCGGCGCAAAAGGTTTTATATAGAAAAAACCAGCCGCGTTGAAGGCAAAGAGTTCTATATAGGAAGGACTCCAAGCCTTACCGTCTCAAGATGAAAAATTCTATATAGGAGGGACTCATAACTTGAGGCTTCACACAAAGGGTTCCATATAGAAAGAGCCTATAGCTCCAAGATCGGAGGGGGAAGAAGTTATATAGAAAGGACTTACGAGCCCGAAGATTCAACCGAGGAAAAGCGGAGAGTTCCAGAAGAGCACGTGTTTCCAAAGCTACAAATAGGGAAGTCGGATAAAAATGAGTGCTTATGAATCTTTGCTTTGTTCCCATTCCACGAGAACAAGCAAAGAGGGGCAACTGTAATCACTCATTTTTATCTAGTCTCTAGGTATCATATTAATATATTAGTGCATGATTACATATATATGTGTGCGTGTATATGTTATTAATATTACATATATGATATATGTGTGATGTGTGAATGTATGCATGGTGCATATATTTATGTTGTGTATTATGTACCTATTAATATGTGCGTGATATGGTTATATTTATGTTATAGGTATCATATAATATATGTTGGTATATGTGCATTTATGAGTATGTTTATATATGTTTGCATGTATATATTATTAATGTCCTTGTTATTATTGAATGTATACGAATGAGTGTTGCATGAATTGTATGTATTATTATTAAGTGCATTTATGTGTGAATGTATTTCATTACAATCGTATGTATGTGTACGTAAGTATGTATGTGTATGCATTTACTATTATATTAATATATTATTATTAATATATATATGTACAAATCTGAAAATAAAAACCCAATTAAATTAAGTGTCCAGATTATTACAAAACCCAAAAATACATTACAAGGCCCGATCGGCCCAAACCCAAAACCCTAATACCTATTAGATATCTAACCCTAATTATTTTGTCGTTGCGCAGCCAACCAGGAGCCATTGGATTAAAATGTTGATCCAACGACCACGATCAAAAAGGGAAGTTATCCAGCTGGCCGCGTGAATTACACGCCCGAACCGTTCGAATGCCACGCGCGGATCCTTCGATCTCCCACGCGTGCGTGAATACCATGCGCCATAACTCCTCGACTGCTGAGCTCCACGTGTCACGATCTGGAGCCGTTCCACCGATCGAGGTTTCATCTAGATCGTGCATTCTTCAAGCTATCCCAACCGTTAGATCAAATCTGATCCAACGGTCGAGAACGCCTCTGGCCGAAGACATCTCCCCCACACCGCCACCATGCTTCCACCATGCCGGCCTCCAACCACCGCATTCAGGATAAGCAAATATATCAAAAATCACAAAAAAAGAGGCGATGTCAGTATCATTTCATATCTAAAAAATGTATTTTACAGTACTTGCTACCAAACCGAAAAAGAGGGATATATGTATGAAACAAGTAATTTGTAAGGCAGTCCAGTTGTAATCAGTTACAGAAAAATAAAAAAGAAGCACAAAGTTTCAGTGGTAACTCCTCTTTCTTTCCCTTACTCCATAGCATGCACGTAAAAAAAATAAGAAGCAAAAAAGAAAGGGAGAGGGGTGGATAGGATCTTTACCTTAGTTGTCTGTGGGTCTCCCCTCGCCAGTAATAAGCCGCATCAGTTTCTCAAAAACTGAACAAGGTGAACTGAAAAGGGGGAGAGATCCCTTTCGGACTCGTCTTTAAAAAAATGGTTTTCATCCTTGTATTTTCTTAGATCTAGAAAATAAAGGGAGTCTTTTCTGGGAATCTAAGTTGTGTTTTGAGTTCGGGTTGAAGTGAAGGTTGTTTTTGTGGTTTTTTTAGGTTCGCCGGCCGCCGACTAGCGGCGGCCGGCGGCGGAAGAGATTACGAAGAGTCGTCGGTTTCTGGGTTCATCAGGGGTTTGAGTTTGGTTATTTGAGAGAAAAATGAGAGAATGGGGAAATGTTATCGTAGGGTTAAAAAAATGAGAAAAGGGGAGAGGGGAGGCCGGTTAGGGAGATTTATAATTAAATCTCCAATTAAAATTGGTCTAATTACATCATAAGTCATCCCGCGTTTTGGGTATTTTCAAAACGATCTCGCCCTTTGGGAAAATTACAAACCTAGTCACCTTTATATTTCCAAGTCTTTTAATTTCGTCCTGAAATGTATCCGATATCCGTTTTCAAAATGGATAAATTACGCCCTAAGGATCTCCGCGTTTTTGAACTTTGCATTTCGAGCTTGCCCCTTGGTCCAACTACAGATTTAGTCCTTTTAGGTTTTGTTTAATTTGCAATTGCGTCCCTAAATCGCACTTTATTATCTTTTAATTTCTGTTTATTATGTTTGTTTCTTTTCATTTCAGTCCTGTTCCATATTTAAATATTCATGTTTGTTTATTATGATCGTATATGTTGATGTAGTCTTTTTGCCTTCTCACATGTCTCTCGTACATGCTTCGTATTTTCATGTTTATATGTATATGTGTTCAGTTTATGGTTTTATGTATTTTTATGCTTTTGTTCGGTCATTCGTATCACTTATATTCGATTGATATTTTAGTTGGTTCGTACACAACATGTTTTGTATTTTAGCGTGTATTGTATGTGCTCTTTGCTTTTAGGTTACGTATTAGTATATTTTCTTTGTCATTTATAATACCATGTTCTACATATGTTACAATGTGTTTTATTTTTAGTACGTATGTCTTCTTGAAATATGTGTTTTGTTCCCACATGTATTTATTCATACCTTGTTATTGTGATATGTTATATTCGTTTTTTATTTATGTGTTAGATTAATATTTATTTGTGTTTTAAATTAAATATTTATGAATGTTAGCATTTTATTTATGTTAAATTTGTTATTATTTATAAGTAAGGTTAATATTTATGTATGTATGTATGCTTTAGATTAGTATTTTATTTATGTTAGATTAGTATTCTATTATGTTAATATTTATTCGTATTGTATTTAACTTATTTTCCAAGTTTTATATTTTGCTCACTAAGATTGTATATCGAGATATAAATTGTCAAAGCGGTGCCCTTTTATCCGAGCGTAAACGGGGCCAGTATCAAGCGTAGTGATAGTGGTTGGGCGTTTACTCTCGGATAACAGGGCCTTTAAAATTTACTCATACTTATAATCAAATTTTAATTTAATCGTCACTTTAATCCGAAAAATCTAATTTAATAAAGCGGTAATTATTAAAGTACCAATTTTGGGTGGTGTGGGGGTGCTAATCCTTCCTCATCCGTAACCGACTCCCGAACTCAAAGTTTTTGAATCTCTGGTTTTATGGTGTCCGACCTACCTAAGTGGCCGGTGGCGACTCCAATTTCTAATATAACGCGTTTTTCAAAACCCCCACGGATAAATATTTTTATATCCGAAAGACAACCAACACTTCAAAAACACTCGTTTTTTTAGCGAAGAGGACATCGCTATACCTATATGAAATGTAGAAGTAAGATGTAAAAAGAAAGTTGATCTTTGGGCAAGATGTTATCAGTTAAAGCTAAAAGAAGAGAAAAGGAAGAAAAGTATCAATTCGAGGAAGGGTGATTTGTATAAGTCAAAAAGGAAAAACTTAGTTTCAGAACTGTTATACCTCAAGGAATCGTGAAAGAGTTGGACCAAGAGTATATTAATGGGTCTTATCTCCAGAAGTGAGCAAAAGTCTATAGTATATGTACTTATGTTTTGGGGGCATTGGCTGAATTATTTACATGTCATCACTCCTGAATAAATTGAGATGTAATTAGATTTGATACATGAAGAGGGGTTAGTAGAAATATTGGTTTATGGAATTAAAGAATTAAGGAATAAGAAATTTTATTAACTAAAGTTTTGAGGAAAAATCACAAGGTCAAAGAAGCCACTTGGGAGGTTGAGAAGAAAACAAGGAAGTAATATCCGTAAATGTTTGGAACATGTACGCATTGAAAATTCGAGGGTAAATTTTCTTAAGATGGAGGAATTGTAATATCCTAAATTTTGGTTAGTGGCCAATTTATAAACTTTGAAAGTTTTGGGGTTAAAAGTGTAAATTTCCCCAATAAGTAATTTTATTTAGTATAAGAGTGAATCGATCGAAATAAGTACCCTGATATCGGTTTTAAGAATTTAGATGCAGTAAAAGGTATTGACTTTGGATCGAATAAAATTGTTAAGCGTGCTCAGGCCAGGGAAATGTTAGGATGGGTGACCTCCGAGAAGGTCCCATAAAAGTGTTTCTGATCGATATTTTGGGCTCAGTAAGAGTAGAGAATATTCGTATGGATTATCGATAAAGGATTTCTAAGAGAAATTTTATTCTATAAAGATTTTCGATAATTATTGGAATAATAAACTGAGTTAGGAAAATTTAGTCTAAGTCCTTGGGAAAGGAAATTTTTATGAGATGGTAGTGTGGATTTCCCGAATATGGAAATATAGAATTTTCGGAATAAATCTGATAGCTCGATAAAGGTAAAAGAACAGTAGATATACTTTATGAATATCAGAATATCAGATCGAACTGAAATTTCATAGGTTGTTCCATAAGCCATAGAAAAGTCATAAAATAATATTTATGGAATAGTGGCCATTTGGAGATGAACTAATTTAGTTGAATTGTAATGGGATGGCAATTTTGAAACAAGCTAGTAAATATAAAAACTAGTTGGAGGGCAAATTGGTCATTTTGCCCCAATGGCATTTTTGAAATATTTAAAAAGTTACAAGGATAATTTTGGAAGAAGGAAATGGAAGAGTAAATCTTGTCCTTTGATTAATGATAAGATCAATCTCAACCGTTGGATTAAAAGGGTATTTTAGTAATTTTACTATTTAAATGAATGTAAAATACATTTATATTTACATTTGGCATATTTAGATGAATTAAAAACAAAATGGTCAAAAATATGAATATTTATTCATCTACAATTTTGAAAATGAGAGGAGAAAAAATTTTCTAAGCTCGATTCAAGCCCCGAAACTCGATTTTCAAGTAATCTTTTCAACAACAAAGTTGTTCTACTCTTCAAGCTCTATCTTTTGATGTCAATAATTCATGGAATACATGCTTGATTGATGAGAATTTTGATGAGAAAGAAATTAGGGTTTATGGTCTAAATTGGGGGTTTTGAGATTTTATGATTCGATGCTGAAATTTAAGTTGAAATTAAGTTGTTATGATGATAAAATCATGTTTTTGAGTTGGGATTTAAACCCTGAATATTTTAGTTTGTATGAAGATGATTAGGGTTTATGGATTCAAGTTTGATTTAGGGTTTGTGATGTTGGATAAATGATCTAGTAAGCTTGCATTTGTTTTTTGGAAGCATAACCCTAAATTAAAGGTATATGGACCATTCAGCAATTCTGAAAGTTAAAGGACTAATCTAAATTTTTATGATTTTTAAGTGTATTTATGTTATTATTGATGTTGGAGATGTGAAATTGATGTTAGAATGCAAAGCCAATGTTAAATCGAGTTAGTGACCATTTTGACAAATTGTCAAAGTTAAGTGACATATTCAGAAATGAAGTTTTAGAGAATAAATAAATATGATTTTAGTTTAAATAATAGAATTCAAGTAGTAATGTTGATTTGAGGACTAGATTGCAAAGTTAAGAAGTTTAAATCCTTATCTTTGCATTTTAGTGACTAATTCAGAAAGAAGGAAAAATTAGGGGGGGTCAATGTTGAATAATTATTTGATGAAAAAGGGTGATAAGTTGATGTTTTGAATCAAGTATTGGGACTAAATTGAAAAGTAGAGAAGTAAGGAGAAGTTAGTATAAAGTTTGGAGTTATTTATGGAAGCAGTGTAGAAAACTGGATTATGGAAGTAAATTTGAAAATTCACCATAAATTCTACAAAAACGGTTAGAAGGTGAATTTTATACTGATGTAAAGATTTGTTCGTCTAGTTTTGTTTCCAACAAACGGAAACTGATTTCAAGTTCCGAGTAAAAAGATATGAATTTTTAAGTGCTGAAAGGTCAAAAAATAGTATGGTAGTGTGTTCTGAAATCAGCACTGGAAATTGACTTTGAAAATTTGTCATAAATCGTACGAGTTGAATTTGGGCTATTAATTTATATGGTTGAAAAGCTTATTGAATCTAGTTTCTTTCAGAACAAACGAAATCGAATTTTGAGTTGTAGATTAATTTATACAAATATTTCTTTGAAGATAGTGCAATCTGCCAAAAATGAGAATTGATACATTTTGCATCTAAATGTTGGTTAACAAGCTCGAAAGAATTAATTGAAGTTCAAAAAGGTTATTAAGGACCAAAATGAGTTTTTGGACAGTATAAGGATGAAAGGAAATGTATAGAAATTTTTATGTTGAATGATTTGATACTTTGATTAAAATATCGTTAGAAATGAATCTAACAAATAGTATTTATATTCATGTGGTTAATGAAGCCGAACGCGAATCAAAGAGGATTCGAGATACTATAAAGGAAAGGATCGAGTAGAATTTAGTGAGGCATACTATTACATGGCCTAGGTGAGTGCGTTTCTATATGTTTGCATTATGTTGAAAAAGGGAAGACTTGAGAGAGTACAAGGTACGTACTACTGTTTGCATAAATATGATGAATCATGTTCACATAAGAAAATGAAAAAATTAAAATGAAACAAGATACACCCTGGGGATCCAAGCCCATAGTGCAAAATACACTAACGAGGTGTTTATATAAGGAGCAAAGAGCGTCCTTATATGAGGAACAAAGAGCGTCCTCTCGAGTACGTACTCTACATGGCACTACGGTGCTGTTAGGCTACGGGGTTTCCATGGGCCTCTAGCCAGACACGTTGATAATATAACAAGATGATTACATGAAAGAACATGATACATGATACAGATGTTACATGATACATGATACATGAAAAATATGTTACATGATTTCGTGATACATGAAAAAGAAGTTATATGTTACATGGCATACATGATAGAAATGTTACATGATAGAAATGATATTGATATATGATAGAAATGTTACATGATACATGATAGAAATGTTACATGATATATGATAGAAATGTTACATGATGCATGATAGAGATGTTATATGATATAGAATAGAGATGATTCATGTTATACATGATAATGATGTTTTATGATTGACATGATATTGCTGATTCATGATTCATATGATAGCAATGATACATGAAACATTGATATTGTGACATGATTGCCATTTATAGAAAAAATGTATTGTACTTTATATATGACATACTAAATTATATTACTTCATGTTTTGATAAACTATTTTGAATGCCTCACTAAGTTCGTACTTAGCGTGTGTCTTATGTCACACGTAGGTTTCCTAGAAATCGTCTATTGAAGAGGAGCAGAAACTTGGGAAAAATCAAGTAACTACAATAAGTTCAGTAAGTACGTATTTATCATAATTTGATAGACTAGTGGACATGTAAGTATTTTAAAGTTGAATTGTCTACAACATAAGTTTACAACGTAATTATACGCTTTTATGGATGGATAAGTTTAGAAATACGAATTGTTAACAATAGAAAAATCATTGGTATGGTTAAGATGTTGTTTAGCCTTAATCGCGTAAAAATTTTAAAAATCAAGAAAGAGTCTAGGCAGCTTACGTAGTTTTCAGCATGAATTATATTTTTATTTCAATAATTCAATTATAAATTTTGTAAACCAATTCAGGGTCAAAACTAGCTGCACCTAGACGACATAGTTTTAAATTTAAAACTGAGAAAAGGTTAAACTACAAATTGAATTTTGGTATAAAAAATTAGTCAAGATTTCTTCCAATGATTTCGTAACATCTTTAATGTATATTCGGTCATGAGTATATGTTAAGGGTGTTACAGTTTGTTGCTAGCACTTTTACATTATTTAATATTAATTATCGATTTTTATTCATTCAATGAATATTTATTAGTATTGCCAATATTGATTCAAACATATTAATTTATTCAGCTAAAACACAAGGCACCGTCATATATCAAACCGCCAAACAATCATACAGTCAGATAATCATACGGATATTCCAACAATCATATCAGGTCTCTAAAGCTCATAACAAAATTAAACATTCTCAAGCTCATCAAGCATTCAATATTTATCAAGCCTTGAACTATCAGTATCAACACATGCTTATTACTCATCTCCTAATTTGCAACCATTAACATGCAAGGCAATTACACTTATGATGCTCATGAAACATTTTAGAGTTCCAGGTGTACTAACCTTATGCTGACATCGCTAAAATCCTTATCCTAGCTTCCCAAATATTCTACTTGATTCGATATCCAAACCCGAGCAACCCTCGTATATTTACAAATACAAACATATATTATTTCTATGCATCTCCTATACTATTCAAAAGGTTACATGCTTAAAAACAGCTTACCAGGTTTGAATTTGGCAAAACGAACTGCGCTAATAGATCCAGAACGTCGAAAAAACCCCAGGTAGGGTCTCCCAAAAAAAGTCAACGGTCAACTCTGGTCAAAGGCTGGTCAACTACCTAGATAATCCGGTGCGGCACGGTGCATAGCAGCAACTGTGCACCCTAGATCAGAATCCTGTGCGGGCAGGTGAACGGTAAGACTGATGCACCCTAGGTGTGAAATCTGGTGCGGATGAGTGCACGGGAGGCTTAGAGCACCCGTGGGGCGTTATCCTATGCGGCAGGGTGCACCTGCCTGGACAAGCACATGCCCACCCGTACGGGTGGTGCGTGGGCGGCCTTTCGGTGGCCAGACGACGGCGTCAAGCTCCAAATCTGCACTATTATTTCCGGTGAGTCCTCCGATGGCATCGGTTCACGGCGGTGACGGTCGAAACTTGGTGATCTCTTCTAGGCCGAACCTCTATTTCCTCTACCCTGGCAGACGGTGATGGCTCTGGCAACACGAGGACCACCATAGGACTCCTCTTGACGAGCTGAAGGCGATGGCAACAGCGGTGAGATGAACGGCAGTCCGAGGGGTGGTAGATCAAGGTTTGAAACTTTCCATCCTTACTTTTCTCTCTTTCCCCCTTTTTCTCTCTCTCAAAAATATCTTGTCTTCTTTTCCCCTCTCCCCCATCACATCAGCCAACTTAAATCATAAAATATCTATTTTTTTCCATTTCCCTTCATTTACCAAAAAGCCCATATCCAAACCTTATTTGGGCCCTCAACTTAAAGGCCCAACACTCGGGTCCAAGATTCGATTCACAAATTCGAGATTCGGGTCTTTATAACTCTCCCCATTTTAGAAGAAAATTTTTTTCCTCTAAATTTGCATCCATAACCGCGAATATACCAGACCCATTAAACCTCTTCGATGTCCTTAAGATTTCCCGTCGTGCTACTCTAATCACCCAAAGAACTTATTAATACGACCATGCCTTCTAATGGTACAAACAAAACCTCAACTGATTCTTTTCCATGGGACAATTTCATCCTCGTTCGGTACATCACAGACGACAAGCCAAAACTCATCAGCGCCTTTACAAAACATCACGCATATACTTCATCAAAGAAACTTAACTTACTCTGTAGAACCTCAAAAGATTGATGTACACGAATTCTTCTACTACAACACACGATCGAAAAGAACAGAATGTTACACATTTGTTGCATCCAAACGAAACAACTCTTCTCGTGGTAACTCCCTGATGAAGACTCTAACTCTAACGACATTCTCTTCCAAAATATTGCTTGCCGAGCGCTAGCTTTCGAAAAAAATGACACCCAAACTTGGTTCAAGTATTCACATTAAACTCGGCATGGAACCCATATCGGTAACTAACATAGCCCTCACCAACTCGATTCTCACAAGGTCTTACGATTCAAATCATAACATATCTGGAGAACACATCCTCTGTAATATCACTCAAAACTATCGTCGTAAAGAAGGCCCACCAAAGAAAAGGTTCCATCAACCTCTCATCTTGTGCTAAAAGGTGACATGAACATCTAGCTGCGCCGTACAACCCAACTAGCAAACAAACCAAGCAGACTTTCTGTGGCTCACACCTTTGTTGAAAACTTATCAAAGTTGTATCCTTATGGACTACATCATTACACAATGAAACTGTGCACTCACGAATCCTGTATAAGATCCTCGATCTTCTATTTTTCACCGATGAATACTAAAGCATCCCCGCAATTATGAGGAACTCAATACTTAACTCTCAATGGATAGCAAGCAGCTAATTGTCACTATCTCAACACACAACTCCACACTGATTCCTAAACACGTGACGAAAGCTTGGCACCAACTGTCGCTTTCAAAATTTTTCGTATACTGATCGCTATACTTTAAGGGAGAATTCTCTTACCTTGATACATCTTTTCCAAAACACCTACCATAAGATTTCATGGTCTATAGACAACCATTGGACGCACACTCAATGATAATATTGTATCTTCTTAACTAAAATTATATGCTTCTTCTCGTGGCTCCCAAAGTAAACCAATTCTTAACTCAAAACATGCTAACGGACACACGAGTATCGGTACTACATAGAGCGAGTATCGACACTCTATTACATAACCATCATCTAGGATAACCCCACACGACAACATGATACTCCAAATATTATTACTTGGTACGATCCACTACTTATTTAGCTTACTTTGCTTAGATGGTGATCGATTACACCGTCAATGGCTCTTACATACCTTATCCCATGACATTATCAAAACCGCAATTCCCTTAGAGATCAAGTACCTCAAACTTTTCACTATTATGGAGAACACAACCTTTCTCCTCTAGCAGCAAAATACAGCTCTAACGGTACAATAAAACACCTTCAAAAACCTCAAAATCTCATTCAACTCTGATCAGGTCCACCCACTGTCATAACAAAACGGCCTCACATAGTTGGATTTTCCACCAACGTCTTTCGGCTCGCTTCAGAATGACTGTGATACAAACAAAAGCATTTACGAAGTCTCGAACCCTTGCTTTCTTAACTTATAGTACGGTAATTAACCCTTCCCACACACACGGACAATGAGATGGTTATCTCTTCAACGTCAAACTTTTTGTATTCCTCTACATCCACACTTGTCACGCAAAACATTCAACTCATATTCAAGAGACAACACAGCGGCTCCCACCTTATCTTCACCAAAACACCTTGATACCACATCGAACATTACCCACTATCACGACATACTCAAAGAGAAAGAGAATATTCTTTCCAAAATCCATTTTCTAACCTCACTACATTAACGATAAGCATCACCCTTCCAAACTAATCTCAAAAGAAACACACAGGCGATTCACATTCGGTTAAACGGGTCATCCCCCTTCGAACCGATTAACAGTCTTTTACGATCGCTTAATAATTATCAACGGTTTGGGTAGCATATTCACGAACTAACTTTTTACTAGAGAACAAGTCTGACTATCCCTTAAGCGAAGCACTTAGACGAGAATGACCTTATTCAAGTTGTTCCTCCAAAATTGAATCTCCAACCACTCAACTGGGTTGATAACCTCTAACAACTACGACGACATCCAACTTGGTCTTACCTCAACATCTACTCACGTTCCTGATATGGAGAGGTCCTAACTATATTTCAACGAAGCACAAACAAACACCCTGGTAATTTACAAGCTCCCGAGCATCAAACTGCATACATTAACACCTATCGATTCGGTCAAACCTATCTTACAACCCTGTTGTCATCCTTGAAACTATCACTGTGAAGATCACGATAAAAGGGAGACAATCCAACATTTTCATTTCTAAAAGCTAGGTTCCATCGAGGTCTTGAAGCCTCAAATTCACTCTCGGCATCACTGGCTAACTCCCCACTTGATTAACCGGAACAATTCCCACAGTGCATCAACTCTTAAGAATATAGCTTTCCTTTAAACCTGTAGAACGTCTAACTTCGGACATACCCTGATGAACTAATGGATCCTGAATCCAATATCTCTGAAGAATGCCTCTAAGAATGGCAATGATACTCTCCTAGTATCAACAAAGACTCATTTTAAACAGATAAAAGGGTATTCCAACCAATATGCACTCACCGATCGATTTCGAGAGTAGATTATCCATTTCCGTAACAAAACCTTTATCCACACATAACAATGAAGATTCCTTGTTATGAACTATTGCAACGAATCTGAAGAATTCCGGGTGACTACAACACACAACAAAAATGCCACTCATACGACATGAGGAGAATACATTCTCGACTCGGGTGTCATTCGACTAACTTGCATATCGACAATCTGATGTGACCCTACTCTCGAGATCACTACCATTAATTTTCCCGCACTTAACTCGGTCCTCTTGGCCATGATCATAATCATCTTAACGTTGCAACATTAGATACACTATCAGAATTCCAGCCTTAAGAAGTAAGATTTAGTTTAAGGGCTTGTATTCACTAGAAACCTTACTAAAACATTACACTACCCCGGGGTATCCTAGAACCGGCTAAACCTAAGCTCTGATACCACTAAATCTAACACCCTCGACTCGGATGTCACATTTGGGCCTCAAACCCAAAACCATAAAATTTCTTTTCAAACAGGATCAACCCATCAAGTAAGTTGCAAAAGCATTTAAAAAAACTAATTAAAACAAATATATATATAAGTAAATAAAATGTTACAAATGAGCTCTAATTTAAATTCAAAACATTTAAAGGTAAAATTTTAAATAATACAATTTCGAATAATAAATACAGACTCCACAAGTAAGGTTTTATGAACACATAGCCCACTAGACTCAAATACCGTACTATGAAGATCACCACATGCTAGAATCCTAATTTAACAGTGCTCCACGATCCCACAATCCAATGGTCAACCTACGCACATAAATAATGATTCCGAGCGCTGAGTTTACAAAGCTTAGTGGTACACATCTATTCTATTGTACTTCATGCTAATCATAAACGTAATCATGCAAGCTAGTATGAGCAATAAGGAAAGATAAATAAATATGTGGCGCTACCATAATCACCTAAACACATGCCATAGAACAAACAACATCTCAACAACATAATAATATAGATAAACAAACTAGGAGAAGGCCCAATGTCACCTCACACTCGGAAACCCACCCATGCTCGGAATCTCACATCGAGCTACTCAAAATCTCACATCAAGCAGTATACTCGAAATTTTGCATCGAGTCTTCCCTCGAAATCTCACATAGAGCGGGGCTCAGAATCTCACATCGAGCAAATATCATCACCCGAAATCTCACATTAGATGACCTTCATTTCATCACCCAGAATCTCGCATCGGATGACCTTTATGTGTTGCAACACTCACTCACTGGGTATCCAGATCCCACCAAACAAAGACTCATAATCAAACAAGTTTGGGGACTAAATGTATGTTATTAATCCTAAATGTATATACTTGTAACAGTTGAATTTCCAAATAAAACGGATCATGGAAAGCCCTCTAATTGCATAACACACGTTTCAGGGACTAAATTGCAAATCTGACAATTTTGGGGACTAAAACTAAAATTCAGGTTACCAATCCTCAATTAGTCCAATTACATACTTGCATGTCAAATTCCAGGTTGTTACGACCATCCAAACTCATACAATTGCATTCACAAACTCAGGGACCAAAATGAAAGAAACATAAACTTTCAAAGATTAAAAAATAACAAATTTAATAGTAGCCGTACCGGTACGCCTTAACATTTTCCAAAAGCCTAGATTCCAGTAACCAAATATCGTTCCGATAAGCTTACACGTATCGAAACACCTTTCATGAAAACCTTGTACCGTATCGAAACACCCTCTCAAGTACCGAAACGCAGGCCAAAATAGCCTAAGCCCATACCGAAATAGTTGCCCGCATACCGGTACGCTAATCATGGAATGGCTTACCCGTACCAAAACAAAGACACCCGTACCGGTACACCTAGACCTGTAATGTCCCAATTTGTTGACAAATCACATTTTGATGATATCCAAAACGCTCCAACATGCTTCAAACACTTATACAACATTACCAAGATACATTAACAACCAAAACATCACAGATTCAACAACCATTCATGGCATTTATACTACTCAAGACATTCTATAGGCATGCATCCTAATATCATTTCATCAAGCAGCCAAATCTCACATCGGGTACATTTTAGGCATACTCAACATACTGGCACATTTATAGCATCATACCAAACTTGCTTGAATCATCAAATAATGGCAGCCAATCAAAACCAAATAGATGCATACTTTAGTATTTGGCTAGAAATAACATAGGCAATATTCATCCAAGCTCAATCATCATCAAACAAACCATAAATCCAGCACTACTCATGCTTAAAACTCATGGAAAAACAAAAATACAAATCCCTTTAATGCTTATTAACCGAAAGCATAAACCGAGTTCATACTCAAAGTAGTCTTTGTCTTAGGATCACTTTAAACTTGCCTTTGCAGCCCCAAAACTTTAATGCTTTTCATCATTAGGAAAAACAGAGTGTAAGCACACATGCTTAGTGAGGATGCTCATAATATAACGATGCAATTAAAAACCACTTGAAAACCAAACACTTGTTTTCGAAATCATGCTTACTATCAGAGCATTTTTCCTTGTTTCCAACCGAAACAATGCATAACATCCTTATGCAACATCATAAACAAATTCCATGCTTAGATCCCAAAGCATTAAATCATTTACCATGCTTAAATCCCAAAGCATTACAATAGGTTCAACACATGAACTTTCACATATATTGGCATTTATAGTGACCCAAATAGACTACCTCTATCCTACATATCGGATACACAGATCTCTCATACCATGCCTAGTTAAACCGCATGATATCCCAAACCCTGCCAAGTTAAACCGCAGGATTTGACACCATTGCCTAGTTAAACCGCGAGATTACCACCCTTGCCTAGTTAAACCGCAAGAGTACCCACCTTGCCTTGTTAAACTGCAAGTTCTCCATCAATTTGAGTTGCCTTCTTAAACCACATGCCCCAAATGATATCCCAACCGTCCGAGTGGCCTTGTTAAACCACCATGTCTCAAGGACCCATGGCCACGATCGATTTTTGTTCATATTTATAGTGCACTTTTATCCTATGGCATGCCAACTATATCCAATTGTTTTCTCACCTTGTCACATAGCCAATATATCATTTACAAAACCATTTACTTACTGTTTTACAATGCATTATACAAAAACACCACATATGCAAATCACATTGCCAAAGCAATAACACCATTCTCGACCGAAAAGAAAACCAATGTTCACTAGCATTTATTATACTTTGAAACCCTTGCATATGTACTTAAAACCATCCATTTCCAGCAAGTAAATCAAACCATGTTTAACACCAAAACTTGAAATCAACATGCTCATATCCAAACCAATATTCAAGAGCAAAATAAGGGAAACTTACTTTCGAGCTTAGGTAAGTATTTCACACTTACCCTAAACTCCCAACAACCTTTATTAAATTGTTTAAAGGCGTTTAAACAGTTTCCACTCACCTATACGCTTCACTTTGCTCGCCAACGCGAATCAAGCTTCTGGCAAGCCACAATCAACGTCAAGCTTCGTCGCTTTGACTATCCCCTGTTTTAACCACATAAAATCAGATGGAAAATGCATCATTATGCATTCAAACCATTGCCTACAAGCAATTACTCGCAACTCTCAAGTTGCCCACTCAAAAGCCTTCCGAAACTTATCGAAATCAACCTCAAACTCTTCTCAACATTAACCCAGCCACAATATAACGATTCAATACATCAAAATTCATCAATTAACAACTAGAAACCCTTTTACAACATCCTTTTACTTCTAGCAATGATTAAACCCCAAAATCATCTCAAAACCTCTAACTAACAACCTTAAATATTGGAGATTCAACTAGTTTCGGGATTACAATGTTAAATCCAAACTTTTAACATCAATAAACATCTAAAACATGATCTAATCTGAACAAGAACCCAATAAAACATATCTACTTCGAAAATAAACCAATTTCATCAATCAAAACACAATTAAACCAATTTTCCTTAATTAAACTATTAAAACACATTAGAAAACAATTGTAAAGGATCAAGAACTTGGGAATTTCAGTAAAGAACCTTTCGTTAGAGGAGAAGAACGAATCTATACCTCCAATGTTGATTTCTCCCCTAAATTGCTTAGTAAAACATGAAAATCAGGAGAATAACAATAAGTATTTGATGAAAAACATTAGGAAATCAAATGAAAATCAAAACCTTTGATTTTTACCTGAAGAAATTGAAGTTGGAGAGGTGTTTGGCTGGAGAGAAATTGAGAGAAAGAACTTGCAAAGTTTGTTACATGAATTTTGTTAAAAGTCTAAAATATGAGTTATTAATTCGCTCCACTTTTAAAGCATTTTAAAACCCATTTAAAATCAATTAATTAAAGAGATAAATCTATTAAGAAAATATTTAGGACAATTAGCTCCTTAAAGATTCAAAGTTTTGATCATTTTCAAAATAGTCACTAAAAAATAGCTTTCAAAGTTTGCATTTTGGTCACTAGTCCAAAATGTCCAATTTCCAAATCTCATTTTCCTAAATTAATTTTACCACAATCATTATTATATCAAATAATGATTTTACCACATTTTCCCATATTTTTATCACCTTTAAAAATATTTAATCCGATTTAATCCCAAAACTAACTCGAACCTCTAATAAATGTCCATTGGACCTTCGAACCAACCTTCAAAACATCTAAGCCCAAAACTAGGGTGTTACAACTCTCCCCCACTTAAGAAATTTTGTCCTCGAAATTTACCTAGAGGAAACAAATGCGGAAATTTCTCCAACATGTCCACCTTGCTCTCCCAAGTGGCTTCCTCGACACCACGGTGTCGCCACAAGACCTTAACAATTAAATCATCTAGCCACGAAGAACTTTGCTTCTAGAATCAAGGATTTCCATCGGCTCCTCATCGTATGACAAATCTGGCCTCAACTCAATATGCTGCACTAGCATAACATGCGAGGGATCCGACCGATACCTTCGCAACATGAATACATGGGACACATCATGTATTTTCTCTAACTCGGGAGGCAACCTCAACCGATAAGCCACAGGACCAACACACTCAACAACCTTGTATGGTCTAGTAAACCTCAGACTAAGCTTACCCTTATGTCTGAATCGTATCACCTTCTTCTACGGTGACACCTTCAATAACACACGATCGCCCACCGCATATTCAATTTCCCTACGCTTCAAATTCGTGTAAGATTTCTACCGATCCACAGTTGCTTTCAATCAGTCACACACAAGCTTTAACTTTTCATTCATGTCTTTCAACACATCCGATAAAGAAACATGCTTTTCCCCTACCTCAGTCCAACACAAGGGCGTACGACACCTCCGGCCATACAAGGCCTCATACGGTGCCATCTATATACTCGCTTTGTAACTGTTGTTATGCGCAAACTCAACCAAAGGTAAATGCTTCTCCCATGTTCCTTGGAACTCAATAATGCAACATCTCAACATATCCTCCAAAACCTGGATAACCGCTCAGACTGACCATCTGAATGAGGATGATATGCGGTGTTGAAATTTAATCTCGTACCTAAATCCTGGTGCAAACTCACCCAAAACCTCGCTGTAAACCTCGGATCCCTATCCGAGACAATGGACTTCGGTACCCCGTACAAATGCACGATCTTAGCAATGTACAAATATGCCAACTTGTCTAGCATAAACGTCGTATGCACTGGTAGAAAAAGTGCACAATTCGTAAAACAGTCCACAATCACCCAAATAGAATCCTTTTTAGCAGTGACAAAGGTAACCCTAACACAAAATCCATGGTGATTCTCTCCCATTTCCATTTTAGAATTCTCAACGGTTCTAGCAACCTGGATAGAAACTAATGTTCAGCCTTGACCCGCTGACATACCATGCACCCATAAACAAACTCAACCACATATTGTTTCAAATCAACCAGTGGTATGCATCTTTCAATCCCTGATGCATTTTCACACTACCAGGATGCATAACAAAAGGGCTAGAATATGCCTCCGTCAAAATAGTGTGCCTTAACTCAGGATCATCCAGCACCACTATTCGACCCATGAAACACAAAACTCCATCATCATCAAAATGAAAATCCATCGAATTACCCTCCGATATATCCTTAACATGATTAACCAAGGAATCATCAAACGGTTGCTTAGCTTTAATCATCTGTGACATCATAGGCTTAACTAGCAATTCAACCAACAAACCACCTTCCTGAGTCACACTCAACCTTGCAAACATAGCTCTATGCTCAACCACAACCTTACAACTCAACGCATCTGCAACCACGTTGGCATTACCAGGATGATACTCAATCGTCAAGTCGTAATCCTTAAGCAACTCTAACCATTTGCATTTCCTAATATTCAAATCCTTTTGAGACATCAAATACTTCAAACTCTTATGGTCCGTGAAAACAAAACACTTCTCACCATAGAGATAATGTCTCCAGATTTCAAGGCAAACACCACAGCCGCAAGCTCCAAATCATGAGTTGGATAGTTGCACTCATGAACCTTCAGTTGCCTCGACGTATAGGCTACAACCTTACCATCTTGCATCAGCACACATCCCAACCCAACGTAAGATACATCACTATAAACCACAAACTCTTTTCCAGACTCAAGTTGAATTAACACAAGAGTATGTGTCAAAACTTCCTTCAACTTATCAAAACTGAGCTGTTGTTTTTCCGTCCACACATAGGGAACATTCTTTTGCAACAACTTCGTCAACGGTGCTACAATAATAGAAAGCCCATCCATGAAGCGATGATAATAACTAGCCAACCCAAGAAAACTGCGAACCTCCGAAACTGATTTAGGTTGCTTCCAATTGAGAATAGCCTCAATTTTCTGTGGATCAACACGAATGCCCTCCGCGAAAACCACATGACCAAGGAAAATCACATCTTTAAGCCAAAACTTACATTTGCTCAACTTTGCGTACAACTAATTATCCTTCAATACTTGCAACACAATCCACAAATGCCGATCATGTTCTTCCTTAGTATGAGAGTACATGAGAATATCATCTATAAACACCACCACAAACTAATCAAGATATTCATGGAACACTGTATTCATCATATCCATGAACGCAGCCGAGGTATTTATCAGACCAAACGGCATGACCAATAACTTATAATGCCCTTACCTCGTACGAAACACGCTTTTATGCACATCCTCATCCTTAACCTTCAACTGATAATACCCCAATCTTAGAGAATACCGCTACCCCGAGAAACTGATCAAACAGATTATCAATCCTCGACAAAGGATATTTTTTCTTCCTTGTTAGCTTATTCAACTGTCGGTAATCAATGCACATACACATTGTACCATCCTTCTTTTTCACAAAGAGAACCGAAGCACCCCAAGGCGAAACACTCGGTCTGATGAAACCATGATCTAACAACTCCTGAAGCTGTGACTTCAACTCCTTTAATTATTTCAGTGCCATCCTATAAGGAGTAATGGACACTAGCGTCGTACCCCCGTACGTCTCGATACTGAACTTAACCTTTCTATCCGCCGATAAACCTGATAACTCTTCAGGGAAAACCTTTGAAAAATCACAAGCAGCCCGAATGTCCTGCACCCAGACACCCTTAACCTCAGGATTCATCACAAACAGCCTGAATATCTTGCAACCTCCATGCATCATCTTTTATACCCAGGTAGCCGAGATAACATTGGACAAGAACTTCACATACTCGCCAACCACCACAACTTCATAATCATTGGCGAACCTCAAAGAAATCCTTTTGGATTCACAATCCACAACTGCCATGTGCTCACTCAACCAATCCATACCCAAGATGACATCAAAACCATGGAATGGTAACTCCATTATATTCGCGGCAAACTCATGACCTTGAACAACCAAGAGACACCGCCTATACAACTTTCTAGTGGTAACCGTCTCACCAAAGGAACTAGTTACTAACATGCCAACATCAAGGATCTCAACAGGGACATCCAACAAAGATGCATGTTCACTTAAAATGTATGAATGAGTAGACCCCGAATCAATCAAAGATAACAATGACAAGGATTGCAAAGTGAAGGTACTTGCGAACACATCCGTGTCATTGTGGCCCTCGCGATGAGCATAGATCTGGGCTGGTCCACCATCCTCTGGTCGTAAAGCTATGGCATGAGCTACAACTCTTTGACCATCCTCACGCCTCTAGAAATTACCTCTACGTCAGCCTCGACCCCTACCAGGTGCAGTAAAATATACATGTGCATCTCTTAAAACACGAGGACAATCACGCTTCAAGTGATCATATGACCCACAAATCCAATAAACTCCAGCATTCCCCCAGCACATACCCATGTGGCGCCTACCATAACGCTCACACTCCACTACAATACAAACTCCATGGTTACCCTGACCAACACTGCCACCACACCTGTAATCCGGTTTATGCCTCTTGTCCTGGTACTTCTTATTCTACCTCCCAGAATAGCTAGAATCGACCACTATTTTACCCAAGCTCGCACTCGTAGCCTGGACTGATGAACCCAAGGACAACTCAATTCCTTGGCCCGATTGACCAACACATCAAAATCTGTATAATGTCCTTCACAAGACATATCAAAATCTATCACATCTCTAGTGATCATTAAGAACTAACTCTAGGGCATACTGACTCAGGCGGACAAACTTTACCTCGTATTCGGCAACAGACATGCCTCCTTGTGATAGCGACATAAACTCACGCTTTTTTATATCCAAATACTGAGTGCCAAGATACTTCCTCTTGAAAGCTCTCCAAAAGAACTCCCAAGTTAATCCGCCCCAGGAACGCCAGTTATTGTGGCCACCCACCAATGATATGTGTCACCCTGCAACAATGACACAATGCAACCCAACTTGTGCTCCTCATTACAACCCATTTAGTTCAAAATTTGAATTATCTTTTCTAGCCATCCCTTGGCTGCCTCAGGACTCAACCCCTAAAATTCCTCGCCTACTAAACTTTAAAGACGTTCCAAGGGTAAACCTTGATTAGCCACCACAGCAGGTGCCATTGCTTGTACTTGCACCACAGCCACAGCTGCTTAAAACGCTCCCTTCATCGCTTGGATTAACAGAGTCAAATCACCAAAAACTGGCACAGGGGAAGCCTATGGACACCACCCACCCCAACATTGACAGGATGAACCAACAGAGGAGGAGGAGGTAAAACATTAGGGGATCCCCTTCCTCAACATTATTCTGCTCAACTCCATTATTAGCCATCGAACGCGTCTCACGCTGAACCATGCTAACAAAAGCATCAAAACACATCAAAGTCAGGCTAGCATTAGGCAAGGATCCAAGACAACCTTATAAAACATTTTAAAACCTCGGTAATAGGAAATGTGTTCCCAAAACATACCCCAACATGATATTAAACAATCACTGGACAAACACACAATCACCGTGCATTTTGCACATCACCAAATATTCAAACAACAATATCCCATCTTTTCAAAACCTGGCTCTGATACCATCAAATGTAACCCCTCGGCCTGTCCTAGATGCCCGACTGAACCGAGAGAACTACATTAGGTTTGTCGAAGCAAACAAGTGAACAATTACGAAAACTGATCCATTTTTTATATCTTATCTGGATACATGTTATTAATCCTAAATGTATATACTTGTAGCGGTTGAATTTCCAAAGAAAATGGATCATGGAAAGGCCTCCAATTGTATAATACACATTTCAAGGACTAAATTGTAAAACTGACAATTTTAGGGACCAAAACTAAAATTAAGGTTACCTATCCTCAATTAGTCCAATTAAATGCTTGCATGTCAAATTCCAGATTGTTACGACCATCCAAACTCATACAATTGCATTCATGAAACTAAGGGACCAAGATGAAAGAAACAAAAACTTTCAAAGATTTCAAAATAACAGATTTAACGGTAGTCGTACCAATACACCTTAAAATTTTCCAAAAGCCCAGATTCTAGTAACCAAATATCATTCTGATATGCTTTTTTCGTATAGAAACACCCTTTATAAAAACCCTGTACCATATCGAAACACCCTCTCGAGCACTGAAACGCAGGCCAAAATAGCCTAAGCCCTTACCAAAATAGTTACCCGCATACCGGTACGCTAAGCCTGGAATGGCTTACTCGTATCAAAATAGGGACACCCGTACCAGTACACCTGGACCTGTAATGACCCAATTTGTTGTCAAATCACATTTTGATGATATCCAAAACACTTCAATATGCTTCAAACACTTATACAACATTACCAAGGTACATTGCCAACCAAAACAACACAGATTCAACAACCATTCATGGAATTTATACTGCTCAAGACATTCTATAGGCATGCATCCTAATATCATTTCACCAAGCAGTCAAATCTCACATCGGGTACATTTAAGGCATACTCAACATGTTGGCACATTTATAGCATCATACGAAACTTGTTTGAATCATCAAATCATGGCAGCCAATCAAAACCAGCTAGATACATACTTTAGTATTTGGCTAGCAACAATATAGGCAATATTCACCCAAGCTCAATCATCATTAAACAAACCATAAAATCCAACACTACTCATGCTTAAAACTCATGGAAAAACATAAATACAAATCCCCAAAATATTGCAAACACATTGCCTTATTAACCGAAAGCATAAACCGAGTTCATACTCAAAGTAGTCTTTGTCTTAGGATCACTTTAGCCTTGCCTTTGCAGCCCCAAAACTTCAATGCTCTATATCATTAGGAAAAAGAGAGCGTAACACACATGCTTAGTGAGGGTGCTCATAATATAACGATGCAATTAAAAAACCACTTGAAAACCAAACACTTGTTTTCAAAATCATGCTTACTATCAAAGCATTTTTCCTTGTTTCCAACCGAAACAATGCATAACAGCCTTATGCAACATCATGCACATATTCCATGCTTAGATCCCAAAGCATTACAATATGTTCAACACATGAACTTTCACATATAATGGCATTTATAGTGACCCGAGTAGACTACTTCTATCCTACACATCGGATACTCGGATCTCTCATACCATGCCTAGTTAAACTGCATGATATCCCAAACCTTGCCTAGTTAAACCACAAGATTTGACACCCTCTCCTAGTTAAACCGCGATATAACCACCCTTGTCTAGTTAAACCGTAAATGTACCGACCTTGCCTAGTTAAACCGTAAGATCTCCATCAATTTGAGTTGCCTTGTTAAACCGCATGCCCCAAATGATGTCCCAACAGTCCGAATGGCCTTGTTAAACCGCCATGTCTTAAGGGCCCATGGCCACGATCAATTTTTGTTCATATTTATAGTGCACTTTTATCCTATGGCATGCCAACTATATCTGATTGTTTTCTCACCTTGTCACATAACCAATATATCATTTGCAAAACCATTTACTTACTGTTTTGCAATGCATTATACAAAAACACCACATATGCAAATCACGTTGCCAAAGCAATAACACCATTCCCGACCGAAATGAAAACCAATGCTCACTAGCATTTATTATACTTTCAAACCCTGCATATGTACTTAAAACCATGCATTTCTAGCAAGTAAACCAAAACATGTTTAACACCAAAACAAGAAATCAACATGCTCATATCCAAACCAATATTCAAGAGAAAAATAAGGGAAACATACTTCTGAGCTTAGGTAAGTATTTCACGCTTACCCTAAACTCCCAACAACCTTTATTAAATTGTTTAAAGGAGTTTAAACCAGTTTCAACTCACCGATACGCTTCGCTTTGCTCGCCAAAGCTAATCAAGCTTCCGACAAGCCATAATCAACGTCAAGCTTCGTCGCTTTGATTATCCCCTATTTTAATCACATAAAAACAGAGGGCAAATGCATCATTATGCATTCAAACAATTGCCTACAAGCAATTACCTGCAACTCTCAAGTTGCCCACTCAAAAGCCATCCAAAACTTATCAAAATCAACCTCAAACTCTTCTCAACCTTAACCCAGCCACAATATAATGATTCAATACATCAAACTTCATCAATTAACAGCTAGAAACCCTTTTACAACATCCTTTTACTTCCAGCAATGATTAAACACCAAAAATATCTCAAAACCTTTAACTAACAACCTTAAATATTGGAGATTCAACTAGTTTCGGGATTACAATGTTAAATCCAAACTTTTAACATCAATAAATCTAAAACATGATCTAATCTGAACAAGAACCCAACAAAATAGATCCACTTCGAAAATAAACCAATTTCATAAATCAAAACACAATTAAACCAATTTTCCTTAATTAAACTATAAAAACACCTTAGAAAACAATAGTAAAGGATCAAGAACTTGGGAATTTCAGTAAAGAACCTTTGATTAGAGGAGAAGAATGAATCCTTACCTACAATGTTGATTTCTTCCCTTAATTTCTTAGTAAAACATGAAAATCAAGAGAACAATAATAAGTATTTGATGAAAAAGCATTAGGAAATCAAAACCTTTGATTTTTACCTGAATAAATTGAAGTTGGAAAGGTGTTTGGCTGGAGAGAAATTGAGAGAAAGAAGTTGCAAAGTTTTTTATGTGAATTTTGTTAAAAGTCTAAAATATGATTTATTAATTCTTGCCACTTTTAAAACCTATTTAAAATCAGTTAATTAAAGGGAGAAATCTGTTATAAAAATATTTAGGATAATTATCTCCTTAAAGATTCAAAGTTTTGATCCTTTTCAAAATAGTCACTAAAAATAGTTTTCAAAGTTTGCATTTTGGTCACTAATACAAAATGTCCAAATCTCATTTTCAAAAACTGATTTTACCACAATCATTATTATATTAAATAATGATTTTACCATATTTTTCCATATTTGTATCACCTTTAAAAATATTTAATCCGATTTAATCCCAAAACTAACGCAAACCTCTAATACCGGTCCTTCGAACCAACCTTCAAAACATCTAAGCCCAAAACCAGGGTGTTGCACATTATGAACTCCCCATTCTTCTTAGAAATGTTGATCCACCTTCTGTAAAGGCATTGGACAATGAAGTTCTTCTCATTCGAAGGGCGAACTCTTCTCATTATGAGTTCTTCATTCTTTGCTAGGCAAGTTCTTCTCATTATGAATTTTGGATGACTTCTTCTCACTATGAACTCTTCATTCTTTGTTGCACGAGTTCTTCTCACTATGAACTCTGCATTCTTTGCGGGAGCGAGTTCTTCTAATTGTGAAATTTGTAGAAGATTATGGTTTACACCTTCAGGTAGTACTTCAAATTCTGCGAAAAACAAATTATATGAAAGGTTGTCCAAATATGAATTTTGGATATCTCAAGTTGTTTTATTAGGTTATATTGCATGGGTCGATGGAATTCAATTGGACTTTGAAAAAAAATATGATAGAAGCTCTAGTGTTGGTACAAAAAGATTTCACACTCTTCAGTAATGCTTTTTATAATGAATTGGGATACATATAAATGCAAAAAGGGTAAATTAGTGGCATATGCATCACGACAAATCAAGACTCACGAGAGTAATTAATCAACTCATGATCTGGAGTTAGAGGCAGTAATATTTTCTTTGAAAATTTGGTGGCATCTTTTGTATGGTGAGCGATGTTATGTCTTCACGATTCTAAAAGCCCAAAAAATGTTTGATGACCCAGAAAGACCAGAACATGCGGTAGAGAAGGATAAGAATTTCTACAAGTCTTCCATTATTCTTCATGTCGTGAGGTTCAAAGAGAAAAAGATAAGAATTTCAATTTTTGATTTTTCATCCCTAAATACTTGGATTTAGGGTTATGGTATGAAATACAATTTTGTTCTCCGTTGAATTCTCTTTAATTTGGTACCATCATTTCATGGTTTTGATGGGTGTATGTTCTTGAAATTGAAGTGAGAAAGTTATAGTTGTGGATACAAATTGATATATGATTTGATTTGGAAGGGTCAAGTGTTTATATAGCTTTTCCATGCTTGATTCAAGTTTAATTTCAAGTTGAAAGTGAAACCCCAATCTGAAAAGTTAGGGTTAATATAAGATTATTGGATTCAATTTAAATTTAGGGTTTGAAATGAAAGGAAAAATGTTGAAATAATTCAATTCAAGGTTAATTCGCAGTATTAGAATGGTTGAAAGATGTTAAATATTTGATTTGTAAAAATCTATCAAGAGTTTTAGTCTTTGGCAGTGAATTTGGAAATTCACCGAAAATTCTATGAAAATAATTAGGAAGTGATCTTTATATCATTATGTTCATGGTTCATTCTACTTTTATTTAAAAAATGGTGACTGATTTTGATTTGTATATCAAAAGGTATGAATTTTTAAGTGATGAAAGGTCAGGAAACAGAGTAGCAGTCTGCTCTAAATTTCAGCACTGGAATTCAAATTTAAAAATTCATCATAAATAGTACGAGTTAAATTTGTGATATTCGTTTATATGGTTGAAAAGCTTATCGAATTTAGTTTCTATAAAAAAATGGAATCCATTTTTGAGTTATAGATTATTTTATAAAAATATTTCTTTGAAGGTAGCGTAGGCTGACATATTATAAAATGAGTGTCTTATTGGTATTATTAATTGTGCATGCAAGTGATGAATGTGAAGCACTCCAGTAAACAAGAGAAATCAAAAATTCAGTAGATAAAGCAATGACCAAGCTTGAAGTTCTCTTAATACAAACAATTTAGTTTGGGATAAGAAGTGCCAAGGTGAGTGCATTTATCTATTTTAAAATGTATTTAGGAAGACTTGCGATAAGTCGACCAATATTGTAACGCCCCGGTTTTGGGCTTGGATTGTTTAAGGGTTTGTTCGAAGGTTGTTACCTCTCCAAAAGTACTGTTTTTGATGCCAATCTTACAATGCTTTTGCTTGTTTTTAGGTACATTTAGTCGCATTAGGATGTTAAAATCATGCATTTACATAACGAGTTTAGAATTCTGTCTATGCCAGTGTGATGGGTTGTTTTGTTGGCAATTTTGTAGGTTTGGCATAGTACTTGGCACAGAAAAGCAGCACAGTAAGGAATGCGAGAGAGAATGTCAAGTGTTGTTGGCACAGTTGGACCAAACAATGCCAAGCACCAGTTGGCAGAAATGTAAACTTGATGCCATGCCAAGAAGCTGTTGGACCTCGAAAAAATAAGACAAGATCAGGATCTGAAAAGATAGCAATTGGTTGGTAGATTGGTTGGTAGATTCACGCCAAGCTTGGATGCCAAGGTAGCGTCTGCAGTATGACGTCAGCCCTAGCCTGATCAGCTCTCATTCAAACTGGATAAGATGATTATCTCTTATCCCTTGAGCATTTGAAATTCGTAAATTGAAGAGCTTATCTTATCCCTTCCTTGTACACATATTTAAACACCAACCAAGTAAGCATTCAAGGAGGACTTTTTAGAGGATTTGACCGTGAGTGATCAGAGCGAAGAGTTGGGGGTGCGACGATGGACAACCACCTGCACCTAGGAAGGGTGGTTTGACCAGCTTGGCTGAGAGTCTGGATCTTGAAGGGCTGCATCTAGAGACCCCTTCTCACCCATTCTCTCTTTCTAGTTGTTTTACCTTGTTTTTAATGATGATGTACTTTGAAAACGTTTATGGTTTTTTGGTTAAATCCTTCACCATAAACTAATATAATAGTTGGTGGGGGATGTTTGCATGGAACGTTGTTTTATGTTTTAGTTTTTAATAATGGATCTGCTTCGACATTATTTTATCTATTCGGCATACTTTTCTATTTCCTAAATACTATGCCAAGTGAGAGCTGACACTGTTGACCTATTTCTCCTCAATATCTTAACAGACTTGGGGTGGCAACGATTAAATTGTTGAATACTAAGGAGAGAAGCTTCGAGAGAAGTCTTTCAAGTAAATGAGCTTACTTCGAGAGTGAAATCTACTCCTTAGGAGTATAGATTGGATTTTAATCAAATTGGTTTATTTAAAAGCATGCACTATAGAGATATACGGGTTTTTACATGATCAATTTAGCGCAATGACCATCGAGAGAGGCTTTGATAATTTTGAATCTGCTCGACAAACAATGCCAAGACATGTTGTTATTAAAGGCTGGCATGACATGGATAGCGTGAAAACCAGGCATTCCTTGCCAACACTCATCATTCATTAAAGCACATTCCTTTTCAATGTCTTTACTTTACTTTTATTTCTTTTCTATTCAATTATTTCCGAAACCAACTTCAAAACAAAACAACTTTTTCTCAAGGCAAGTAACAATACAAGACAATTGAATTCCAAGTCAATCTCTGTGGGATCGATACTCAGCTTAATTGTTGTATTACTTGTAGACCGTGTATACTTGCACGCAAAAGACTCATCTTGGCACTATTTTATACTTTTCCAATACATATCTTCTGCCCCTTTTGCCAGCATTCACTTAGAGAGTCTACAAGTTTTTGGCGCCGTTGCCGGGGATTGCGATGGAATTTATTACTTCAATTTTTACTTGTTTTTTTGTTTTCATTTTACTAACTTTTCTTTTTTTGTTTTGATCATTATATTTTTTCTTTTTAGGAAAGCTACAAAGAAGAGTGTGTGCAGCCACATATGGTATGATGTTGACTATATTTTTCCCACTTATAACTACCAATATCCAACTCCAAGAGCTGTCCATGAGCAAAGACAAGATGAAAAGAATGAAGAGGATGCTTATACAACACTATCAACACAGATTTCTGAATTGAAAAACATGATTACATCAATGCAAGTTCCTAACAAGTTCAGCAAAAGGCAAGCAACACTCGTTGTTTGTGCATATTGTAGAGGATGCCACTCGTTTGACAATTGCCCCTTCAACCCTAATTTCTATTGTTACACGGGGCACTGTAATATGAACAACCCTTCCTCCTACAACTTCAACCAAGGATGGAACCAACCGCAAAATATTTTTTGGAATGATCAAGACGACGATTATTTTTATGCACCTAACAACTTTGTTGCACCACTAGGCTTCAAACAAATGCCATCCCAAGGCAGCATTCTTCATGAGAAATCAACAATAGATCTTTATGGATCCAATGGATTCTTTGCCATTGTAGAATTGCCTCTAGAAATACCGATGCACAATAATCCAACTCAAGAGAAAACAAATTACATTGGAGACGCATTTGAAGAAGCCATGGATACTATGTGAGGCTTGGAAGAACAAGTCAAGAGGCTTGCCAATGCTGTGAATGGCATGCCCGAAGAGAACAAGATAGATCTTCCATCAAGGCAGCAAGAGGTGGCAAACGCTTCGGTTAGTGGTAACAAACAGAATACCATGGCAACGCTACATCAACAAGCTGGAAATTTTCTTCCTCCATCTGCTCCTCAAGGAATTCAGAATCAACATTACGAGTGTTAGGTTTTTCCTAACACATTTGAATCAATATATTATACTGATGAAGAGTATTCCACAATAGGTACATTGGACTCATTAGTGGTAATAGAGTGTGAGGAAAAATTTGAGGGCAAGGATCCTGAACACAAAAACATCAAGGCAAATCTAGATAATGTTGCCAAGTTCGATGCTAAGATGGAAGGGGATTATGAAGTTCCAAACCAAGAAGTCAAAGGCAATCAGCTGATTATTTGCTAGGAAGAGAAATCAGTGCCAATAGGTGAACCCAAGGACGTCGAGGCAAAGGATGATGATGCCATACCACTATCTGATGCCAGACCTCCAAAAACTCTGCCATGTGATACAAATGATGCTCAGAAAAAAAGTGAGAGAATAAAGCAAAGCTATCACTCCCCTAAGTGGTAACCAAGTCAAGATTTTAACGTGTGAAGAAGAGCCAATTGTTTGCCATGCAAATAAATTAATGCCATCGGAAGAAACCAAAGAAGTTGAGAAAGGGGAAGCAAGCACCAGCAATGCTATATCTGAATCTAATGGCAACACCACCTCGGCAAAACCAGTGGAGCTAGTAATTGCCAACCCTACATTGATAAGACAAATAAATATTACTTTTAATGATGACAAAGCTCTTAAGTGTGCAGATGAACCTAAAGAATGCCATGCAGTTGGACTAAAAATCCATTCTAGATGAGAAATTGGCATTAAATTGCCAGGGGACAGATTTTGATACCATGGAGTTGGATGATGAAGATGTGGCAAGAGAAGGATTTGATGAACCACCTATGTTGCATGAAGTCATTAGCTGCCATAGGAGGCCTGAATCACTAGAGTTAGCTGGCAAAGAAATCCAGGCACCAAAGCCATCCATTGAGGAGCCACCAAAGTGGAACTATTGTCAAGCCACCTCAGATATACTTATCCTAGAAATGAGTCGACTTTGCCTATTGTCATTGCAATAGACTTAGATATGGACCAAGAAGCTAGATTATTGCCAATATTGGGCAATAATAACCAAGATCTAGGGTGGACCATTGCCGACATCCGAGGAATAAGCTTTGCAATATACATGCACAAAATTCTCCCAGAGGAAACTGATGGCAAAATAATTGAGCAACAACGAAGGTCGATTCTGGTCATGAAAGATAACGTGAAGCGGGGTGTGCTCAAATGGATTTTTGTTGAAAGGAAAAGTGGATGCCAAATGACTGAGAGTAAAGAGTTGAAGTAGGAAAATTTTGCCGTAACAAAAATGCCAGAGATGCTGCGGCTCAAAACTGAAGATTTCATGGAACAATATTAGGATAACTATGCCTTGACAACAAAGAGATTCTTTGGTTTTCTATGGTGGTTGTTCAAAGCCATCATGGCAAAATATTCTCTTTCATTGAGTAATCGAGAATTTGGCATGATCAAAGGAAAACAATTCTTTGGCTTTCTATGTTGGTTATTTAAACCAAATATTGCCACATCCTACCATCCACCAACCATGGGACAAAGATTAAAGCACTATTTAGAAGGTGATCAGAATAATACCAAGGAGGTTATCCTTCTGATAGAGGTAATGTAACATCATCATCAGGTTTGAATTTTTGTAAATATTAGGTTATTTGTTTTTCTTTGTTTTTAGGTTTCAGGATTTTTAGTAGTTTTTCTTTCTTTTAATTTTCATTTTTATTCCTTTATTGTGTTGAAAGGTTTTCTTTGAGTCAATGCAGAATCAGTATGCCATGAACAATGTCAGGAGCAATGCCAGGATTAATGCCAAGGGGAGATTTGGCATGAGCTAGTGCCACAATAGGAGAATTCTATGTTCCAAGCACAATGCCAGAGCAGCTTGGCATGGGACGAATTGAAACATGGAAAGAGGAAGTAAACCCTAACTTGATCAGCCCATTAGATAAGAGAGTATTTTCTTTAAATTTAAACCCTAGCCGCCCAAAACTTGGGTTGAAATTTAAATTCAACCTAATCACCTATCACTCCAATCTTTATCAAATCTTATCACTTACAACCTTATATCACTTCACAACCTTTTGAAATTAAATCCTTTTACCTTCCATCATTATCCCCAACCACTGGGTTACCATCATTAACCCCATTAAACCATCCAACCTTTTCACTTTCTTTCCCTAGTCGAGTTTAAAGAACCCAACTCTCTCTCAATTTTCCACTTTTCTTTTCAAGCAAGAACTGAGATTCACGTCGTCTTTTCTTCTTCTTCCTTGGTTCAAAACCATTCCAAATTCTTGCACATTTACAATGGCTTCTTCCTCTACCCATTTCAACCGATTTTTCAATGAGGAGATTTGGAAAAAGTTTGAAGCTAACTTTGCTTCAAGATCTTTTTGCTATGAAAAACACATTGATTTCAAGACAGAGACAAGCATTGGCTTCCCTCCAGAATTCATGGCAATAGTCGACATTCACAAGTGCAATATGTTTTGCCAACAAGAAGGGGAGATTTATTCCACAATTGTTCAAGAATTCTATGCTCATATTGTGACTAAGGATTCACCCTTCTTTATGATTCGAGGTAAGTGTGTGCATTTTGATGAAGGGTATATTAACACTATGTTTGAATTGGATGGTGCAGGGGATGAACATTTTGATTATGCCGATTCGATTAATGCTGCCAAGAGAAAGAAGCTGCTAGCAGACTTGTATGAGCCTGGCATGGCATGGACAGTTTCATCAAAGGGACACCACATGGTAAAGTGGTTGGTGTTGAAGCCTTAATGGAGAGGATGGAATCACTTTGTAAAGGCAAATCTGATGCCGACATCCCACAATAAGACTGTATTGGAAGTGAGGCTGATCCTATTGTATTCTATCATTATGGGACGCAAGATTAATGTTGGCAGACTCATTATTGATGAAACCTATAAATGTGCAGCAAAAGGTAATGGCAGTTTGTTCTTTTCTTTGTTAATTTCTAACATTTACATGCTCCATAGTGTCTCAAAGCTTGATACAGATAAAGGCCAAAGGATCAAGGGAACAACAATCACAGCTGCTATTTGGAGAAACCTCACAGCTGCCGAGCCAAAGGACAAAGGCAAAGGGAAGGAGAAAGTGCCCACGCCAAAGCCAAAGGTGCCAAAGGTAGAGCCAAACACCATGCTAGCCAGTTCACTGGCAGTGCTATCCCAAATTCACCATCGCAAGGAGATCATTCTCTGAAAGTTAGAAATAGCTGAGGAGCTAAATGTCAAGATGCGACATTATATACAGGCAAGGATGTTGTAATTAGGGAGGCTCTTAAAAATTGTCCACTGATTTTGTGCCAGAATTTCTAGACTTTCCTACTGAGCCCTCTGCCAGCGACAATGCCATGCCAACCAGTCCAGTTCATACCACAGTCCCATTGTCTCCAACGACAATACAATGCCACAGTCTCATTGTCTTCAGCTCAAGTAGATTATGCCAGTTCTGATTCCTCATCTGAATCAAAGGACACCAAAGCCAAGTCTACTACAGCCATGTCACTAGTGAAACATGCTATACAAATACCATTTGATGCTACCAATGCACCCGCCGCGTCGGAACCTGCCAAGAAAAAAGAAGAAGTTAGAGACTCCACTGCCGCTTCAAAACCAAGCATGAAAGGAAGGAAACGAATGGCCCCTACTCATTGCCGATTTCTGAAAAGAAAGACCCACGTCACAGGAGAAGAAGTCTCCGAAGGGGAGTCCTCTTCTTCCTAATCTCATTTACATTTCATTGCATTGCATTCACATGATCATGCATTTTAATTTTATGTTTTAAATGTATAAATGAGTTGTTTTCATGCATTGAGGACAATGTACATCTTGGGTTTGGGGTGTGCATTTTCTCACATTTGTGCTATGCCATGCATTTCATATTTAATTTATGTTGCCATGTCATTTTCCATGCCTTCTAGGTCATTTAGAATAGATGCATACTTAATCACTAAAAAAAGAGAAAAAGAAAATTTTGCCTCGGTTTAATTTTGAAGAATGTTAACACTTGTTGGGCAAGTTTAATTTGATCTAGGTGTCTGTCCAATGAGGAAATTCTAATCTTTAGATGTCATGCCATGCCAATAGAGTAGCATGCCAGGTTAGCTTGGTAATTGATCTCTAGCTTAGGGAGCTGAAATATCACTTAACACGTAGTATGTATCTAGCTTCTTAGCAAACTTAGACTCTTTGAAACTATGCTCAGATTTAAAAAAAAAGAGAGAGAACAAATGATGCAAGGGTGAAAGAAACTAATAAAGTAGCAATGTTCTGCCAGGGCAATGAAAAAAAAGAACTCTCCTCTACCTAGGGATAATAAGCTACTTGGGGCTTCGTGGTTTGCTCCCTCTTAGTTCTCAAGTCCAAAACATCAGGGTATAAGTTGAAGAGAAAGCCTAGTGATGTCTAGACTAAGGTGGGGATTCGTGGTATACTCCCTCTTATCTCTCACGCTAAATAATGTTACGAAGCAAGCTTAAATTAATGCCAACAAAAACCATTGGCAAAGAAAAAAATGATAAAAATAAGAATATGGATTAAGGTAGTAAAATTGACTAAGGGAGTGAAAGGATAGTAGATGCATATTGCCTACACATCATGCACTCTTCTAGGACTTAGATTAGAGTTATATTGCTACACTTGAATTACTACCTGCTTTGCATTATTGCAATGAGATACTGAGGATAGAAATAGAGCCAAATTATGCTTGCCAGTACTTGTTGGCATTCTAACCAAATTTTTGTCGAGGTAACATTTTCACTATTTTTGTTTTTATTTTGTTTGCATTACTTGAGGAAAAGCAATTAGTTAGGTTTAGGGGTGTGTTACCTTCCCAAAAGTACTATTTTTAATGCCAAACTTACAATGCTTTTGCTTGTTTTTAGGTACATTTAGTCGCATTAGGATGTTAAAATCATGCATTTACATAAGGAGTTTAGATTTTTGTCTATGCCAATGTGAAGGGTTGTTTTGTTGGCAATTTTGTAGGTTTGGCATAGTATTTGGCACAAAAAAGCAATGCAGTAAGGAATGCCAAAGAGAATGCCAAGTGTTGTTGGCACAGTTGGACCAGACAATGACAAGCACTGGTTGGCAGAAAAGTGAACTTGATGCCATGCCAAGAAGTTGTTGGACCCCCAAAAAACAGGACAAGATCAGGCTCCGAAAAGATAGCAATTGGGTCAGTCTTTGAGAAAATAGCGGATAAGATGGTGCCAAGATTGGTTGGCAGATTTATACCAAGCTTGGATGCAAAGGCAGCGTCGGTAGTATGACGTCAGCCTTAGCCTGATCAACTCTCATTCAAACTTGATAAGATGATTATCTTTTATCCCTTGAGCATTTGAAATTCGTAAATTGAAGAGCTTATCATATCCCTTCATTGCATGCCTATTTAAACACCAACCAACCAAGCATTCGAGGATGACATTTTAGAGGATTTGATAGTGAGTGATCAGAGCGAAGAGTTGGGGGTGCAACGATTGACAACCGGCTGTACCTAGGAAGGGTGCTTCGACCAGCTTAGCCGAGACTCTGGATCTTGAAGGGCTGCATCGAGAGACCCTTCTCGCCCATTCTCTCTTTCGATTTGTTTTACCTTGTTTTTAATGATGATGTACTTCAAAAATGTTTATGTTTTTTTGGTTAAATCCCTCACCATGAACTAATCTAATAGTTGGTGGGGGTGTTTGCATTGAACGCTGTTTTATGTTTTAGTTTTTAATAATGAATCTACTTCGACATTGTTTTATCTATTCATCATACTTTACTATTTACTAAATACTATGCCAAACTAAGGAGAGAAGCTTTGAGAGAATTCGTTCAAGTAGATGAACTTACTTCGGGAGTGAAATCTACCCCTTAGGAGTATAGATTGGATTTTAATCAAATTGGTTTATTTAAAAGCATGCACTATAGAGATATAGGGTTTTTATATGATCGATTTAGGGCAATGACCATGGAGAGAGGCTTTGCTTATTTTGAATCTGCTTGGCAAACAATGCCAATACAAGTTGTTATTAAAGGTTGGCATGACATAAATAGCGTGAAAACCAGGCATTCCCTGCCAACGCCCATCATTCATTAAAGCACATTCCTTGCCAACGTCTTTACTTTACTTTTATTTCTTTTCTATTCAATTATCTCCAAAACCAACTTCAAAACAAGACAACTTTTTCTCAAGGCAAGTAACAATCAAATACAATTGAGATAAAATCAATTTTGGAAAATGAGATTCAAAAATTGGACATTTTGGACTAGTGACCAAAATGCAACCTTTGAAAACTATTTTTAGTGACTGTTTTGGAAAGTATCAAAACTTTAAATCTTTAAGGAGCTAATTATCCTAGATATTTTTAACAGATTTATCCCTTTAATTAACTGATTTTAAATGGGTTTTAAAAGGCTTTAAAAGTGGAGAGAATTAATAAAACATAATTTAGACTTTTAACAAAATTCACGTAACAAACTTTGCAACTTCTTTCTCTCAATTTATCTCCAACCAAACACCTTTCCAACTTCAATCTCTTCAGGTAAAAATCTAAGGTTTTGATTTCTATTTGATTTCCTAATGCTTCTTCATCGAATACTTATTGTTATTCTCTTGATTTTCATGTTTTACTAAGCAATTAAGCGGAGAAATCAGCATTGGAGGTAAGGATTCGTTCTTCTCCTCTAATGAAAGGTTCTTTACTGAAATTCTCATGTTCTTGATCCTTTGCAATTGTTTTCTAATGTGTTTTGATAGTTTAATTACGGAAACTGGTTTAATTGTGTTTAATTAATGAAATTGGTATATTTTCGAAGTGGATTTGTTTTGTTGAGTCTTAGATCAAAATAGATCATGATTTTGATGTTATTAGATGTTAAAAGTTTGGAGTTAACATTGTAATCCCGGAACTAGTTGAATCTCTAATATTTAAGGTTGTTAGTTAAGGGTTTGAGTGATAATTTTGGTGTTTAATCATTTTTGGGATTAAAGGGATGTTGGGAAAGGGTTTTTAGATGTTAATTGATGAAGTTTGATTGTATGAATCGTTATATTATGGATGGGTTAAGTTTTGGAAGGTTTGATGATGTTTTTTATATGTTTCAGATGGTTGTTGAGTGGGCAACTTGAGAGTTACGGGAGATTGTTGTTAGGCAATGGTTTGAATACATATTAATGCATTTGCCTCTGGTTTTATGCTATTAAAACAGGGGATAATCAAGGTGACGAAGTTCGACATTGATTGTTTCTTGTCGGGAGCTCGATTCGCATTGGCGAGTAAGGTGAAGTGTATCGGTGAGTTAAAACTAGTTTTAACACCTTTAAAAGGTTTGATAAAGGTTGTTGGGAGTTTATGGAGATCGATTCGCAATGGCATGCAAGGTGAAGTGTATCTATTCATGTTTCGGTGTTAAACATAGTTTAATTTACTACTGTAAATGCATGGTTATGAACACATATGCAATGGATTTTATGTATATAAATGCTAGTGAGCATTGGTTTTCATTTAAGTTGGGAATAGGGTATTGCTTTGGGCAATGTGGATTGTATATGTGGTGGTTCTGGTTTGACGCATTGAAAACAATAGGTAAATGGTTTTGGAAATGGTATAATGGCTATGTGACAGGGTAAGAAACAATCAGATATAGTTGGCATGTCATAGGATTAAAGTGCACTATAAAATAATAACAAAATTGATCATGGCCAAGAGTCCTTGAGGTATGGCGGTTTAACAAGGCCACTCGGACTGTTGGGAACCTCATTGGGCATGTGGGTTAACTAGGCAACCCAATTCGATGGTGATCTTGCGGTTTAACTATGCAAGGTAGTTATACTTGCAGAGTAACTAGGCAAGGGTAGTAAATCTAGTGGTTTAACTAGGCGAGGGTGTCAACCCTTGCGGTTTAACTAGGCATGGTATGAGAGATCCGTGTATCCGATATGTTGGATAGAGGGTAGTCTATCCGGGTCACTATTAATGCAATATATGTGACTGTTCATGTGTTGAACCTTTTATGTAATGCTTTGGGATTTAAGCATGGTTTATTTAATAATGCTTTGGGATTTAAGCATGGTCTATGATTTAATGCTTTGGGATATAAGCATGGAATAAGTATATGATGTTATATAAGGCTGTTTATGCATGTCTCGGTTGTAGACAAGGAAAGTGCTTTGGTTGTAAGCATGCTTTAGAAACAAGTGTTTTGGTTTCAAATGTTTTTAAATGCATCATTGTTTCATGAGCATACACACTACGCATGTGTGCTTACGCTCTCTTTTTCTTAATGGTGCAGAGCATTAAGGTTTAGGGCTGCAAGGGAAAGGCCAAATTGATCCTAAGAAAAAGACTACTTTGAGTATGAACTCAGTTTATGTTTCCGGTTAATAAGGCAATGTGTTCGCCATATTTCGGGCATTTGAATTCTGTTTTTCCATAAGTTCTAAGCATGTGAGGTGCTGGATTTTTATGAATGTTTGATGTTGTTAGAGTTTGGTGGAATCATTCCAACATTGTTGCTAGCTAAGTGTGTAATACCCCAAAATTTGCCAAGTTGTTTAAGAGTCATTTAGTACTAAGATAAGGGCTTAAAAGCTAACTTAGTTACTACAATGACAAAATATAAAAGTTAAGATTTCTTTAATTATGGATTCTAGGAAAAGGAGTTTCTGAGAATTAAGAGTACTGTGTGATAGAGAGCAAGCAAAATAGGTTACTTGCGAAGTTTGGTTGAAATCCGATGGGAAAAGTTTAGGTACCTGATGAATTATTTTACCATTAAATATTATTATTGCATAGATAAGTAGTATAGGTTACATGAAGTTGGCCTGTATAATTAGATTTTTGGTATGGGGTTTATGTAGAAATCTATTTTGATCGATCAATTAGGGGATAAGTAGATACTTGATTCGAATAAAAAAGCAGTATAAGATATCGAATTTTGATCGAACTACAAAGTTAAGCATGCTCAGGCATAGGATGGGTGACCTATTGGGAAGGTCTCAAGTCAGTAATTGAGACTGATAAAAAAGAATCAGCTCGAGTTAATATTATTCGTTGGATAACTGATAAAGGATTATTAAGAGAATTTTATCCGATAAAGATTTCGGGTAAATTATCAGTATATTAGACCGAGTCAAAATTTCAAGATTTTGATTTTTACAAAATTATGAAATATTTTGTATATCAACAATAGCTATTCATGGAAACTAGAAATATGAGGATTTCATATTTAATCCAATAGTTCAAAAAATGGAAAATCGTAGTAAGTGATTATCAGGCAATCAGATCGAATTGGAATTTTAAAGATAGTTCCATAAGCCATGGAAATTCATAAAATATTATTTTTATGAATATTTTAATATTTCTAGTTGGATTCTAACTAGATTTAGTTCTACTTTTACATGATGGCAAATTAGAAAATATAACTTAGTTGTAGGGTTATTTGGACTTAAGTAATTAAATGAATTTAAAATTCATTTAATCAAAAACACTTGCCATTAATAAGATAAAAGATGAACAAAAATAAGTTCATCTTCTACCCCTCCATTTCGAAAATAAAAGAAGAGGAAAGGAAAAAATACGCAAAAATTTTCCTAGGCATTTTGAAGGCTTCCAAACAAGATTCAAGGTATGTTTTTGATAGAAAATTAATCTATGTTTAATTTTCTCATTTGATAAGAATTTTACAAAGAGTTATGAAGATTTTTTCATGTTATTAATGAGAGAGAAAATAGGGTTTCATGTTCTATGTTGAAATTGAAGCTTGATTTAAGTAAATCAAGTGTTGTGGAGTTGAAATCAAGCTTAAATTTAGATTAATTTCATGTTTGAAGATATAAACCCTAACCCTAGAATTTGGGATTTTATTTAGCGTTTTGAAATTAAGGATGAATATGGAAGATTTATAATTCTACAAGCTTGATTTTGATGTTAGAATGAAAAATCCTCAATTAGTCTTCTAAGTGATTATTTCAGCATGATTGGTAAATTTAGGAAATTATTGTGAAAATTATTCTAGTGGTGGATTTGAAGAGATTATGAAATTACAAGCTTGATTATGGCATTAGGACCAAAATAAAGTCCATGAAAAGTTTAGACGCCCAATTCGGTATGTAGGAATAAAATGGGGTTTTAAGTGTTAATTTTTGGAAATGAAGAATACATGTTGAAAAAAAATTATTTTGAGCATATTAGAATGTTGTTTGAATGAAAAACAACTTTGAGAAGGTGTAGTGACCATTTTGGCCAAGGGCTAAAATGGAAGGAAATTTTGAGAAACATTGTAAAAATGTTGGATTGATTAATTAGTACAAGTTTGCAAACTTTTGTGTGAAATTGGTGACTAAAATGTCACTTTAACAAAGGCTAGTGGATTGAAGGGCATTGAGAAAAATTTAGTGAAAATGTTATAATTATGGAGTAATTGTGATTCGAACTTGAATAAATTGCAAAAGTTACAAAATGGTCACTAGGGACCATAATGAACAATTCGGCATTATTAAAGGAAAAAGTGAAAAATTTTGGAAATATTCTATATTCGAATAATTATACTAGTATTTTATAGTTAAGCAATGTTAGATTATGTTAGATTAAAAATCTAACATGAATATTGTTATGCACAACTATTGACAAGGCTAAGGGTACTAGATCAAAGAAAAACAAAGAAAAAGTATCGAAATAGCTTAGTGAGGATAATATCATGCATGGCCCAGGTGAGTGCATTTTTACTAATTTATTATATATGTGATATGAATGAGTGCATTATATGTATTTATGACATGTTGTTAAATAGGAGGACTTGTGATGAGTCGACCTTGGTTTAAATAAAAATGTATGATGGCTTAGTTATTTAAATGACATGAGATATTAAATGTCATATGTGATACATTGATATGGCATAATGATTTATCTAAGATAAATCAAATTTTAGAATTTGGGTATGAACTGCCCACTATCGAATTATGGATGATAGTATTGATGGATTGGATATTGAATGTGAAAAGATTATATTGTTATGCCCAAGTACTAGTGTGAGAGTCTTTGGTATAATTGGGTATCCATAGAGTGTTAGCAGCTGCATTCCAGCACTACGGTGCGTTCCAAACACTTCGGTGTTGACTTCAGACACTATGATGTCGACTAGCACAAAAAGGTGCGATAATGAGGAGAAAAGGGCGTCCTCGAGTACGTACTCACCATCAGACGCTACGGCGTTGCAGACACTATGGTGTCGTTATGATGACTCGTATACCATAGGTTCACATGAAATTGTACTTTGGGCTATAATTTATGAAATGCTTTTATGCAGGTGATTAGGCCACTAAATGCCCAAGTATTACAACATGGAAATCTTTGGTATAGTTGGATATCCATAGAGTCTTAGCAGCTGCGTCCTAGCACTACAGTGGGTTTCAGTCACTTTGGTGATGTTTAGACACTTCGGTGTTGACTTAGACACTATGGTGTTGTTAATACACTTCGGCGTTGTTAGCATAAAATGTGCGATTATGAGGAGCAAAGAGCGTCCTCGAGTACGTATTCATCTCAGTCACTTCAGAGATGCATACGTTATGGCGTCGTAGACACTACGGTGTCGTGATGACTTATGTACCATAGCATCACATGATTTTGTACTTTGGTATAATACTTGAAATGCATTTATGCAGGTAGTTAAGCTAAAAAGCTTAACGTACACAAGAATGGTAAGACATATTGAATATTGTGATTTGAATATTATACTGGTTAAATGAACTATACATGTAAGGTAGTTCTATGCATGATAAAATGTTATCAACTGCAATTGGAAATTGCTTGCCATTTTGCAGGGCTGTGTTATTTATAATCATTGTTTTATATTGTTATGATTATGCCTCACTAAGTTATACTTAGCGTGTTTTTCGTATCATACGTAGGTACTTCAGACTAGATAGCAGAGGAGGAGCTACACATTGTTGGATCAAGTTAGCATGCATTATCAATAAGTATCACCACATCCCAGTCTAGTGGGGAATGTATATATATTAAATAAGTAGCTCTTTTGTATATCTAAGTTTTTGTACTCTACTTATAAGTTAATGTGGATGTATGATCTAGAAACATGACTCAGTTTGAGGAATTAAGAATATTAAAAAAGATGCTTCAAACAATTTTAAACTTAGTTTGTCGTTTATCGCATAGCGATTTTAAAATGAAGAAAGGGTCTAGGCAGCACACATAGTTTTCAACCTGAATTATATTTTTATTTGAATAATTGCTTAAAGTATTTTTTAAACCAATTTAGGGTCAAATTAGGTGACTCTAGACAGATTTGTAATTTAGTGAAAACCGAGAAAAGGTTGTTTAATCAAATTAGTTTTTGCGTATAAAAAGATTTTACAAGTCTGAAAATAAGTGTAAATCAATTAGTAACATCTTTAATGTGTATTCGGATATCGAATATACGTTGAGGGTGTTACAAAGTTCTAGGGTATGCATCTAGTGGATTTGATTAGTTGTCATGGTTTGATGATTCAAGCAAGCTTGGTATGATGCTATAATTGTGCAAGCATGTTGAGTATGCCTTAAATGTACCAAATGTGAGCTTTGGTTGCTTGGTGATATGTTATTAGGATGCATGCCTATAGAATGTCTTGAGTGGTATATCTGCCATGAATGGTTGTGGATTCTGTGATGCTTGGGTGAATAATGTATCTTAGTAGTGTTGTATAAGGATTGGAAGAACGTTTAAGTAGTTTGGTTTCCATTGAAGTGTGTTTAGGCAACAATTTGGGACATTACAGGTCCGGGCGTATCAAAACAGGTGTCTCTGTACCTGTACGACTAGGACATTTTAGGCATAGCATTTTGATACGCGGGAGGGTGTTTCGATATGGACAAGCCTTTCCATCCATAGCGTTTTGGTACTCGAGCAAGTGTTTTGATATAGGCTTAAGCATTTTGGCCAGTCGTTTCGATACTTGAGCAAGCATTTTAGTACGAGTTTTAGCTACTGGAATCTAAGTTTTTGAAATCATAAGGTTGTATTGAAACACTTGTACACGTACTGATATGACTACTGTTAAATCAGTTATTTTGGAATCTTGAAGGTTTTTGTTTCTTTCATTTTGGTCCTTGAGCTATGTGAATGCAATTGTAAGAGTTTGAGTGTTCGTAATGACCTGGAATTTGTCATGTAAGCATGTAAATAGACTAATTGAGGTTTGGCAACTTTAATTTCAGTCTATTCCCTAAAATTATCAATTTTGCAATCTAGTCCCTGAATCGTATATTATGCAATTGGAGGCCTTTTCGTGATATGATTTCTTTGTAAATTCAACCGCTTCTAGTATATACATATAGGATTAATAACCTGCATCTAGATAAGATAAAAGGACAAAAATGGACCGGTTTTTTGTAATTGTTCTCTGGGTTGCTTTGGCAAACCTAATATAGTTTTCTTAGTTCGGTCGGGAGTCTAGGCTGGGTCGAGGGGTTACATTTGTTGGTATCAAAGCCAGGTTACGAAAAATTGGGATGTTTTTGTTTGATTAGCAAGTGATGTTTGAATTGCACAATGATTGTGTATATGTTCGGTGATTGTTTAATATCATGTTGGGGTATGAATTAGGAACACATTTCCTATTAATGAGGTTTTAAAATGTTTTATAAGGTTGTCTTGGATCTTTTGCCTTATGCTAGCCTAACTTTAAAGTGGTTTGATGCTTTTGTTATCATGGATCGACGTGAGACGCGTTCGATGGCTATTAATGCCAGTGTTGGGCAGAATAATGTTGAGGAAGTGAATCCCCCTAATCCTCCTCCGTTGGTTCCTCCTGCCGATGCTAGGGCTTGTGATATACCCCAGGTTCATCAAGCACCAGTATTTGGTGATTTAACTCAGTTAATCCAATCAATGACGAGAGCGTTTCAGGCAGTGCTGGCTGGGGTGCAAGTGCAAGCACTGGCACTTGCTATGGTAGCTAATCAAGGTTTACCTTTGGAGCGTCTTCATAGTCTAGAAGGTGAGGAATTTCAAGGTTTGAGTCCTGAGGCAGCCAAGGGATGGTTGGAAAAGACAATCCGTATTTTGAACTAGATGGGTTGTAATGAGGAGCGCATGTTGGGTTGCACGGTGTCATTGTTGCAGGGTGATGCATATCATTGGTGGGTGACCACAATTGCAGGAGTACCAGAGGCATATGTGACTTGAGAGTTCTTCTGAAGAGCTTTTAAGAGGAAGTATCTTGGTACCCAGTATTTGGATGCAAAGAAGCACGAGTTTATGTCGCTGACGCATGGTGGCATGTCTGTTGTCGAATATGAGGTGAAGTTTGTTCGTTTGAGTCAGTATGCCCTGAATTTGTTCCCTAATGATTAACAGAGATGTGATAGGTTATGCTAAGGACATTAAGACATATCTCTTGGCCACGAATTACATAGATTTTGATGTGCTGGTTAATTGGGCCAATGATATTGAGCAGTCTTTGAGTACATCAGTTCATGCTGCGAGTGCGAGTTTGGGTAAGAGAGTGGTTGACTCTAGCTACTATGGAAGCAGAATAAGAGGTTTTGGGATAAGATACATAGGCGTGGAGGCGGTGTTGGCCAGGATAGTGAGGGAGCTCGTGTTGCACCAGAATGTGAGTTGTGGCAGGTGCCACACGAGTATGTGTTGGGGTACCGCTAGAGTTTGTTGGATATGTGGATCTTCTGAGCATATGAAGCATGATTGTCCCCGTGCTGTAAGGGATGCACCGGTTCATGTTACTACAACTGCTGGGGGCCGGAGCTGAGGCCGAGGTAGGGGTAATTTTCATAGGCGAGAGGATGGGCAGAGGGCTGTAGCATATGTAGTTGTTGTGCGACAGGAGAATAGTAGATCAGCTCAGATATATGCTCATTGCGAGGGGTGCAATAACACCGATGTGATCGTAGATACCTTTATCTTGTAATGTTTGTCATTATTTTCTTTGATTGATTCGGGGTCTACTCATTCATATATCTTAAGTGAGCATGCATCATTGATGAATGTTCTTGCTGAGATCTTAGATGTGGGCATGTTAGTAAGTAGTTCCTTTGGGGAAACAGTTACTACTAGAAGGTTGTATAGGCGTTATCCTCTAGTTGTGCAAGGTTATGAGTTTATTTTATATCTAATGGATTTGCCATTCCATGGTTTTGGCGTTATTCTGGGTATGGATTGGTTAAGTGAGCACAAGGCGGTGGTGGATTGTGGATCCAAAAGGATTTCCTTGAAGTTAGCTGATGACTATGAAGTTGTGGTGGTTGGTGAGAGTGTGAAGTTCTTATCCAATGTTGTTCCAGCCACTCGAGCAGAGAAGATGATGTTTGACGGCCGCCAAGCTTATTTGACTATCGTCATGAATTTGGAGGCCAAGGGTGTTAGGGTGCAGGACATTCAAACTGTGTGTGAATTTCCGGAGGTGTTTCCTGAAGAGTTACCAGGTTTGTCGCTTGATAGAGAGGTGGAATTTGGTATAGAGACGTACAAGCGTTCAACTCCGGTGTCTATTGCTCCTTATCGGATGACACCAAAGGAGTTGAAAGAGTTAAAAACGTAGCTTCAGGAGTTGTTGGACCATGGGTTCATTCAACCTAGTATTTCGCGTTGGGGTGCCCCAGTTCTTTTTGTGAAGAAGAAGTATGGATCGATGCATATGTGCATTAATTACCGACAGTTAAATAAGTTGACGGCGACGAACAAGTACCCGTTGTCGCGAATTGATGGCTTGTTCGATCAATTTTGCGGGGAAACAGTGTTTTCAAAGATCGATTTAAGATCAGGGTATTACCAGTTGAAGATTAAGGATGCAAATGTGTATAGAACTGCATTTCGTACGAGGTACGGGCATTACGAGTTTTTGGTGATGCCGTTTGGTTTGATAAATGCCCCGACTGCTTTTATGGACATGATGAATAGGGTGTTTTATGAGTACCTTAATCAATTTGTGGTGGTTCTTATCGATGATATACTCGTGTACTCTCATACCGAGGAGGAGCATGATCAGCATTTACGGATTGTGTTGCAAGTGTTGTAGGATAATCAGTTGTATGCAAAGTTGAGCAAGTGTGAGTTTTGGTTCAAGGAGGTGGTGTTTTCAGGTCATGTGGTTTCCGCGGAGGGTATTCGGGTTGATCTACAGAAAATTAAGGCTATTCTCAATTGGAAGCAACCTAAATTTGTCTTAGAGGTTCGTAGTTTTCTTGGGCTGGCTGGTTATTACCGTCGCTTTTGTAGATGGGTTTCTAAGTATTGCAACACCATTGACGAAGTTGTTGCAAAAGAATGTGTCATATGTGTGGACGGAGAAGCAGTAGCAGAGTTTTGAGAAGTTGAAGGAGGTTTTGACACATGCTCTTGTATTGATTCAACCTGAATCTGGGAAGGAGTTTATGGTTTATAGTGATGTATCGTATGTTGGTTTGAGTTGTATGTTGATGCAGGATGGAAAGGTTGTGGCCTATGCGTCGAGACAGCTGAAGGTTCATGAGCGGAACTATCCAACTCATGATTTGGAGCTTGCGGCTGTGGTTTTTGCCTTGAAAATTTGGAGACGCTACCTTTATGGTGAAAAGTGTGTGGTTTTTATGGGACATAAGAGTTTGAAATATTTGAAGTCTTAAAAGGATTTGAACCTTAGGTAACAAAGGTGGTTAGAGTTGCTTAAATATTATGACTTAACAATCGAGTATCATCCTAGAAAAGTCAATATGGTGGCTGATGCACTGAGTCGTAAGGTTGCTGTTGAGCTTAGGGCAATGTTTGCGAGGTTGAGTGTGACACGTGAAGGTGGTTTGTTGGCGAAGTTACAGGTTAAGCCTACATTGTTGCAGATGAATAAAGCTAAGCAATCGTTTGATAATTCTTTGGTTCCTCATGTTAAGGACATAGCGGATGGTAATCCGATGGATTTTTATTTTGATGATGATGGCGTTTTGTGCTTTAAGGGCCGAATAGTGGTGCCGAAGGATTCAGAGCTTAGGCACACTATTTTGGCGGAGGCGCATTCTAGTCTTTTTGCTATGCATCCTAATAGTACCAAAATGTACCGTAATTTAAAGAAAGTGTACTATTGGGTTGGTTTGAAAAAGGATGTGGCAGAGTTTGTTTCTAAGTGTATGGTATGTCAGCGGGTTAAGTCTGAACATCAGTTTCCATTCGGGTTGTTGCAACCGTTGAGAATTCTATAATGGAAATGGGAGAGAATTACCATGGATTTCATGTCAGGGTTACCTTTGACACCGGCTAAAAAGGATTCCATTTGGGTGATTATAGATTAGCTTACGAAGTGTGCACATTTTCTGCCAGTGCATACAACGTACACCTTGGACAAGTTAGTAGATTTGTACATTTTTGAGATCGTGCGTCTGCACGGGGTACCAAAGTCCATTGTTTTGGATAGGGATCCGAGGTTCACAACGAGGTTTTGGGTGAGTCTGTACCGGGCTTTAGGTACGAGATTAAATTTCAGCATCGCGTATCATCCATAGTCGGATGGATAGTTTGAGCGGGTTATCCAGATTTTGGATGATATGCTGAGGTGTTGTATTATTGAGTTTCAGGGAACCTGGGAGAAACATCTACCTTTGGTTGAGTTCACGTACAATAATAGCTATCAATAAAGTATACAGATGGCACCGTATAAGGCATTGTATGGCCAGAGGTGTCGTACGCCCTTGTGTTGGGCTGAGGTAGGGGAAAATCATGTTTCCTTGTTGTGTGTGTTGAAAGACACGGATGAAAAGGTAAAGCTTGTGTGTGATCACTTGAAAGCGGCTGCGGATCAGTAGAAATCTTACGCGAATTTGAAGCGTAGAGAAATTGAATATGCTGTGGGCGATCGGGTGTTCTTGAAAGTGTCACCAAGGAAAAAGGTGATGCGGTTCAGACGTAAGGGTAAGCTTAGTCTGAGGTTTGTTGGACCATATGAGATTGTGGAGCGAGTAGGTCCTGTGGCTTATCGGTTGAGGTTACCTCCCGATCTTGAGAAAATACATGATGTGTTCCATGTATCTATCTTGCAGAGGTATCGGTCGGATCCCTTTCATGTTATGCCGGTGGAGCATATTGAGTTGAGACTGGATTTATCCTATGATGAGGAGCCAGTGTAAATCCTTGATTCCAATAGTAAGGTTCTTCATGGCAAGACGATAGAACTTGTTAAAATCTTGTGGCGGCATCTAGGTGTCGAGGAAGCCACTTGGGAAAGCAAAGCGGATATGATGGAGAAATTTTCACATCTTTTTCCTCCAGGTAAATTTTGAGGACAAAATTTCTTAAGATAGGGAGAGTTGTAATGCCCCGGTTTTGGGCTTGGATGGTTTAAGGGTTGGTTCGAATGTCCGGTGAACCAGTATTAGAGGTTCGAGTTAGTTTCAGGATTAAATCGGATTAAATATTTTTAAAGATAAAAATATAGGAAAAAGTTTGAAAATCATTATTTAATATAATAATGATTTTGGTAAAATCAATTTTGGAAATTGAGATTTGGAAATTGGACATTTTGGCCTAGTGACCAAAATGCAAACTTTGAAAACTATTTTTAGTGATTGTTTTGGAAAGGATCAAAACTTTGAATCTTTAAGGATCTAATTATCCTAGATATTTTTAACAGATTTCTCCCTTTAATTAACTGATTTTAAATAGGTTTCAAAAGGCTTTAAAACTGGAGAGAATTAATAAAATATATTTTAGACTTTTAACAAAATTCAAATAACAAACTTTGCAACTTCTTTCTCTCCAGCCAAACACCTTTCCAACTTCAATTTCTTCAGTTAAAAATCAAAGGTTATGATTTCCATTTGATTTCCTAATGCTTTTTCATCAAACACTTATTGTTATTCTCTTGATTTTCATGTTTTACTAAGCAATTAAGGGGAGAAATCAGCATTGGAGCTAAGGATTCGTTCTTCTCCTCTAATGAAAGGTTCTTTACTGAAATTCCCTAGTTCTTGATCCTTTACAATTATTTTCTAATGTGTTTTGATAGTTTAATTAAGGAAAATTGGTTTAATTGTGTCTTGATTGATGAAATTGGTTTATTTTTGAAGTGGATCTGTTTTGTTGGGTTCTTGATCATATTAGATCATGATTTAGATGTTTGGGTGATGATTTTGGTGTTTAATTATTGATGGAAGTAAAAGGATGTTGGGAAAGGGTTTTTAGATGTTAATTGATGAAGTTTGATGGCTTGAATCGTTATATTATGGCGGGGTTAAGTTTTGGAAGGGTTTGATGATGTTTCGGATGGTTGTTGAGTGGGCAACTTGAGAGTTGCGGGAGATTGCTGTTAGGCAATAGTTTGAATGTATATTAATGCATTTTCCCTCTGGTTTTATGTTGTTAAAATAGGGGATAATCAAGGCGACGAAGTTCGACATTGATTATTTCTTGTCGGGAGCTTGATTCGCATTGGCGAGCAAGGCAAAGTGTATCGATGAGTGAAAACTGGTTTTAACACTTTTAAAAGGTTTGATAAAGGTTGTTGGGAGTTTACGGTAAGCATGGAACACTTACCTAAGTTCGAAAGTAAGTTTCTCCTATTTCGCTCTTGAATATCGGTATAGATGTGAGCATGTTGAGTTCATGTTTTGGTGTTAAACATGGTTTAATTTACTACTATAAATGCTTGGTTTTCATTCCGGTTGGGAATGGAGTATTGCTTTGGGCAATGTGGATTGCATATGTTGTGGTTCTGGTTTGATGCATTAAAAATAGTAGGTAAATGGTTTTGGAAATGGTATGTTCGCTATGTGATAGGGTATGAAACAATCAGATATAATTGGCACACCATAGGATTAAAGTGCACTATAAAATATAAACAAAATCGATCATGGCCATGGTTCCTTGAAGTATGGCGGTTTAAGAAGGCCACTCGGACTGTTGAGAACCTCATTGGGCATGCAGTTTAACTAGGCAACCCAATTCAATGGTGATCTTGTTGTTTAACTAGGCAAGGTCGGTATACTTGCAGAGTAACTAGGCAAGGGTATTAAATCTCGCGGTTTAACTAGGTGAGGGTTTCAAATCTTGCGGTTTAACTAGGCAAGGTTTGGGGATATCATACGGTTTAACTAGGCATGGTATGAGAGATTCGTGTATATGATATGTTGGATAGAGGGTAGTCTATCCGGGTCACTATTAATGCCAATATACGTGAAAGTTCATGTGTTGAACCTTTTATGTAATGCTTTGGGATTTAAGCATGGTTTATTTAATAATGCTTTAGGATTTAAGCATGGTCTATGATTTAATGCTTTGGGATCTAAGCATGGAATAAATATATGATGTTGCATAAGGGTTTTATGTATATCTCGGTTGGAGACAAGGAAAGTGATTTTGTTGTAAGCATGCTTTCGAAACAAGTGTTTTGGTTTCAAATGTTTTTAAATGCATCATTGTTTCATGAGCATCCTCACTAAGCATATGTGCTTACGCTCTCTCTTTTTTTAATGGTGCAGAGCATTAAGGTTTGGGGCTGCAAAGGCAAGGCCAAAGTGATCCTAAGATAAATACTACTTTGAGTATGAACTCGGTTTATGTTTCTGGTTAATAAGGCAATGTGTTCACCATATTTTGGGGATTTGTAATTCTGGTTTTCCATGAGTTCTAAGCATGTGAGCTGCTAGATTTTTATGAATGTTTGATGTTGTTAGAGTTTGGTGGAATCATGCCTACATTGTTGCTAGCTAAGTAGTTTGATAAGGGTTGGAAGCATGTTTAAGTAGTTTGATTTCTATTAAACTGTGTTTAGGCAACAATTTGGGACATTATAGGTCCAGGCATATCGAAATAGGTGTCCCAGTACCGTTACGGCTAGGCCATTTCAGGCATAGCGTTTCGATACGTGGGAGGGTGTTTCGATAGGGACAAGCCTTTCCAGGCATAGCATTTCGGTACTCGAGCAAGTGTTCTGATACAGTCTTAATCATTTTGGCCAGGCATTTCGATACGCGAGAAAGGGTTTCGGTACGAGTTTTAGCTACTAGAATCTGAGTTTTTGAAATCATAAGGGTGTATCAAAACACTTATATGCGTACCGATACGGCTAGCATTAAATCGGATATTTTGGAATCTTGCATGTTTATGTTTCTTTCATTGTGGTCCTTGAGTTATGTGAATACAACTGTAAGAGTTTGAATGTTCGTAATGACCTAGAATTTGTCATGTGAGCATGTAAATGGACTAATTGAGGTTTGGTGACTTTAATTTCAGTTCTAGTCCCTAAAATTATCAGTTTTGCAATCTAGTCCCTGAATTATATGTTATGCAATTGAAGGCCTTTCCGAGATCAGTTTTCTTTGTAAATTTAACTGCTGCAAGTATATACATATAGGATTAATAACCTGCATCTAAATAAGATAAAAGGAAAAAAATAGACAGTTTTTTGTAATTGTTCTCTGGATTGCTTTGGCAAACCTAATATAGTTCTCTCAGTTCGGTCGAGCGTCTAGGCTGGGTCGAGGGGGTTACAAATTTAATTTTACCGAACTGGTAATATTGACTTTTTGTGAAATATAATATTTTCACAAGCAAAAAGAAATGGTTTTATACATGATAGGGTATGAACTACCTTATCATGTTTTGTTTATTATAATCTTATTATCATATATCGATGATATATTACAGAATAATTTATGGTATAATGGATGAACTGCTCTATTATTTTGTTTTATCGATAATGAGTTACTTATCATTTATAGAATGATATATTTCAAGAATATTAATATTGTTTTAATGCCCAAGTTTACCATTGAGAGTTACAGTATAGTGGCATACCATAGAGTCTGCCAGCTGTGCCGACACTTTTGTGTGTCTAGAACTCTGGGAGTTCATTGGTCTTTATGGCCTAGTAGTCTAGGACTACACAACACTTCGGTGCTTAGTACTTTGGAAGTACATTGAGCTCGTTATAGTTATTGTCAGTATCCTTGTGTTACTTAGTACTCTGGGAGTACACGACTCGCATACTTAGTTCTCTCTATATGAGATTCTTAGGCTAATGTTAAAAAGAACTTTTACAAAATGATTTTGGTATTATTCATCCTCGCTTTAAAGCAATATCGATTTGAAATGGGTTTGAATAAGAATTGTCTATATTATGTTTTTAAAGTTAATTACTTATATACTTTATGAATACATTATAATGCCTGTCTAAGTTCTTACGTAGCGTGTGTTTGATTTTGCACACATAGGTTGTTCGATACATTGGAGTAAGCAAGGAGTTGCATCAAGTTTAGAAAAACTCACCAAGCTATCACAGTAATGACATCCTACTAGAGGTTTTTAATTAATTTTAGTGGCATGTATATATGAGATAAATTTGTCTATTTTTGTTCAGAGTCTATTTTTTATCAAACAATTGATTTATTTTTCAAAAAGTAAAGCAGCTCCGATTTTGTGTACAAATCAATATAAATATTTTCAAAGTTTTTAAATTTATAGTATTTTTGAATAAATTTCATTGTTTGTACTACATTGGTTTTTCGACTTGACTCTGATGATCTGAGTCGAAGAAGGGGTATTACAATTTCAAAACCCAATAATAATCCATTAAAAAATAAAAAGTCCATTAATATTAAAAAATAGCCCATATACAAATAAAGTCCAATGTTAGCCCGAATCAAACTTAAAAACCCTAGGATGTAATATCTTCTTCTTCTCCTTATATATCGACTCGGATCTTAACCCACAACTTTTTAATTTTGCTTTCATGCAATTTGGTCCCTTTTTGTTTAATTTTTCTTTTAATTTTATTTTTATTCAATTTTGCCACTAGTTGATTTATTTCTCTTTATTTATCTTATGTTTTTGTGCTATTAAATTTATTTTAATTTGGTTTTATCCTTGATTCGAATTTATAATTCTTTGTTTCATGCTTTAGGTTAGTGTAGTGTTTTAGAATAAAATCCTTAATCTTTAATTTTTTTAATTAGAACCAAAAGTTAATTAATCGAAACCTTCAATGTAGATTTCACTTAATTTAATTATAGGATCAATGTTACTTCCTTTAAGTTTAGTTTCCAAATTCATTTCATAATAAATTAGTTTCTTAGATTAGGCTTTTTAAATTAGGATCGTAATCTTATCTAATGAAGTCCTTAAACAATGTGCACTTTAATTAGTTGGGCCTCTTCCAATAATCCACCCTTAATAAAAGAGAAAACGTATTAAGTTTTTCTACAATTAATAGAACCTTTACGATAAAATAAAACAAGACCTTAGGATTAGTTAAGCTTTCATTTATGAATGAATCCAAATTATAAACTAAAATATTAGTGACCAAGTAAGCTTCGTTTTATGGGCATTTCGTTTTACGGGCGTTTTGGGGTGCTAATCCTTCCCCACATGTAACAGTGCCCCCAAATCCAAGATTTCAGAACCTCTAATTTAAAAGATCGGTAGCGACTTTTAAATTTACATCGGGTCCTGGCCGTGACAGCTTGGCGACTCCGCTGGGGACTTTTGAAAGTGGGCACAACTTTTACTTGGTCACAACATATTTTCTTTTGTAGTTCGATTGTTTGTTCATGTACTAATGTAATTTGTTTTTAAGTGCATCATGACATGGGCATTCTACCCGTGCTTTATCCTTTTAGGTAGAAGTTAGTAGCTTTGCCTTCGTGAGTAATCATCTGTATAGGCCAGTGAACACTTTTAGGGTCCAAAGTACTTATGCTTTCGTGAATAACCCTCTGGTTGGGCATAGTGAAATGCATCCCTCGAATCGTGTTCGATTTACAAGCCTGTGATGGGACATGATCAAATTTCTTACCCACTTTAGTAGGGTGTAAGGTCGATTCGATTGCCCTTTTAGACTTAAAACCACTAGAATGAGAATCTAGGAAGCCTACCCCACTAGAGCCATGCAGAAAACCTTAGAGAACTAGAATGCATGCGGATTAGGGTTTATATTTTCTATAATATACTTTACTTTAATGTTTTAATATTTTGTACTAAACCCATTTGTGCTCTATTTGTATATTTATTTAGTGTGCATCACATCATACACTGTTGATATTCCAAAACGATAGTCAGTCTTTGATCATGAATCTTTGAGTGGCTTTATCCAGCGTTGGAGCTTGCCGTCCGACACAAATGTCAGAAATGATTCCCTGAAGCTCCAAACCTGACATGGTGACTTTGTACGAAAGGAAATAGTATGAAACTTGCCAGAGCGGGTACATATAGGCCTACCTCAGAATAGTCTATCCAAATCGATCACTCTATGGGAAATTCTGAAGTCTCAGGCTCAAGACATATTTCCCAGTAGAGAGGGACGAGCCCATATTTTAGCAGTCCTTAAATTTTGGGACCCAGTATATCGATGTTTTGTCTTCAACATAGAAAACATGACCCCCACCATCGAAGATTATATGGTCTTGCTACACTTAGAGGTAAAAGGGCCATACATAATCTACTCGAGGGACAAAAACATGGGTCATCAAAGAAAGCTTGCTATTTTCACCGGTATAAAGGCTGAAGACGTGGATGCCCAAATCGCAATAAAGAATAAAAGTAGTGCTTCATTGTGGAGTTCCTATATGCTAAATTGTGAAGAACCTGAAACATGAAAGAGCCCTATATCTGCTCGTCTTAGCCATTTATGGGTTAGTGATGTTCCCAAAGGTCTTGGGGCACTTGAAGATACCCGTGATTGAGTTATTGGCATAGAAAGATGTAAATCTGGTCCCAAAAATCCTAGCTGAAACCATTATACCATTGAATTATTGTTGAACCTGTAGGAGTGACCGCTTCACCGAATGTTCACATATCTTTTACTTGTGGTTGCAGAGTTACTTCTGGGATAATGAGAAAATCAACATGCATCCAACTTGTTAAGACCTTGTTCCAATTAGAGAAATTACCAAGAAAAGATGGTCACGGGACGAAAGCTATAATCAGTAGGAAAGCTTTATATGAAGCCACACTAGTGATGACGTGACCTGGAGAGCCCTCTGGATGTATCTTGTGTTGATTATGTATATATGGGTAGAGATAGCGTGGGTCCCCATCGTAGGATTATGGGGAGCCACTAGCTATGCACCTCTACTCGTACAATAGCAGTACGGGTCCTGCTAGTTCATCCCAATCACCCATGGACTACCAGAAGAGGAATTCGCATACAAGGAACACGTTTCTACAAGACGAGTTGAAGAGATTGTCAATGTTTGGAAATAACCATGTCGCATGGAGGTGTCCCTATTCTTCAGTGTCACACCTAATTATGGAGAGTGTAGAAAGAAAAGTATTAACAACTAGGGCACTTTGGATCTGACAAACAAGGCATACAACCCCCAGCCTGGTGCCCTTATGATAGAATTGGAGGTTTATAAGCAAGATTTTTAAAGAGAGAAATGAGCATTATGGAAAAGAGTCACTGAGCTTGAGGGGAAGCTTGTTGCAGAGGAATATCAGAAAAAAAACCTATCAGAAAGAGATGAAAAAGCTTACTAGCCAAACAAGGGCTCCATCTAAAAGATGTCTAAGAACTGACTCGAGAAAACAACCATCCAAAGTCGAAAGAAGTGCACACTAGCAGCTTGAAAACTTCAAAGGAAGAAAAGGCACAGCTCGATGAGATGAAGAAAGAGTTGAAGCACTGGCAGTGTGAGGCCCGAAAATAGACGGAAAAAGCTAATAAACTTTCCAGGGAAAAGTGACAGTGGAAGAGCTAAAACTTTGAGGTAGACAACAGCCTCAAGAAATACCGTAAAATAAACCAAGAACTACAAATGAGACTAAGTGAAGAAGAATTAAAAGGCGTTGTTGCCGAATTACTCTGCTATGGCATTGAAGATTTGAAAGCGCAGTTACAAGCACACAAAGGAGATGGTACTTTAAAAGACATGTGTTTTCACCTTATTTATTGATTAATTTGTCCCATCAAGTTATCCTTCACATGCATTATAGCATTTTCATCTTTGTATTTGCATTTTCTTAACTCAGTGGTTCTTTCTTGAATTATCATTGATTTTATCATATTTGTTCTACCAATGTCGCTGCATGAGTTCTTCAATAATTGCAGCCAGGACTGTCGATGCATAAGCATTGTTTGGATTGCTTCCAAGACCGTCGCCGCATTGATAGTTGTCAAAAAGATAAGATCAAATAACGCCAGCAAGAAGATAAGATCAAAGGACAATGAGCTGGTAGTTAGTTACAACAACTTTTGTCTATACCTGATGTGGGCGAATGAAACAGTCATTATCTCCACAATGACAGTTGTCAGGATATGATCAAAGAATTATGAGCTATCCAATCGTACAACTATCCTATATGAAATTGTATCTAGAAAATCTATTAAGGACACTTGTAAACACCCAATTAGAAAGTGATAAGATATATATACATATATTCTTACCCTAGAAAATGAGAGGCTCATATCTTATAATCTTTTTCCTTTGTTTCAGAGCTTTCTCTTGATGGCTATGGCGGATTAAAGCTTCTAAGGGGCAACTGAGGTGAATCCAATGCAGAATTAAGTAGCCATGATGAGTGTGAGGCAAGAGGAAGCATCAAGGAGCAATTGAGTTAGCTAGAGATAGCTTTCCCCATTCGGTTCTTAATGTTTCTTTTGTTTAAACGCTGATGATTATGGTTTAATTTCGTTTTGTATGAAAATACTTTAAGAATGTTGACTGAATGTTCATCTTATTAAGCTTTCCTTTATCTTTTGATCTTTGGGTTTGAATGTCTTTATGCACGAAAGTGTTTATTGTAGTGATTGTCAATGAGAGTTGCAGTGACAGTTCAAGTTAACAAGCCATTACAATGAAAGTTATATGGTAGTACAACGAAAGTTGACTCAATTGTTCTTGTATTTGCTTATTATCCATCACTGAGAGGTATGGTGAGTGGGCTCATATAAGTCTTTGATTAAGGGTAGAAGTCAAGATTGGTAAGATATTCATGTGCGATATTGCATCGACAATCATCTTTTCATTTGATTCTTGCTAGCATTTGTTATTCTATTGATGAATCACCGAGGGAACCCCACTACCATCATTATATTGTTTATGTTTTAGTTTAGTACATTGCTTTGACATTACCTATATCATTTACCTTTCATTGCTCCAGCATTACATGTCGCATTTTCCTTATTTTTCTTACTTATTGCACTGACATTGGTAGATTTCTGAACAACCATCCTCGTGGGATCGATATCCGATAAATTTCATCTGTCTGCTATACTTGTATCGACGTGTGTTTGCTTGCACAAATTGTGTGACGATTATTCATCGATCAAGTTTTGCCGCCGTTGTCGGGGACGATTTTCGCTTGGTGTTTATTTTTTGTCATTGTATTTTTATTTTTATTAACTTTATTTTCTTTTGTTTTGTTAATTTTTTAGGTGTGCTAAAAAGAGGGAGAAACAAATTTTCAATAATATAAATTGAACCATTCGAGATTACACGATGTCTAACTACGACTTTCAATATCCTATTCCAAGAGTGGTTCAAGAAAAGCTACTCTGGGCAATATTGAGTGGAATGAAGTTTTTGCTCTTAGAGCTCAAATTTCTTCTCTGGAAAACAGGATCAAAAATATGCAAGGGACTAATGAAGTTACACCTATTCAAATCATTCAACGAGTCGTTGTCCATGCATTCTACTGTGAGATTTGCGGTGATAACCACATTTATGAAGACTACCTACAACTCCTATGAAACAACTTTTATGGTAATTCCTATAATGATTCTGTATGTAATCAATAGTCTTGGGAATTTAGAATTTTGGGCAAAATGTTGGAACATTCCGATATGGGAATACTTGGTCGCGAAGAACTTATAATCCAAGACAAGGTAATTACACTCCATTGTAGTGACAATTCAATCAGTAATCTCAGATGCATCAACAACAATATTAGGTGCAGCCACAATATGTTCAGATCCTACATTTGCATGCTAAAGCACCTATGCATCAGCAATACACCCAAACTTCCATATCTGATCCCCTTACAGCTCTTGAAGCTTTGATTCGAGAGCATATCACTCAAACGGAAGCAATTGTTCAATAAGAGTCATCATCGATTTCTGCAATCGAAGCAAAATTAGGACAACTTGCATCCACAATGAATACTAGACCGCAATGCACACTTCCAAGTGATATGACAAAATCTACTATTAAGCGAAAAGAATATTCTAGGATATCACTCTAAAAATTAGTACACAGACTAGTGTGCCAGTCAGGGATTCAAATGTAATGTTTTCAGAAAATGGTGAAGTGACTCCTAATGAAAAGATTGATGTACCAGCAAATCCTATTCCAAGAATTGTTCCTCACATGCCAAATGTGTGACAATTGACATTGTTGATGCAACCTGAAATGTCAGCGTAATCTAAAGTGTCAGCGTAATCTGAAGTGTCCTCACATCCACCTTTGCCACGACAAGTTCATGACTATGTGCAGGGTCAACATGATGCCAGTACTTTTTCAATGGAATCTAAGCATATATCTATTAAGGAACCAACGATGCTAGAATTGAAGCCATCAAGAGAATGGTATAATCATTTAGGAGAAGATACTCTATCCATGGAGATTCCCTCTGATATTATTGCTGCACCAAAATCTCTACTGATGGAGATGTTTGACAAGCATGAACAAAGTGGTGGTTGGATTCTTGAAAATTTTCAAAGAATTGGTTCTTCACTTGATTTACACAGAATTCTAGCAGAGGATTGCTACGACAATTTTGGAGTAGCAAATGTCACCACAACGAAAGCTACATCTAGATATGATGAAAGTCAATGAGAATGGGTAATCAAATGGTTAGATTTCGAAAATGTTGCTCACATTGAATTTATTCCATCCAAAATAGTAGCAAGGTGGAGGGTACGCATGGACTTCAAAGGAAAATAAAAGGAAGACACATTCACTAAGATAACACAAGTGGGAATGGTTGCAATCACATTGGTCCAACTCTTTTTGAGCAAATTTGTCACTAGCTGGAGGGTGTTGATGAACTATAAGAAGTATAAAAAATGACTCTCCAAGGTAACCCCTTCCATAATGAAATTATAAATGGGCACTTATTGTGGATGTATTCGGATTTCACTTGAATAAGAGGAGGTTGATAATGCCAAAGTTGAACTACAACTAGAGGAGGCACCTGCGGACCGAGCTAAGCTAAGAGAAAAGAGAAAGAAGATGAGGACATTGTTGTAAGAATTGTCACTGCATCCAAGGAGGTAGATGCATATGCTGCAGTGCGAAAAAGCACCATACAGCCACATCGGGAGCAAGGCAACACTGACTTAGTTTGTTTTTAATTATTTTAGTTTGTTCTGATCATGCATTTCATGTAGTATTGTGTATCTTTTGTTCCTGTATTCTGTCATTGTAATTGCATTTAGTTTTATTGTCATTTCATTTATCATTGTAACTACATTCTATCATTGTACTCTATTTTTTTCATTGGGGAAAATGCAATCTTTAAGTTTGGGGGTATTCACCTAGGGTTTGAAATGCATCCCAATTTCAAAAAATTTTAAGCAAAGGCATGGTTCATTTTGTGCTATAAATTTTTTTCTTACATTCGATGCATAATTCTTTAGTCATGATTGTGAATGAATTGGTTGGATACATGTGATGAAATGTTGTATTAGAATTCTTTTATGAATGAATTTGGTTGCTTGAGTAATGGATACCTAGCATCATTTCTTAGTTCTTAGATAAACCTGCCTAGTTCAGCTATTGTTATTTATGTTTATAGATCATATTATGTGTAAATAAAGAACACTCCAATGTGGGTGCATAATGAAAGTAGCTTAAGGAGGAACACTCAAATGCATGCTTTAGAAAAATAAATCTGTCCAAAGGGTACATGAGTGTGTGTCAAAGCAATAAAGTACTTCCTGGGGGTTCGTTGAACAACATCTTACTTCTCAGGATCAAGTAGGGGTGAGCAACGAAATTGAGAAAATTGAAAAACTGACTCGAACTGGGCTATACAGTTCGGTTCAGTTCAGTTTGCATGTTGAGGTTCGGTTTAAAACTCAAGCTTCTCAATTCGGTTCAGTTTTGGGTTTTCCATATGGAACCCGTTTATTCCATATCAACTCGAATTAAAAAATACATTATGATTCATATCAAATATATTTTAAAGATAGTCTCTTGAAATATTTTTATTTGTTTTGAAGAAATTTTTTGCAATATTTGGATATATTTTTATAATATTAAGTTGATTGAATATTGTGTTTCAAATTGGAATATGTTTTTATAATATTTACTATTCTAGAGTTGTTTTACTATGTTGAATATTTGAGTTTGATTTTAATCAAACAATATATTAGACTACATATTTATGTTCTAAGTTGGTGATGTAGAATCATTGAGTGGATATTAATTAAATAAATATTTTATGTGATTTATTTTTTAGATAGATTGTCTGTTTTGTAATTATCGTTATTTTTAATTAATTTTTATTTGAAATCTTAGATTTGTCAAAGAGCTCAAGACATGTGTTTTCTTGTTCTTAATGGTAAAATAAATTGATATTGGAGTGTTTAATGATAAATTAAAATATGTTATGTGTTTTGTTTATTTTTTTTGAATTTGAAAAAAAAAACTGTTAAAACCGCCGTTTTTAACCGAACTGAACTGCAAAATTCGATTTTTGGTATTTCGTTTTTTTTTACCATTCGATTTCAATTTTAGTTTTCATTTTAAAACATCATAGACTGCGGTTCGGTTCATATTTTGTTAAAAAACTGAACCGAAGCGCATACACCCCTAGGATCAAAGGTGCATTCATTGTTCGATATCCCTTACTGCTTATAAAGAAAGAAAAAAAAGAAATTTATATGCTTATATAGTATAGTGAAATAAATGCTTCTTAGGTAGAAAAAATATGTTATGTGAGACATGATGCTAAGTATTGATAAATTTACAAGTTCATTCATTCATTCATTCATATTCTTAAGTTGTCGATGCAATATTCTATCATGTAGATGTAATTGTTTCATTGATAGTTGAGATGATTCAAGTTGCTAGAATGTTCATCAGTTGGTGTTTAACCTTGCTGCTTTTTATTTTTCTTGAGGAAAAGAAAAAAAAGTTTGGGGGTGTGATGGTACTTTAAAAGACATGTTTTTTCACCTTATTTATTGATTAATTTATCCCTATCATGTTACCCTTTGCATGCATTTTAGCATTTTTCATCTTTGTATTTGCATTTTCTTAACTTAGTGCTTCTTTCTTTGGATGTTAATTGATTATAATTGTTGGATTAAACCTTTAGGTTTTGGCTGGGTTAAGTTTGGAAGGTGTTTGATGTTGTTTTCGATTGTTATGGAGGGAAATTGGTTAGAATTTGATGATGATTTGTGTGAATTGATGTTGCTGGGATATTGAATGCATTTTGATGCATTAAACCCTCTATTTTTGTGTGGTTAAAATAGGGTAGGTTGATCGAAAGACTTAGAGGCTTGGATTCGCATCGACAATCAAAGTTTTGCGTAGTCAGTGAGTGAGAACGTGGAAATTAGCTTTGATTTGGTTTAAAGGTTATTTTGGGAGTTTAAATTAAGCTTGAAATGCTTGTTTAAACTCAGAAGTAAGTATGAAGAGCTTTCTCTCTTATTTCGGTTGGCGAAATTGGTTTGATGAACTTATTTTTGAATTACATGGTATCTACTATTTATGCATAGTTTAAAGTATGCTTTATACTGTTTTTGATCATATAATGACGATGAATGCATTTGGAAAATGGTTCATGAAGTATTGTGATATACTTGTTAATGCTTGCTTTAATGCATTGTAACATTGGTTTTGATTGATGCATATGAAAATAGTGAGGTACATGGTTTAAATGAATTATATTGGCAACTGATGTGGTTTAAAATGTTATCGGATATAGTTGCCCAGCCATAGGATTGGCAGTGCACTATAAAAAGTCGCCATGGATGTCAAGGGGTTTATGTGTACCGAAAACTCCATCCAAGTACCCTAACGGTTGAAGAGTTATATGGTACAGAAAACTCTCGTTAGTGTATTATGCATCTAACTGATGACTTAGGTTGTGATTGTACTCGATAGTGTTTGTACCTTGAATTATGGTTGAGATTGCATGAAGTGTTGAAAGGACACTTTTTTGAATCCGTGTATCCGATCAAAAATATTTTGTAAAGTGGAACTTGGTTGATGATCACTTGTAAGACAATATAATTGATGGTGTATCATGTGATGGATTATTTTGTATAATGTTGGTTTATACATGTTTTACTTTTTAAGCCTTACATTTTCTAGTTATGCATGGGAAAGCTTAAATAGGCTGTAGCAAATGGGATTTTGCTGTTAGTCCATGATACGTGTTGCATATGGTTTAATATGCATGTTTTGAAAATGTTAAGTGCATGTTTGTAAGGCATGATGATGTTGATGATTTAAAATATGTTTTAAAAGTGTTTTTCAAAGTGGATTGTTAAATGGTTTTAAATGCATTGATGGTGGTTTGTTTTAGATCATTTCTTACTAAGCCTAGTGTGCTTACACTCTCTTTTTCCATCAATGCATAGAATTAAAGGGTTGGAGGCAACGAGTAAGCAAGGAGGAATCCAAAGACTTGATCTTCGAAAGTATGGTTTGTATTTATACTCGTAGTAATAAAGGCAATATGGTTAATTGTTGTTTGGGAGAGTTGTTTTGCTAAACTCCCTATTGTGCAAGTTTTAAATGTTGTTTTGGACTTGAATGAGGCTTAATATGCTTGTGAATGGTTTAGAATTATGTTTTGAATGTTGAGTAGGAAGCATGCCTATAAATATTGTAGATACTTAAACTGTGCATGTTTGATCTGTTATAAATGCTTGAATGATTGTGTCAAGTATGCATTTGATGATTTATGATGATTAGGTAAGGTTTGGCAATGTTTATAGCGAGCCAAAGTGTCGTATGTTGGACCTAAAGGTCATACAGGTCTTCGCGTACCGGTACAAGTCTCTTTGTTTTGGTATGTTGGGTCTAGGAAGGGTCAAAGTAGCAAAAAATTTCAAAGGGGTACTGGTATGCCTAGACACCGTATTGGTACACCTAGGGGAAATTATACACTGGTTTCAATACACGGTCTCTTGTACCGATACGCTCTTTAGCTACTAGAATCTAGTTTTCAAAAATAAACCTTAAGGGATCGGTATTGGGGTGGAATTGTATCAATACGAGTTTGCTCAACACACCGTATTGATATGGGGTTTTCAGCATCGATATGTAGAGCCATTATGTTAGTTGAACCGTGTCGATACAGTTATAACCGTATCGGCGTGTAGAGTATTTCTTTATGTTTTTGCATGTTGAAGTTTCAAATTGTGCATTTAGTCCCTGAATGTTATGCATGCAATTAAATGAGTTTGGTTGATTTTTTATGATAGAACTTGACATGTGATCACAAAATTGGATTAATGAAGGACTGGTAACTTGGATTTTAATGAAGTCCTTGTAATTTTTAAAAATTACATTTTAGTCCCCGAAGTGCATGTTTGAGCAATTGAACCCTTTTTTTAATTTTTGACCGCAATGTAACATATCCGCTGATGTATGTTCACCTTAGGATCTAAATAAAAGCATTTAGAGAAGATAAAAAGGAAAAAAAGTGGACCCAATTTAGGTTATTAGTTCAGGTTTGCTTTGGCAAACCTAATGTGGCACTTTAGCTTGATTTTGGCTAGACCGGGTGAAGGGGGTTACATTTGTTGGTATCAAAGTCAAGTTGCAAAAAGTTGGGATGTTGTCGATGATTGTTCATTGTTGTTTTCTATGTACGGTGATTGTTTATACGTATGGTGATTGATATATGCCGTGATGGGGTATTTTTGGGAACACATTGCCTTATTACTACAGTTATAAAATGATTTTGGTTTGAAATGGAAGTCTTGGATCCTTGCTTGAAGATGGCCTGATTGTTTTTGTTTTGGAGTAATTATCATGCCTTAGATACATTTTTACATGATGCCGCCAAGGAGAGAATTAAGATCGAGCATGATTGCTACTGCCGGGGGTAGGGAGTTGAGGGTGAGATACTGCATCTTGAGGGGTTGCCAACTCCTCCGCTTAATTCTCTTAAGGGAGTGGAACAAGTACCACCTGCACAACTTGGACTAGTGTACGGTGATATGACACCATTGATTCAGGTAATAACTAGATCTTTTTAGGCCGCGATGGCTAGAGTACATGTACCTGCACTGGTTGCCGCTGCTAATTCGAGGTTGCCGTTAGAGTATTTGTGCAGTCTAGGAGGAGTTGAGTTTAAAGGGTTGGCCCCTAAAGCATCCGAGGAGTGGTTTTCCAGTACATATCAAATTTTGATCAGATTGGGTGCAATGATGTCCGTAAGCTGAGGAATGCGTGTCCTTGTTATAGGGTGATGCTTATAGTTTGTGGACTACCGTGATCACGGGCATAGAACCCAGTGATGTGACATGGGAGTTCTTTCAAGTTGCCTTCAAGAGGAAGTATCTGGGAGTTAGATACTTGGATGAGAAGAAATGTGAGTTCATGGCCTTGGTTCAGGGCAGTATGTTAGTAGCTGTGTATGGGGTACAGTTTGTGAGGTTGAGCCAGTATGTGCCTAAGTTGGTGCTAGATGAGAGGCGTCGTTGTGATCAATTCTGTTACGGATTAGTGTAGGATGTTAAAACATACATGTTGCCCACTGACTATACAAATTTTGATGTGTTGGTTACACATGCGAAGGACATCGAGTAGAACCTGGGTTTATCTTTTCATTTGAGAGGTTCTGGCTCTAGAAAAAGAGCTATGAATTTTAATTCCGATGGTGGTCAGTCTAAGAGACATCGTGATAGGAGGTACCACCCTGAGAAGAGACAGGGTAGAAGTAATGTTGGGTGAGGGTCGCACGGCCAGAGTACCCAAGTTAGAGCATTGTATAATACATGTTGGCTATGTGGATTACGAGATCACATGAGGTGAGACTGTCCATGTTTGGCCAAGGAAGAACAGGTTCCTTCGACTGTTGTTGCTAATTCCTATTGGAGTAGTGGTTTTGGGGATCATTTAAGACATGATTGTCCGTTGTTGGCTAGGGGTAGACAAGTACATGTACTTGTTGCTGTACCATAGAGAGGCCATGGGCATGGTCGAGGTAATTTCCAACGAAAAGAGAAAGGTTAGAGGACTATTGCACATACAGTGGCAGTTTAACCTGAAAGTGGTGGACCTGCGAGGATTTATGCGCATTACGAGGAGAGGAATAACAATGATGTGATAGTAGGTACTTTTACCTTACAGTCTATGTCATTACTTTCTCTAGTATATTCTGGTTCTACTTATTCATATATTTTGCATGAGCATGCACATTTGCTTGATATACCGGTAGAAATGTTAAACGTTGGTATGCAAGTAACAAGTTCTTTTGGAGAGACAGTTGTTACGTGGAGGTTGTACATGAGATGTCTTTTGATGGTTCAAGGTCACGCATTTACAACTAAATTGATGGAGCTACCGTTTCATGGTTTTGATGTGATCTTGGGAATAGATTGGTTAACTGAGCATGGGGCTGTCGTCAAATTTGTTACCAAGCGAGTTTCATTGAACCTAGCTGATGATTATGATGTGGTGGTTGTGGGTGAGAATGTTAAGTTCTTATCCAATGTGGTTTCAGCTTTGGAAGCTCAGAAGTTGTTGGAGTCTGGGTGTCAAGCATATCTGACTTATGTTATAAACCCAAATATGGAAGAAGTATAGACTAAAAATATTTGTACCGTTTGTGATTTTCTGGGGGCGTTTTCAAAGGAGTTGCCTGGGTTGCCACCAGATAGGGAGGTAGAGTTTTGTATTAAGATGTTTGCAGATACGACTCTAGTGTTGATTGCACTATATTGCATGGCACCGAAGGAGTTGAGGATGCAACTTCATGAGTTGTTGGAGTGTGGTTTCATCCAACCTATTGTGTCACCGTGGGGTGTACCAATATTGTTTGTTAAGAAGAAGGATGGCACTTTGAGGATGTACATTGATTATCGACAACTGAACAAGTTGAAGATTAAGAATAGGTACCCTTTTACCGCAAATTGACGACTTGTTCTATCAATTCCAAGGTGCTACGGTGTTTTTTAAGATCGATTTGAGATCTGGATACTATCAGTTAAAGGTTAAGGATAAGGACATGCCGAAGACTACTTTTTGCACTTGTGGGCATTATGAGTTCTTAGTTATGTTGTTTGGGTTAACGAATGCGCCTGCAGCATTCATGGACATGATGAATCAGGTGTTCCATCAATTCTTGGATCAATTTGTAGTAGTGTTCTTTGATGATATTCTCGTGTACTCTCGTACTGAGAAAGATCATGATCAACACTTACGGGTTGTATTGCAAATCTTGTTGGATAATTATTTTTATGCCAAGTTGAGCAAGTGTGAGTTTTGGATTAAAGAAGTGGTCTTTCTTGGTCATGTTGTTTCGGCAGAAGGTATCCAGATGGATTCGCTAAAGATTAAAGCGGTGATGAATTGGAAGCAACCTAAGTCAGTGATAGAGGTTCGTAGTTTCTTGGGGTTGGTAGGTTATTATCGTTGCTTTATGGATGGTTTCCCAAGAGTTGTTGCACCGTTGACCAAGTTGCTACAAAAGGATGTGCATTTTGAATGAAATGAGGCTAGACAACAAGCTTTTGAAAAGTTAGAGAAAGCTTTGACGCGAGCTCCTATCTTGATTCAACCTGAGTTAGGAAAAGAGTTTGTGGTTTAATGCGACATATCCTATTTTGGTTTAGGGTGTGTATTGATGTAAGACGAGAAGGTTGTAGCTTATGTGTCTAGACAATTGAAGTTGCATGAGCGCAATTATCTTACGCATGATTTAGAGCTTGCCGCGATGCTGTTTGCATTGAATATCTAAAGGCATTATTTGTACGGTGAGAAGTGTGTTGTACATGGATCATAGGAGTTTGAAGTATCTGATGTCGTAAAAGGATTTGAACCTTAGGCATCGTAGATGCTTAGAGTTGCTCAAGGATTATGATTTGACAATCGAGTATCATCCGGGCAAGGCTAATGTTGTGGTTGATGCTTTGAGTAGAAAAGAAGTTGTTGAGTTGAGGGTCATATTTGCGAGGTTGACTGTTACGTGTGATGGAAGTTTGTTAGCCAAGTTGCAAGTGAAGCCATCTTTGACGCAACTGATTAAGGAAAAGCAACCTTGTGATGAGGCGTTGGTACCACATGTTAGAGATATCATGGATGGAAATCTTATGGATTTTCACTTTAATGATGATGGGGTGTTATGTTTCAAGGATCGGATAGTGGTGCCTAGTGATGATGAGTTGAGGTAAACTATTTTGACTGAGGCTCATGCTAGTCCTTTTGCTATGCAGCCCGATAGTACCAAGATGTATCGAGGTCTAAAGGAAGACTACTATTGGGTGGGTTTGAAAAAAGATATGGCTGAATTTGTTGCTAGATGTATGGTGTGTCAGCGTGTTAAGGCTGAGCATTAGTTTCCTTCCGGGTTGTTGCAACCGTTGAGGATTCTAGAGTGGAAATGAGAGAGGATAACCATGGACTTTATGTCGGGGTTACCTTTAACACCGGCCAAAAAGAATTCCATTTGGGTTATTGTTGATCAGTTTACGAAGTGTGCATATCTTTTGCCAGTGCATACGACGTATACCTTGGATAAGTTGGCAGATCTTTATACTGTTGAAACTGCGAGGTTGCACGAGGTGCCCAAGTCGATTGTTTTGGTAAGGGATCCACGGTTTACATCAAGGTTTTGGAAGTGTTTGCATAGAACTTTGGATACTCACTTGAATTTTAGTACTTCGTATCATCCTCAGATGGATGGTCGATTTAAGCATGTGATTCAGATCTTGAAGGATATGTTGAGGTGTTGTATCATTAAGTTCCAAGGAACTTGGGAATGACAGTTTCCTTCGGTGGAGTTTGCGTACAATAATAGTTATCAAGCAAGTATAAAGATGACACCATATGAAGCCTTGTGTGGTAGGAAGTGTCGTACGCCCTTTTGTTGGGCTGAGGTTGGGGAAAAGTATATTTCCATGCCTAATGTGTTGAAAGATGTGGATGAAAGGGTGAAGCTTATTTGTGATTGCTTGAAAGCGTCCTTTGATAGGTAGAAATCCTACACAGATTTGAAGCGTAGGGAAGTTGAGTACGCGATTGGTGAAAAGGTTTTCTTGAAAGTTGGGCGTAAATGAAAGTTAATTCCGAGGCTTATTGGGCCTTATGAGGAGTTGGAGCATGTTGGTCCAGTTGCTTATAGATTGAGGTTGCCTCCTAAGTTGGAGAAGATTTATGATGTGTTTCATGTATCCATGTTGCAGAGGTATCGTTCGGATCCATCGCATGTGATGCCAGTGGAGTATGTTGAGTTACGACTGGATTAGTCCTATGACGAGGAACCAGTGGAGTTCCTTGAATCCAGTAGTAAAGTTCTTCGTGGCAAGACGATTGAGCTTGTTAAGGTATTGTGGAAACATCGGGATGTTGAGGAGTCCACATGAGAGAGTAAGTCAGACATGGAAGAATAGTTTATGCATCTGTTTCCATCAGGTAAATTTCAAGGATGAAATATCTTAAGCGGGGGAGAGTTGTAATGCCCGATTTTGGGCCTATGTGTTTTCTAGGTCGATTAGACGGTCAGGTGCATCGGATTAGAGGGATAAAAATATGGAAAAAATCCTAAAATCATTATTTAATATGTAGATGATTTTGGTAAAATCAATTTCGGAAAATGGGGTTTTGAAATTTGACATTTTGGCTAGTGACCAAAATGCAAGGAATAAAAATTGTTTTGTAAAAGGGTCAAAACTTAGAATCTTTAAGGATCTATTTGCCCAAAGTCTAATATTAGACTTTTCTCCTTAATTGGATATTTTTAAAAGTTTTAAAAAGGGTATAAATAGGCTTGGAGAATTAATTTTATAATTAATTTCTAAAAGCAAACTTTATGTAACTAACTTCTCCCTAAAAGATTTTCTCTCAAATTCTCTCCAGTCAAACACTATTTTTTTTTTCAAATTCCTAAGGTAACTTCTTGATTTCTTCAGTATTTTGATTTCAAATGAGTTTCCTGTGATTTCCTATCAAAATCTTATTGTTTTAATCTAGATTTCTCATGTAAATCAATCCAATTAAGGGGAAAAGTTAGCATTAGAGGTGAGCTTTGTTCTTCTCCACTAATGAATGGTTCTTTACTAAAATTCCCAAGTTATTGATCCTTTATAAATGTTTTCTAATGAGTTTTAATAATTTAATTATGGAAAATGGTTAAATCAAGATTTAATTGATGAGATCGATTGATTTTCATATTGGATATATTTTGCTATGTTCTTTATTGGATTCGAACATGATTTTGATGTTTTACAATGTTAATAAGTTGGTTTTAACATTGTAATCCTGAAACTAGGTGGATGTCTAATTTTCTAGGTTGTTAGTTATGAGTTTTTGAGGAGTTGAGGATGTTTAATGAATGTTGGAGGTATAAGGATGATGTAAATGTGTTTTTGGATGTTAATTGATGATAATTGTTGGATTAAACCTTTAGGTTTTGGATGGGTTAAGTTTGGAAGGTGTTTGATGTTGTTTTCGGTTGTTATAGAGGGAAATTGGTTAGAATGTGATGATGATTTGTGTGAATTGATGTTTCTGGGCTGTTGAATGCATTTTGTGCATTGAATCCTCTGTTTTGTGTGGTTAAAACAGGGGAGGTTGCTCCTCAAGCTTGAGACGAGGTTTCGAAAGCCTTGGAGGCTTGGTTTCGCATCAACGATCAAAGTTTTGCGTAGTCGGTGAGTGAGAACATGGAAATCAGCTTTGATTTGGTTTAAAGGTTGTTTTGTGAGTTTAAATTAAGATTGAAATGCTTGTTTAAACTCATAAGTAAGTATAAAGAGCTTTCTCTTTTGTTTCGGTTGACGAAATTGGTTTTATGCACTTGTTTTTGAATTACATGGTACTGTTTATGTATGGTTTAAAGTATGTTTTATACTATTTTTGATCATATAACGATGATGAATGCATTTGGAAAATGGTTCATGAAGTATTGTGATATACTTGTTAATGTTTAGTTTAGTTCATTGTAAAAGTGGTTTTGTTTGATACATATGAAAACAGTGAGGTACATAGTGTAAATGAATTATATTGGCAAGTAATGTGATTTAAAATGTTATTGGATATAGTTTTCCGGCCATAGGATTGATAGTGCACGATAAAAAGTCACCTTGGATGTCGATGGGTTTATGTGTACTGAAAACTCCATCCAAGTACCCTAACAGTTGAGGGGTTATAGGGTACTGAAAACTCCCGTTAGTGGATTATGCATCTAACAGATGACTTAGGTTGTGATTGTACCTGGTAGTGTCTGTACCTTGAATTCTAGTTGAGATTGCATGAAGTATTGTAGGACACTTGCTGAATCCGTGTATCCAATGAAATATTTTGTAAAGTGGAACTTGTTTGATGATCACTTGTAAGCCAATATAATTGATGGTGTATCATGTGATAGATTATGTTGCATAATGTTGGTTTATACATATTTTACTCTTTAAGCCTTTCATTTGGTAGTTATGTATTGGAAAGCTTAAATAGAGTGTAGCAAATGGGATTTTGTTGTTAATCCATGATACATGTTGCATATGATTGAATAAGCATGTTTTGAAAATGTTAAGTGCATCTCTGTAAGGCATGATGATGTTGATTTAAAAGAGGTTTTCAAAGTGGATTGTTAAACGGTTTTAAATGCATTGATGGTGGGTTGTTTTAGAGCGCTCCTCACTAAGCCTAGTGTGCTTACGCTCTCTTTTTCTATCAATGCGGAGAATTAAAGGGTTGGAGGCAGCGAGTAAGAAAGGAGGAATCCAAGGACTTGATCTTCGAATGTATGGTTTTGATTTAGACTCGTAGTAATAAAGGCAATGTTGTTCATTGTTGTTTGGGAGTGTTGTTTTGCTAAACTCCCTATTGTGCAAGTTTTAAATGTTGTTTTGGACTTGAATGAGGCTTAATATGCTTGTGAATGGGTTATAACTATATTTTGAATGTTGAGTAGGAAGCATCCCTATAGATATTGTGGATACTTGAACTATGCATATTTGTTATGTTTTAAATGCTTGAATGATTGTGTCAAGTATGCCTTTGATGATTTATGATGATTAGGTAAGGTTTGATAATGTTTAGAGTGAGCCAAAGTGTTATATGTTGGACCTAGAGGACATTACAGGCCTTCGCGCGTCAGTACGGGTCCCTTGGTTTCGTTATGCGAGGTCTGGGAAGGCTCAGAGCAGCGAAAATTTTCAAAGGGGTACCAGTATGCCTAGCCACCGTATCGGTACGCCTAGGGGAAATTATACACTAGTTTCAGTATATGGGCTCCCATACCGGTACGCTCTTTAGCTACTGGAATCTAGTTTTTGGAAATAAATCTTAAGGGATCGGTACAGAGGTGAAACTATATCGGTACGGGTTTGCTCGACACGCCATATTGATACGTGGTTTTTAGTATCGATACATAGAGCTGTTATGTTTGTTTAACCATGTCGATACGGTTAGTCTGTATTGATACACAATGTATTTCTTTAGGTTTATGCATGCTAAAGTTTGTAATTGTGCATTTTAGTCCATGAATGTTATGTATGCAATTAAATGAGTTTGGTTGATTGTTTTAAGCTAGAATTTGACATGTGAGCATGAAATTGGATTAATGAATGATTAATAACTTGGATTTTAATTAAGTCCTTGAATTTGTGAAAATTACATTTTGGTCCCTAAAGTGTGTGTTTTAGCAATTGAAGACTGTTTTGAATTTTGATCGCAATGTAACGTATCCGCTGACGTATGTTCACCTTAGGATCTAAATCAGAGCATTGAGACAAGATAAAAAGGAAAAATTGGACCCAGTTTAGGTTATTAGTTTGGGTTTACTTCGGTAAACCTAATATGTCTCTTTTAGCTCAGTTTCGGCTAGACTGGGTTAAGGGGGTTACATGTACTGCCAAAAAATGTCACTACATTTGGGAAATGAGAAACTACTCGTCTACTATTTACAAGATAGTCTATCAGGGTTTGCTGCCCGATGGTATACCCAATTGAGCCGGGTCAACATAAGGGCTTGGAGGGATTTGTCTAAGGCCTTTCTTAAGCAATTCAAGCATGTGATTAATATGGTCCTAAGCAGGATCATATTGCAAGATATCAAACAGAGGTCTAACGAGAGTTTCCACCAGTATGCCCAAAGGTGGTGAGATGTGGCAGCCCAAGTTTAACCTCCACTATTAGAAAGCGAGATTACTTAAATGTTTGTGGAGACTTTAAACGGTCCCTTCTATGACTGTATGTTAAACCATGCCACCAAGTGCTTCCCAGACATGGTCATGAATGAGGAGTTAATACTGGCGGTTATCAAAAGTAGGAGACTCGAGGAAGGAGAGTATGACGAGCACCTATAACCTGAACTACCCAAACAATGGAATCTTATCCCGAAGTAGATAGGGCAAGCTTAGCTGGAATTCACACATGCTTTCCTAGAATAGTGCTTAACAACTAGATAATAAAGGATTTTTCCTAGACAAATGTGTAGTCGTACCTAGAACTAACTTTTTTTTTGTCCGCAAGCATCAGAGATCTTTTGTAAGGGCTTTTATGGTATTTTACTTGTTTTAAAGATTCATTTCCTTTCTCATGTGGCAAACATTTCAATTTTTTTCAATTCATTCATTTCTCTTCCAAAATATATCTTTTTTGTAGAGCCTTATTATTTATTGTATTAATGATTCTTGAATCTAATCCCGAGATAGTAGGGCAACAAAGTGTGCTCAAGATTAATGAGAAGAACCCATATACACATTTTGAGTGAATTCCTCTCAGGCATTGTTGTTTAAGGTCATTGAATAAATTGATAACTCTAAAATATCAACCAACTGAAGACTACTTTTCTTTGATGATATCTGTGTATGAAATGACATTTAGCATTCATTCATTTCCCTTTACGATTAAGAAAAATAGTAAAATATACATTGTTGTCCCCTTTGAGCGTAATATTTTTCTTTTGATTGAACCCTAACCAAGGATCACTCCCGCCACTAGGGGCAAAAAGGATGGAAGTCCGTTTGCGAGTGAGAAAAAACATGTCAGATCAAGCTAGATTTCTTAAATTTAAAATAAAAAAAGATAACAAAAAAGAAGAGAAAAGAGAAAAAAAAAAGAAAAAGAGAAAGAATAAATGAAAGCGGAAATGTGAATGAAAAATTTGAAGCAAGAGGAAGCATTAATAAAAGCATGAAACATGTGTAAAGGAAATAAACTCTAGGGTGAAAACCCAAAACGACAAGTCTAGAGTAGTCCAAAAAATATAAAATTAATGTGATTGAACCGATCAAGCAATGCAGAAGTGGGATTTCATCAACGATTCTTAGTTTAATCACTCTTAAACATGCATTTGAGCTTATATACCTTCCTTTCGCAACCGTGAGCCATAACGTATGTTACAAGCCGTAAAAGACCATTTGGATCATACATAAATATATGAGAAAAGGTGTTTGTTTTCAGAACATATTTCGTCCAATTGAGTTAACCTTTCTTCGAGGACTTCCAAACTTCTAATGTTTGATTGAGATTAGAAAAGAGAGGATAATGAAATTTGGGGGAATTGGTGAGTTAAAGAGAGCCACCGAAAGTAGGTAGAATTTAGGAATGCTATCCGATTGATGGATTCATGAACCATTCATACTATGACTGAAGGGGCATTTGACTTTGTTCCTTGATTTTACCCTTTCCATATTTGCCATGACTTTTAAAATTTCTTTTAAATTCTCATGTCTTGTTCATTCACAAGCATCTTACAAGTAGATTGGCACATATTCAGGAAAAAACAAAAGATTTCTTGGTATTGATTCTAAATGTATGGACCCAGAAGCAAATGTTCACCACTGCATGAAAGAAGCATAGCCGAAAATGAGAAATCTGCTAATGAAAAGTGGGTGAATCCAAAAACAATATAAACAATGAGATAAGGAAATGATGTTGTGACTCGTCAATGATGAGAATGATAGTTGAACCCAAGATTGAAGGGGTATCACCTTGCATGAGGAAGGTGAAAACACATGTTTAAATTGAAGACTGTATGGTCCGACCCTGTTGTCATGTAAGACCCACATATGAGATGATGTAAATTGAAAATTCCTTAAAACACGAGAAAAGGGACAAAGTTCCTCCCAGTGAGCAAACCATGCCATCAAATTAGGGTGACTAGAGATTTAGGATCCCTAACCTTTAGAGGCAACAAATGAGGCTGAAGTGGACAATAGTGCAAATGGTAGCCTGAATGAACATATTGAAAATGTCAATATCATTCGAAAACATTTAAGGTGGAGATAAGTCTTGCTACAGAGAACCCTCTACAAGTAATCCAAAACGCTCTAGACAAAAATCTGAGAACTCACAAGAAGCCTTGAAGGTGCTTGGCAACATTTTAAGGCATCATCGCCTACTCAGTCGCTAATATATCTTTCATAACAATTAGAACAATTTTACAGACATTGGAGGAGGTATCTGGAAATCCAGAGATTTCATAAGAGTTTTAGAGCCACTCAAGGAGGACTTTCACTCAATATTGATGTATCAACTACAATGAAGATTCAACATAGTCTAACTGTGGGTTCTTCAATCTGAAAGCTAGAGATCCAAGCTATAGGAGTACATGAAAGACTAAATATAGAAAGTTCGTCTCTCCAACTAAGAGCAAAAGATAACTGTATTGAGTGAGCAAATATGCAAATATCAGATGAACTAGAAATGGGAAACTTTTCCACTATAAAATGTAACGCATTGAAATTGGGCCTAGATGTGGACCGGATCGGGAAAGTGGTTCGGAAGAATCGGTTTAGGCAATTCGAATAGTTTCGGGAATTAAATCTTATAAAATTGATTTTGGCTAAAATAAAATATGGAGAAATGTTAGAAATTACTTAATTAATATTTTAAGTAATTTGGTAAATTCATTTTGAAGTAATTAAATCTGATTTTTGGACATTTTGGTCTAGTGACTAAAATGAAAAGTTTTCAAAACTGTTTTTGGTGACTAAATCGTAAAAGGGTCAAAACTTAGAATCTTTAAGGAGCTATTTGACCAATATTTTTTCATAATATTTCTCACTTAAATTAGGCTATTTTTAAAGTTTTTTAATGATTTTATAATTAAATAAAATAAAATTTATTAAAAGGATTTTTAATTTGCAAAATCACTTTCTTATGTAACTACTTTTCTTTCAACCTTTCTCTATCAACTTTATCAGCAACCGAACTAAGATTTCCACTCTAAAATTCTCAGGAATCAATTCCTATTGATTTCCTTTTAGTTTTCTAATTGATTTCTTCAATTCCTATTGGAAAATCTCATTGGATTTTCATTAAGCTTTGCCAATTAAGGGAGAAATCAACAATTAGATGTTATTTTCATTTCTCTCCTCTAATTAAAGGTTCTTTACTGAAATTCTCAAGTTCTTGATCCTTTGTTATTGATTTATGTTAAGGAATTATGATTTTAACATGGATTTGATGATTAAATTGAATTTTATTTGGAAAATTGTTGGAAATTGATTTGGATATATTTTTTGTTAAATCTAATTGATTTAGATCTCTTTTTGGATGTATTTTAATGTTGAAAGAAGTGATTAATCAATGTAATCCCAAAACTATGTGAATTGTTAGTTTTCTAGGTTGTTTATAGTTAGTTTTTGGTGTGATCTTGTTGTTGTAGAGATGTTGGAGGAATAAGGATGTGGTTAAGATGTTTTTTGATGTTATTTGATGTTGTTAAGGTGTTAGAATCTTTAGGTTTTTGTTGGTCTTTGTTTAGATGAGGTTTGGTGTTGTTCATGATAGTTTTACAGGGGTGTTTGATAAATTCATGTGAGGCGAAGTTGTGTTTGTTGGTTGCTGGAGGTTTGTGATGTAGAGATGTGTTTAATCCTCTGCTTTTGATTGGGTAAAGCAGGGGAGTTGAATCCTTTGGCTTTTGGCAAAGGCGAGGAAGCTTCAGAAGCTTGATTCACGCATTGGCAAGCTAGCGTTGGATTGTTGGTGAGTGGAAAAGTGTTTTACTGCTATTAAAAGGTTTGAAAGGAGTTGTGGGAGTTTAGATAAAGTTTGAAACACTTATCTAAGCAACCAAATTCAGTATCAGAAGTTCGTAGTTTTCTGCGGTTGGTAGGATATTACCGACTCTTTGTTGATGGTTTTTCAAGGGTTGCTGCACCTTTGACGAAATTGTTGCAAAAAGATATGAGTTTTGAGTGGACAGAAGGTAGACAACAAGCATTCGATAAGCTGAAGGAAGCTTTGAAGCACGCTCCAATCTTGATTCAACCTGAATTAGGGAAGGATTTTGTTGTGTATAGCGATGCGTCCTACATGGGTTTGGGATGCCTGATGATGCAAGAAGGAAAGGTTGTAGCTTACGCATCTAGGCAGTTGAAGGTGAACAAGTGTAGCTACCCTACTCACGATATTGAACTTGCGGCAGTGGTGTTTGGCTTGAGGATTTGGTGACATTATCTCTATAGTGAGAAGTGTACAGTGTATACAAATTACAAAAGTTTGAAATACCAGATGTGGTAGAAAGAGTTGAATCATAGGCAACGAAGATGGTTGGAGTTACTTAAAGAGTATGATCTGTCAATCAAATATCATCTGAGAAAAGCAAATGTGGTGGCTAATGCTTTGAGTAGGAAGGTTGCAGTTGAGTTAAGGGAGATGTTTGCGTGGTTGAGTGTGTCGCGTGATGGTGGGTTATTGGCTGAGTTGCAAGTAAAGTCATCGTTGTTGCAAATGATCAAGGGAAAACAACCATATAATGATTCTTTGGTGTTGCATGTTAAGGATATCTTGAATGGTAATCAGACGGATTTTTGTTTTAAGTGAAGACGAAGTTTTGTGTTTCAAGAGTCGAGTAGTGGTGCCGAGTGATGAAGAAAGAGTATTTTTGGGTTGGTTTGAAGATGAATAATTCTTTGTATTCGGGGAGTACGAATATGTATCAAGACATGAAGAAATAGTATTTCTGGGTTGGTTTGAAGAAGGATGTCGCGGATTTTATGGCTCGTTGTATGGTTTGTCAGCGTGTTAAGGCTGAACATCAGTTTTCTTCGGGGGTTTTGCAACCTTTAAAGATTCCAGAATGGAAATGAGAGAGAATCACCATGGATTTTGTGTCTGGTTTACCTTTGATACCATCACAGAAGAATTTTGTTTGGGTGATTGTGGATAGGTTTACAAAGTGTGCACATTTCCTGGCTGTGCATACGACGTATACTTTGGATAAGTTGGTGGACTTGTATATTGTTGAGATTGTCAAGTTGCACGGGGTACCAAAGTCTATTGTGTCGGATAGAGATTCGCGTTTCACCGCGAGGTTCTGAGAGTGTTTGCATAAAGCCTTGGGCACACGTTAGACTTCAGTACCTCGTATCATCCTCAAACAGATGGTCAGTCTGAGCATGTTATCCAAGTGTTGGATGAAATGTTGCAGTGTTACATCATTGATTTCCAAGGATCATGGGAAAAGTAGTTACTGTTGGTGGAGTTTGCTTATAATAACAATTATCAAGCTAGTATCTAGATGGCACCGTATGAGGCTTTGTATGGTAGAAGATGATGTACGCCACTTTGTTGGGCGAAGGCATGAGAGAAGTATGTTTCTTAGCCAGATTTGTTGAAGGATACCAATGAGAATGTGAGGCTTATTAGTGACCGGCTGAAAGTGGCTTCAGATCGGAAAAAGTTATATGCTATCTTGAAGCGAAGGGAGATTGAGCATGCAGTCAGTGATTGTGTGTTTTTTAAGGTTTCACCTTAGAATAAGGTGATGAGGTTCGGTCAGAAGGGAAAGTTGAGTCTTATATTTATTGGGCCTTATGAGGTGTTGGAGCATGTTGATCCAGTTGCGTACAGGTTGAGGTTGTCGGCAGAGTTAGAAAAGATACATGATGTTTTCCATGTATCGATGCTTCGGAGGTATAGATCAGATCCTTTGCATGTAATGCATGTTAAATACATTGAGTTGAATCTAGATTTAACCTATGATGAGGAGCCTGGGAGAATTATGGATTCCAGTAGCAAAGTTCTCCGTAGAAAGACCATAGAGTTGGTAAAGGTGTTGTGGCAGCATCGTGGTGTTGAGGAAGCCACCTGGGAAAGCAAAGAGGACATGTTGAAGCAGTTTCCTCATCTTTTTCAGCTAGGTAAATTTTGAGGAAGAAATTTCTCAAGAGGGGGAGAGTTGTAACGCCCTGAAATTAGGCCTAGATGTGGACCGGATCAGGTAAGTGGTTCAAAAGAATTGGTTTAGGCAATTTGAATAGTTTCGGAAATTAAATCTTATAAAAATGATTTTGGCTAAAATAAAATATGGAAAAATGTTAAAATTTACTTAATTAATATTTTAAGTAATTTGGTAAATTCAATTTGAAGAAATTAAATCTTATTTTTGGACATTTCGGTCTAGTGATTAAAATGAAAAGTTTTCAAAATTGAATTTTATTTGGAAAATTGTTAGAAATTGATTTGGATCTATTTTGTTGTTGAATATAATTGATTTAGATCTCTTTTTGGATGCATTTTAATGTTGAAAAAAGTGATTAATCAATGTAATCCCGAAAACTATGTGAATTATTAGTTTTCTAGGTTGTTTATAGTTGGTTTTTGGTGTGATCTTTTTTCTGTAGAGATGCTGGAGGTATAAGGACGTGATTAAGATGTTTTTGGATTTTATTTGATGTTGTTACAATGTTAGAATCTTTAGGTTTTGGCTGGGCTTTGTTTAGATGTGGTTTGTTGTTGTTCTTGATAGTTTTAGAGGGTGTTTGATAGATTCTTCTGAGGCGAAGTTGTGTTTGTTGGTTGTTGGAGGTTTGTGATGCAGAGATGTGTTTTAATCCTCTGCTTTTGATTGAGTAAAGCAGGGGAGTTGAATCCTTTGGCTTTTGGTGAAGGCGCGGAAGCTTCGTAAGCTTGATTTGCGCATTGACAAGCTAGCATTGGATTGTTGGTGAGTGGAAAAGTGTTTTATTGCTATTAGAAGGTTTGAAAGGAGTTGTGAGAGTTTAGATAAAGTTCGAAACACTTATCTAAGCTCGGAAGTAACTATCGGTTGAGCTTTCTCTCGATTTTAGCTTTGCAAAATGAAATATCATGCACTGTTTATGGTTTCGATTACTCACTGTATTATGCATGTCTTAGAAATGAGATATGATTCAATTGATCATATATGATGACTTTTGAGAATGGCATATGGTTTATGAAAGTGTTTTTGAGAATACTAAATACATGGTTTAATGTATATGAGTTGGATTGATTTGATGCATATGTAAAATAGTGAGGTAATGTTGTTTTATTGAATATATTAGCAAGTGACTGAATTTAAAATGTTATCGGATATAGTTGGCTAGCCATAGGGTTTAAAGTGCACTATAAAAAGTCACCTCGTGTGTGTCAAGGGGTTGTGAGTGTGTCGTATTCTCCACCATGAGAGCCGTAGCGGTTGAGGTGGGTAAATGTTTTGTTTTCTCCCGCTGGTCAATTTATACATCCAAACTGTAGAGGTGGGTAAATGTTTTGTTACTCCGATTTGAACCGTAGAGGTGGGCAAGTGTGTCGTTACTCCGGTTAAAGTATGTGTGTGAAGTGGTCGTAGGAACCACTTGAGAAATTCCTGTATCCGATGTGTTTTATGAAATGAAAGGTTACTGGTTTTGAGCCACTTGAAAGCCAATATATGAGATAATGTATCATGAGAAATGGATTATGTTTGTGTAATGTGATTTATACATGTGGTACTATTTAAGCTTGTTATAAAGATGTTGAGAAATGAAGCTTAAATTGAGGTAGAGTTAGAATCCATGATACATGTGTTGAAAATGATTTAAATGTGCATATTTGAGATGATTTGAGAAGCATGAGATGTTTTTCCATGAGACATATACATTTGGTTTGGACTAAAATGATTTTAAATGCATTGATGAGTGTTTTTACGAATCCCTCACTAAGCTTATAGATTACGCTCTCTTTTCTCATAATTTCAGAGAAATAGCTTCTCAGACAACGCGTGAGTAAGGGAGGATCCAAGGGTTGTTACTTTTTCAAAGTATGGTTTCATAAGTACAAAGTTGTAATAAGAGGCAATGTAACCATGTGTGTTTGGGAGATGTATTTTAGTTACTAACTATTTGTATAAGTTTGGATTGATGTTTTGGACATGTATGATGCTTTATGTTTGATTTTGAAGCGTCTGGGATCATTATGCATGCTTGGGTAGAAACCATGCTAATAGAAGTTTGTTTGGATATGCCATGTTTAGTAAGGTCTCTTACTATGCTGCTATGCTTGTGGATTTGATGTTTACGATGTAATATGATGATTAGCTGTTGAATGGTGTATGTTTTATTGAGCCAAAGTGTCATATGTTAGACCTAGAGGTCGTTATATGTCTGTTCGTACCAATACGGTTCCTCAAGGATCGGTACGCGTGGACCTATCTTGGCTCAAATTGGGCAAAATTTCCTAGGCGTACCGATACGCCTGGTAATCGTATCAGTATTCTTAGCTAAAAATTAAGCTTGGTTTCAGTATACGGGTTATCGTACTGGTATAGTCCTTTGCTACTAGAATCAAAGATTTTTGAAAACACATACCGTACCAATACGCTTGAGGACTGTATAGGTACGCCTTTGTCTTTTAGCACCGTTGCGATACGGCAAACATCTGTACCGGTACGCTAGCCGTTATTTCATTTAAGATGCTCTCTGATGTTTGAAATATTTGCATTTTGGTCCTTGATTCTTAATTATGCAACTAATAGAGTTTGGATGGTTGTTTTAAGTTGCAATTTAACCTGGAGGCATAAAAAATAACTAATTGGGATTCAGTAACTTTATTAACTTGAAAGTCCCTATAATTAAGGGAAATTAAGTTTTAGTCCTTGAAATGCGAATTTGAGCAATTGGATGTCGAATTGGCGCCTGATTGAGTTGTACCTTTAATCATAACCAGTATGATCACCCTAGGACTTAAATCTGCATTTAGATAAGATAAGAGAAAAAATGGACCGTTTCTAATGATATTCTTTCGAGTTTGTCTCAGCAAACCCTAATATAGCTCGCTCAATTCGGTCTTGCGACTATATCGGGTCAATAGGTTACTTTTAGTGGTATTAGAGCCAGGTTTATGATTGTTGGGATATGGGTTATGGTTGTTTTATTGATTGATATAGTATAAATATGTTGTTTGACATGTACGGTGATTGAATTTGTGAAATTGTGTTCAACTTGTGGTGTGTTTGGGTGGTTAACTTAGGGTCACATTGCCTTATTACTACTTACGTTAAATGAATTTGTTTTTAAGCAAAAGTGACTTGGATTCTTGCTGCGACTTGACCTAATTATTTTGTTTTATTGCATTATCATGTTTTAAACTCGTATTTCTACGTGTGGGACCGAGACGGGAGACTAGAGCTCTCATGGGAAGTGTGGTAGATGCACATGATGATGAGTTGCCTCCTCCTCCATAGATTCCTCCTGCTGGTGTTGAAGTAGAGGGTGGTGCGCCGCATGCACCACAAAGACCTATTTTCAGTGATATGACACCGTTAGTCCAAGCGATGACGGGAGCTTTCCAAGTGACCATAGCTGGAGTGCATGTACTTGCATCGGTGCCTACAACTGATAATATCGGGTTACCTATAGTGGGTTTACGTAGCCTGGGTGGCATTGAGTTTAGAGGTTTGGCTCCTAAGGCAGCCGAGGAAAAGTTTGCTAGTACCGAGAAGATCCTTGGCCAGATTGAGTGTATAGACATTCGCAAGTTGGGTTGCATTGTGTCGCTGCTACAGGGTGATACTTACAGTTGGTGGACAACTACGATCGCGGGCATAGAACCTGCTGATGTTACATGGGAATTCTTTTGCGCTACTTTCAAAAAGAAGTATTTGGGAACTCGATATAAGGATGAGAAGAAGAGGGAGTTCATGACCTTGGAACAAGAAACATGTCTGTTTCTGAGTATAAGATCTAGTTTGTTCGGTTAAGTAAGTATGCTCCTGAACTGGTTTTTGATGAGCGATAACGGTGTGATCGATTCTGTTACGGGTTGATCAAGGTGGTGAAGACGTACATTCTAGCTACGAACTACAAAGAGTTTGATGTTCCTTTGTCTTGAGCTAAGGACATAGAATAGAATTTGGGGTTGTCTACTCATTCTGGGAGTTATTCGATGGGAAAGAAGAGTGTAGAGTCTAATGTTGGTAAGGATCGTTATAAGAGGCACAAAGATAGAAGGTACTGTCCGGATCAGAGAAAGGGAGGAAATAATGTTGGGCATGGATTTCAGGGTCAAAATACCTATGCTAGAGTTCTCGAGTGTTGAAGATATGGCAAGAGGCATTTAGGAGAATGTTGGGGTGCTCTGGGCACTTGTTAGAGTTATGGATTGAGGGATCATTTCCTGAGGGATTCTCCGCAGTTAGCCATAGAGGGTCAGGCTCCTGCACCTGTTGATGTGGTGTAGAGAGGTCGTGGGCACGGCCGTAGGCATTTCTAGCGCATGGACGATGGATAAAGAGTGGTAGCGCATACCGTCGCGGTTCAGGCAGAGGGTGGTGGACCGGTAAGGGTCTTTACTCACCGTATAGGGAGGAATGATATTGATGTGATCGCATGTACCTTTACCTTGTATTCTATACCTTTGTTTTCTTTAATTGATTTTGGTTCTACACATTCCTACATTCTACACGAACATGCATGTTTGTTGGATTTACCTGTAGTGTTGTTAAATGTTGGTATGCACCTAACCAGTTCCTTTGGTGAGACTGTTGTAGCTATGAAATTGTATAAGAGTTGTCCCTTAATGGTTCAAGAGCATGTGTTTGAGGCTAATATGATGGAGTTACATTTTCGCGGATTTTATGTGATTCTGGGAATGGATTGGTTGTCTCAACATAGGGCCGTAGTTAATTTTGAGACCAATCGAGTTTCGCTAAAACATGTCGAGGATTACGAAGTAGTAGTTGAGGGCGAGAATGTCAAGTTCTTATCTAATATGGTTTCAGCTTAAGAAGCGCGAAAGTTGTTAGAATGTGGGGGTCAAGCATACCTAGCTTATGTTGTGAAATCAAATATGAAGGAAGTGCATGCTCAAGATATTCGCACAATTTACGATTTTCCATGAGTGTTTTCGGAAGAGTTGTCTGGTTTGCCACATGATAGGGAGGTGGAGTTTTGCATTGAGGCATATGTGGATACGGCCCCGGTGTCGATTGCTCCGTATCGTATGGCACCAAAAAAGTTGAAGGAGTTAAGGATGTAGTTGCAAGATTTGTTGGATTGAGGTTTCATTCGGCCAAGTGTGTCACCATAAGGAGCACCGGTGTTGTTTGTGAGAAAAAAAGATGGCACGATAAGAATGTTCATTGATTATCAACAACTGAACAAGTTGACGATTAAGAACAAGTATCCTTTGCCGAGGATTGATGATCTATTTGATTAGTTTCGGGGAGATACGGTGTTTTCTAAGATTGATTTGAGGTCAGGATATTACTAGTTGAAGGTGAAGGATAAGGATGTGCCGAAGATATCTTTTCGCACGAGCTATGGGCATTATGAGTTCTTAGTGATGCTGTTTGGTTTGACCAATGCACCGACAACATTCATGGATATGATGAATCGGGTGTTCCATAAATTCTTGGACTAATTTGTGGTGATGTTCATCGATGACATTCTTGTGTACTCTCGTACCGAGGAGGATCACGATCGACATCTACAGATTGTGTTGCAAGTTTTGTTGGATAACAAGCTTTACGCCAAGTTGAGCAAGTGTGAGTTTTGGATCAAGCAGGTGGTTTTCCTTGGACATGTTGTGTCGGCTGAGAGTATTTGCGTGGATCTGCAGAAAATTAAAGCTATTGTGAATTGGAAGCAAACGAAGTCAGTATCAAAAGTTCGTAGTTTTCTAGGGTTGGTATGATATTACCAACGTTTTGTTAATTGTTATTCAAGGATTGCTGCACCTTTGACGAAATTGTTGCAAAAAGATGTGAGTTTTGAGCGGACAGAAGGTAGACAGCAAGCATTCAATAAGCTGAAGGAAACTTTGACGCACACTCCAATCTTAATTAAACCTGAATTAGGGAAGGAGTTTCTTGTGTATAGTGATGCGTCCTATAAGGGTTTGGAATGCGTGTTGATGTAGGAAGGAAAGGTTGTAGCTTACGTATCTAGACAGTTGAAGGTGCACGAGCGCAACTACCCTACTCATGATATTGAACTTGCGGCAGTGGTGTTTTCCTTGAAGATTTGGCGACACTATCTCTATGGTGAGAAGTGTACTGAGTATACAAATCACAAAAGTTTGAAATACCTAATGTCACAGAAAGAGTTAATCTTAGGCAACGAAGATGGTTGGAGTTACTTAAGGATTATGATCTGTCAATCGAATATCATCCGTTAAAAGCAAATATGGTGGTTGATGCTTTGAGTAGGAAGGTTACGTATGAGTTAAGGGCGATGTTTGCGCGGTTGAGTGTGTTGCGTGATGGTGGGTTATTGGCTGAGTTGCAAGTAAAGCCATCATTTTTGCAAATGATCAAGGAAAAGCAACCATATAATGATTCTTTGGTGCCGCACGTTAAGGATATCTTGAATGGTAATCAGACGAATTTTTGTTTTTAGTAAAGACAGGGTTTTGTGTTTAAGAGTTGAGTGGTGGTGTCGAGTGATGAAGAGTTGAAGCACACTATTTTGTCTGAGGTACATTCGAGTCCTTTTTCTGTACATTCGGGGAGTACAAAGATGTATCAAGACTTGAAGAAAGAGTATTTTTGGGTTGGTTTGAAGAAGGATGTCACGGATTTTGTGGCTTGTTGTATGGTTTGTTAGCATATTAAGGCTAAGCATAAGTTTCCTTCGGGGTTGTATCAAACGTTAAAGATTCCAGAATGGAAATGGGAGAGAATCACTATGGATTTTGTGTCTGGTTTCCCTTTGACGCCATCAAAGAAGAATTATGTTTGGGTGATTGTTGGTAGGTTTACGAAGGGTGCACATTTCCTGGCTGTGCATACAACGTATACTTTGGATAAATTGGCAGAGTTGTATGTTGCTGAGATTGTGTAGTTGCACTTGGTGCCAAAGTCTATTGTGTCAGATAGAGATCCGCGTTTCAACGCGTGGTTCTGGTAGTGTTTGTATAAGGCCTTGGGTACACGGTTAAACTTTAGTACCTCGTATCATCCTCAAACAGATGATTAGTCTGAGCGTGTCATCCAAGTGTTGGAAGATATGTTGCGGTGTTGCAGCATTGATTTCCAAGGATCATGGGAAAAGTAGTTACCATTGGTGGAGTTAACTTATAATAACATTTATCAAGCTAGTATCTAGATGGCACCGTATGAGGCTTTGTATGGTAGAAAATGTCGTAGGCCAATTTGTTGGGCGAAGGCGGGAGAGAAGTATATTTCTTTGTTGGATGTGTTGAAGGATGCCAATGAAAAAGTGAAGCTTATTAGTGACCGGTTGAAAGCGGCTTTGGATCGGCAAAAGTCATATGCTGACTTGAAGCGAAGGGAGATTGAGTATATTGGTGGTGATCATGTGTTTCTGAAGGTTTCACATTGAAAGAAGGTGATGAGGTTCGGTCAGAAGGGCAAGTTGAGTCTTAGATTTATTGGGCCTTATGAGGTGTTGGATCATGTTGGTCCAGTTGCGTATAGATTAAGGTAGCCGACAAAGTTAGAAAAGAAACTTGATGTTTTCCATTTATCGATGCTTCAGAGGTATAGATCAGATCCTTCGCATGTAGTGCCTGTGGAAGAGATTGAGTTGAATCCGAATTTAACCTATGATGAGGAGCCTATGAGAATTCTGGATTCGAGTAGCAAAGTTCTCCGCGGAAAGACCATAGAGTTGGTAAAGGTATTGTGGCGGCATCATGGTGTTGAGAAAGCCACCTTGGAAAGCAAAGAGGACATGTTGAAGCAGCTTCCTGATCTTTTTATGCCAGTTAAATTTCGAGTACAAAATTTCTTAGGAGGGGTGAGTTGTAACGCCCTAAAATTGGGCCTAGATGTGGACCGGATCGGGTAAGTTGTTCAAAAGAAACGGTTTAGGCAATTCTAATAGTTTCGAGAATTAAATCTTATAAAATTAATTTTGGATAAAATAAAGTATGGAAAAATGTTAGAAATTACTTAATTAATAATTTAAGTAATTTTGTAAATTCATTTTGAAGTAATTAAATCTAATTTTTGTGCATTTTGGCATAGTGACTAAAATGAAAAGTTTTCAAAACTGTTTTTGGTGACTAAATCGTAAAAGGGTCAAAACTTAGAATCTTTGAGGAGATATTTCACCAATCTTTTTTCATTAGATTTCTTACTTAAATTATGCTATTTTTAAAGTGTTTTTAATGATATTATAATTAAATAAAATAGGTCTTATTAAAAGGATTTTTAATTTGCAAAATCACTTTCTTACGTAACTACTTTTCTTCCAACCTTTTTCTCTGAATTTTCTCAGCAACCAAATTATGATTTTAACTCTAAAATTCTCAAGAATCAATTCCTATTGATTTCTTCAATTCCTATTGCAAAATCTCATTAGATTTTCATCAAGCTTTGCCAATTAAGGGAGATCTCAACAATTAGAGGCGATTTTGGTTTTTCTCCTCTAATTAAAGGTTCTTTATTGAAATTCCCAAGTTCTTGATCCTTTATTATTGATTTATGTTAAGGAATTATGATTTTAACATGGATTTGATGATTAAATTGAATTTTATTTGGAAAATTGGTTTGGATCTGTTTTGGTCTTGAATCTAATTGATTTGTATCTCTTTTTGGATGTATTTTAATGCTGAAAGAAGTGATTAATCAATGTAATCCCAAAACTATGTGAATTGTTAGTTTCCTAGGTTGATTATAGTTGGTTTTTGGTGTGATATTGTTGTTGTAGAGATACTAGAGGTATAAGGACGTGATTAAGATGTTTTTGGATGTTATTTGATGTTGTTAAGGTGTTAGAATCTTTAGGGTTTGGTTGGGCTTTGTTTAGATGAGGTTTGGTGTTGTTCTTGGTAGTTTTAAAAGGGTGTTTGATAGACTCTTGTGAGGCGAAGTTGTGTTTGTTGGTTGCTGGATGTTTGTGATGTAGAGATGTGTTTTAATCCTCTGCTTTTGATTGGGTAAAGTAGGGGAGTTGAATCCTTTGGCTTTTGGTGAAGGCACGGAAGCTTTAGAAGCTTGATTCGTGCATCGGCAAGCTAACATTGGATTGTTGGTGAGTGGAAAAGTGTTTTACTTCTATTAAAAGGTTTTAAAGGAGTTGTGGGAGTTTAGATAAAGTTTGAAACACTTATCTAAGCTCGGAAGTAAGTATCGGTTGAGCTTTCTCTCGATTTCAATTTTGCAAAATGAAATCTCATGCACATGTTTATGGTTTCGATTACTCATTGTATTATGCATGTATTAGAAATGAGATATGATGCAATTGATCATATATGATGACTTTTGAGAATGGCATACGGTTTATGAAAGTATTTTTTGAGAATACTAAATACATGGTTTAATGTATTTGAGTTGGATTGATTTGATGCATATGCAAAACAGTGAGGTATTGTTGTTTTATTGAATAGATTGGCAAGTGGCTGAGTTTAAAATGTTATCGGATATAGTTGGCTAGCCATAGGGTTTTAAGTGCACTATAAAAAGTCACCTCATTTGTGTCGAGGGGCTGTGAGTGTGCCATATTCTCCACCATGAGAACCGTAGTGGTTGAGGTGGGTAAATGTTTTGTTTTCTCCCACTGGTGGATTTATACATCCAAACCGTAGAGGTGGGTAAAATTTTTGTTACTCCGATTTGAACCGTGGAGGTGGGCAAGTGTGATGTTACTCCGGTTGAGGTATGTATGTGAAGTGGTCGCAGGAACCACTTTAGAAATCTGTGTATCCGATGTGTTTTATGAAATGAAAGGTTGCTGGTTTTGAGTCACTTAAAAGCCAATATATGAGATAATGTATCATGAGTAATGGATTATGTTTGTATAATGTGATTTATACAAGTAGTACTCTTTAAGCTTGTTATAGAGATGTTGAGAAATGAAGCTTAAATTGAGGTAAAGTTAGAATCCATGATACATGTGTTGAAAATGACTTAAATGTGCATATTTGAGATGATTTGAGAATCATGAGATGTTTTGCCATGAGACATATACATTTTGTTTGGACTAAAATGATTTTAAATGCCTTGATCAGTGTTTTTACGAATTCCTCGCAAGACCGGTCCGAGCAAGCTACATTTGGTTTCCCAAAGTAAATCGGGAAGATTAAACCTAAAACACGTCCATTTTTTTCCTTTTTATCTTGTCTAGACGCATTAACGATTTCCTACATGATCATATTGTTCATAGGTGAGCACTCATCTCAATTGGGCATCGTAACGACATCCAATTGGAGACAACACAATTTAGGGATCGAATTGTAAATTCAACAATATAAAAGGGCTTTTCCAATTTTAAAGTTACCATCCTTTAATTAAGTTCTTTTCATGATTAACTGTCAAGAATTAGCTTCAGACGATCACCCACGCTCAATAATTGACAAAACAAGAATCAGGGACTAAAATGGAAGAAAACATAACTGACCTTCCATGACATTAACATATTTAACATCATCTGTATCGATACGCTGAGACCCGTATTGATACGATTGTGAAAACATCATTTTGATAAGGTGAGGCCTTTACCGGTACGCTACTTCGAGTTTAAAATACGGTTTAAAATCATTTCACTTCGTACCGATATGGTCCCTTAGTGTTTCGGTATGCGACCTCATCTCCAAAAAGTAAAATTCCAATAACCACTAGGCGTACCGAAACACCCCTGCTTGTATTGGTACACTCTGGCCTTGTTTGCATGTCTGTACCGAAACACCTCTGCCTGTACCGAAACACCTTGCCCAGAATTGCCTAGCCGTACCGATGCAGTCCCTCGCGTATCGGTACGCCTGGGCCTATAATGTCAAGATTAGTTGGTTTTTCACTCAATTCTAGATGCAATAGGCCCCTATCAACTTGCAAACATACATATCAACCCTTTAATACACATAATCTATCATTTATACCCAAATTAGACAAGCAAAACAACATCAAGCTTCCAAAGGACCACTCTAGAGGCATGCTTCCTAGACCACTTTGTCAAATATACCAAAATGCACAATTAGGCCATTCTAAGCATAACCATCATTCCAACACACTCAACATATCATACTAAACTTGGTCAAACCAACACAACAAGGAAATCCAAAAGGAAAATCTAGATGCATACCTAAACATCATTCAACGTCAACTATAGGCAAGTAACAACATCAAGCTGAGCAACATACAACCATCAACAAAAACCAGCATAGAATCATTCTAAAGAACCATAATGCAACAAATTTACAACTCCCAAAAACCATGGCGAACACATTGCCTTATTAACCGGAAACGTAAACTGAGTTCATACTCAAAAGTAGTTTATCTCTTGGATCCTTGGAAACCTTGCCTTTACTGCCCTGAACTTTAATGCTCTGCATCATTAGGAAAAAGAGAGCGTAAGCACACATGCTTAGTGAGGATGCTCATAATCAATGATGCATTAAAACCATTTAAAAACCACATGCTTGCTTTTCCCAAAACATGCTTACAACCTAAGCATTTTTTCATGATTCCAATTGAACCAAAACATAATAACCTCTAAATAACATCATATACAATCCATGCTTAAATCCCAAAGCATTTTAAGCAAACCATGCTTAAAACCTAAAGCATTATGTACAAGGTTTAAACACATGAACTTCCACATATATTGGCATTTATAGTGACCCGGATAGACTACCTTTATCCTATACACATATCGGATACACGGATCTCTCATACCATGCCTAGTTAAACCGCATGATATCCCAAACCTTTCCTAGTTAAACCGCAAGATTTTTCACCCTCGCCTAGTTAAACTGCGAGATCTCTCCCTTGCTTAGTTAAACTGCAAGTATACCGACCTTGCCTAGTTAATCTGTAAGATCACCATCAATTTGGGTTGCCTAGTTAATCTGCAAGTCCCAAATGAGGTCCCCAACAGTCCGAGTGGCCTCGTTACACCACCATACCTCAAAGACTCGTGGCCACGATCGATTTTGTTTATATTTTATAGTGCACTTTTAATCCTATGGCATGCCAACTATATCCAATTGTTTTCTCATCTTGTCACAGCCAATATATCATTTACAAAACCATTTACTTACTGTTTTACATGCATTTCATAAAAGACTGCATATGCAAATCTCATTGCCAATGCAATAACACCATTCCCAACCGGAATGAAAACCAATACTAAATAGCATTTAATATACTTTCAAACCCCTGTATATGTACTCAAAATCATGCATTACCAGTAAGTAAATCATACCATGTTTATCACCAAAACATGCAAACAACATGCTCATATGTAAGCCGATATTCAAGAGAAAAATAAGGAAAACTTACTTCCGAGCTTAGGTAAGTGTCTCATGCTTTCCCTAAGCTCCCAACAACCTCTACAAACCTTTGTAAAGCATTTAAAACTAGTTTCCACTCACCGATACACCTCGCCTTCCTTGCCAACGCGTAACAAGCTCCCGGTAAGCAACCAAACTGTAATACCCTAAAATTTACTAAGTTGATTAAGGGTTATTTAGTACTAAGATAATATCTTAAAAGCTAACTTAGTGACTAAAATGAAAAAATGCAAAAGTTAGGATTTCTTTAATTATGGGTTTTGGAAAGGAAATTTCTAAGGTTTAAAGGTATCATGTGATAGATAGTGAATTGAATAAGGTATTCTTAAAGTTTGGTTGAATTTCAAGGAAAATTGGAATGGGAATTGAAGTTTAAAATGTTAGTGACCGAAATGTAAATTCTGAAAAATTTATAGGTAAAGTATAAACTTTGGAAAAGTTTGGGGACTAAAGTTGTAATTTCCTAAAAGTTAAGGGTTTTTTATTTCATAAATAAATATATCACCTAATGGTGTGGATAGAATGTGAAGATTTTGGTTTGATCTGATATTTTGATTATTGGGAAAATCGCAGTTAAAGTTTAAGTGGAATTCAGATACCCGGATCGAACTGGAAAATTTTAAAATTTTGCCATATGATAGAGAAAGGTTATAAAATTCATTTCCAAGTGTTGGAAATATTTTTATTTTGATTCAGGATGAATCGTACAGTTTATTTCTGGGTAAAGGATTATTTATCGATATATTGGATCAAATGGAAATTTTGGAGAATGATCTAAAAGATATGGAAAAGTCATAAAATGTTATTTTATGAATATTTTATTATGGTTGGTTGAATTCTAACTAGATTTAGTTAGATTTTAATGGAATGGCAATTTGGAAACAAACTAGTAAATAAAGACTAGTTGGAGGGCAAATTGGTCATTTGTCCCCAATGGTAATTTTGAAATATTTAAAAAGTTATAAGGTCAATTTTGGAAAGAGGAAATGGAAGATTAAATCTTGGTCCTTGATTGATGATAAAATCAATCTCAACCATTAGATAAAAAGGGCAAAATTGTAATTTCACTATTCAATGAGTTTAATATTCATTTAACAGATATATGTTTAAAATAATGGTGAAAAGATGAACAAAATGTTCATCTTTTCCAGCCTTGAAACGTGGAGAAAGAGGGGAAAGAAGAAGAAAATTTCCCAAGCTCGATTTAAGCCCCGAAACTTGGTTTTCAGGTAATCTCTTCAACAACAAAGTTGTTTTACTCTTTAAGCTCTATCTTTTGATATCAATAATTTATGGAATACATGCTTGGTTGATGATAATTTTCTTGAGAAAGAAATTAGGGTTATGGATCAAATTGAGGCTTTTGAGATTTTATGATTCCATGATTGAATTCAAGTTAGAATTAAGCTAGTATGATGTTAAAATCATGATATTGAGTTAGGATTTAAGTTTTACATGTTTTGATTTTTATGAAGATGATTAGGGTTTATGGATTCAAGCTTAAGTTAGGGTTTGTGATGTTGAAATAATGATCTAGTAAGTTTGAATTGTTGTTTGGAAGCAAAACCCTAAGTTAAATTATGTAGGGACCATTTCGGCAAATTGAAAATTTGAAGGACCAAATCTGAATTTTTAGAATTTGGAGTGTATTTATGTTATTAATGATGTTAGAGACAAGAAAATAAAGTTAGAATGTTAAATTGATGTTGAATTGAATTAGTGACCATTTTGACAATTTGTCAAAGTTAAGTGACCAAATCGAAATTGAAGTTTTGTATGGGGGCTAAATCTGATTTTTAGTTGTAATGATGGAATTAAGGTAGTATTGTTGAATTGACGACTAGTTTGCAAAGTTAAGAAGCTTGAATCCTTATCTTTGCATTTAGTGACTATTTCGGTAAAGAAGGAAAATTAAGGAGAATTATTGTAAATAATTATTTGATGAAGAAGGTCATAAGATGGTGGGTTAAATCAAGTAATTGGACTAAATTGAAAAGTAGAGAAGTAAGGAGAAGTTAGTATAAAAGTTGAAGTTGTTTATGAAAGCAGTGTAGAAAAACTGGTTTATGGAAGTAACTTTGAAAATTCACCATAAATTCTACAAAAAATTTTAGATAGTGAATTTTATACCAATGTAATGATTTGTTTGTCTAGTTTTGTGTGCAACAAACGGAATCTGATTTTGAGTTCCGAGTCAAAAGATATGAATTTTGAAGTGATGAAAGGTCAGAAAACAGAACATCAGTCTGTTCCGAATTTCAGCACTGTAATTGACTTTGAAAATTCGCCATAAATCGTACAAGTTGAATTTGGGCTATTAATTTATATGGTTGAAAAGCTTATCAAATCTAGTTTCTTTCAGAAAGAACATAGTCGAATTTCGAGTTATAGATTATTTTATAAAAATATTTCTTCGAAGGTACTACAAACTGCGAGAAAATGAGAATTGATACACTTTGTATCTAAGGTTGATTAGTAAGCTTGAAAGGGGTTAATGGAAGTTCAAAGTGGTCACTAAGGACCATAATGAATTTTTGAACAATACAAGGTAGAAATGAAAATATTTGGAGATTTTGTATTCGAATGATTATTTTGGACAATATGTCTAAGATATTGTTAGATTGGGATCTAACAAATATTGTACTTATTTGAATTATGAAGTTAAGTTCGAATCAAGGGAGGTTCGAGGTACAATGAAGGAAAGGATCAAAGAGGACTTAGTGAAGCATACTAATAAATGGCCCAGGTGAGTGCAATGCATACATAACATTATACATGGATGTTTCATACATCACCAGTTGCGATGAGTCTACCTGGTTTATATATTGTCATGATATTTATGTCATTGATCATATAGTTGACATATTTTAAATATGTCAAAGGTTGAAAATAAATGCATTGATCACTAGTTATTGATGATAGTATAATAAGAATGTTATTTCGGCTATGAATTGTTAAATGTTGATATATATTGATATATGTTGCCATTGATGACTTAAATGATGAAATAAAGCCCAATGTATAATATAGAGGTTCGATGGTATAGTTGGATATCCATAGGGTCATAAACAGTTGTATAGATATTCTAAGCACTTCTGGTAAAGTGCAAATATTATAAATACTTATTGAGGAGTATACTCATGCATGGTTTGAGTATACGGACTTACTACGGGTGCTAAACACTTCGGTGTAATTTCATAAAAACTCCATGAGGGATATATTGTATACTCCAGTAAGTATACAGAAGCACTTCGGTGCTAACACTCCCGGTAGAGTGCAAATAATACACATACTCAAGAAAGGTTGGGTATGGGGGGATGACTCGCGTACATAGAATCTCTTAATTCGATACCTTGGGCTAAATAAATTAAAAATAATAAAAAAAGAAACAGGAAGATAAGCTTGAAAGCTTGCAGATAGAAATGAGAAAAAGGTATTGGTAAGCATTGAAAGCTTAAAGATGGAATGGCAACGGTATTGGTAAGATCTAATCTTATCACTTTGATATACTTATTTATTTATGTTAACGAGCATATAATGGTAAGGTGATCATATGCATTGTTAATCATTAATATTGATATTATGAAAATTGCACTTGAATTCCAATTATTGCCTCACTAAGTAAATACTTAGCGTGTAATTGTTTTACACGTAGAAAAGAATAAATGGTTGGAGTAAGGAGCATAAACAGACATCATCAATCAATAATAGGTACATCAGTATCAGTAAGATATCTTTTGACATTGTTTGATATTTACTAGTTGGCATGTATATTAAATGATATGCCAGCTCTGATAGAATTTGTATTTTATGTGGTATCTGGATGAATTTTAAGTCAGGCAGTTTCATTAATTATATAAAGTCAAATTAAATTAATAAGTTGTTGTCTGAAATTAAACTTGATTTGAAGATTAAAATATTATGTTTAAACTATACGCAATTAACTACATTTGTAAATAGAAACTAAATATATTGTAATATTTATAGAAGAATCAAAATTTTTATCGAGTTACAAATGTAGAGGGTTTTACAAATGTTTTGTGAAATCTTTGACTCGTATTCAGCTATGAATACGGCAAAGGGGTATTACACAAACAACATCAATCTTCGTCCCCTTGATTATCCCCTGTTTTAAACACATAAAACCAGAGGATAAATGCATTAAAATGCATTCAAACCACTGCCTAATAGCAATCTCCCGCAACTCCTAAGTTGCCCACTCAAAAACCATTCGAAACATACCGAAATCATCCTCAAACGTTTCCAAAACTTAACCCAGGAATAAAACAACAATTCAATCCATCAACCAACATCTAATAACATCTAAAAACCTTTTCCTAACTTTCTTTTACCTCCAGCAAAGATCAAGCTCGATTATCACCACAACAACTCAAAACTAGCAACCTAAATAATTAGAGATTCAAGAGTTTCGGGATTCTATTGATAAAAACAACTTATCAACATCAAAACACATCCAAAACATATATTAAATCAATCTCAAATACTGGAAATCAGATCCACTTCGAAAATCACCATGTTTCATCAATATTTCCAAAATAACTCGATTAAACATTGATAAAACATTAAAATCATATTACAACTTATAAATCAAGGATCAAATACTTGGGAATATCAATAAAAAAGCATTTAACAGAGGAGATCACGGACCTTACCCCTGTTATGCGATTTCTCCCTCAATTGGCTTGTTTAAAGCTAAGAAAACATAAAATTCCAATGAGATTTTGTAAAACAAAGTTAAGAAATCAAATTAAAATCATTAATATAAGTGAAAAGAGTTCCTTACCTCTAGATTTGATGAAATTCTGAGTGTTTGGAAGAAAAGAAGTTGAGAGAAAAGGTTTAGGAAAAAGTTACGTAAATTTCTTTTAAAAGCTAATAACTAACTTAGATGTTTAATCCTTATTAACACCATTTTAAAACACATGTTTAAAATGTTTTAATTGAAGAGAGAAACCACCAGCAAACACTTGGTAGATTAGCTCCTTAAGGATTCTAAAGATTTGACCATTTTGATTTTAGTCACTTTAAAATAGTTTTCAAAAATCGCATTTTGGTCACTAACCCAAAATGTCATATTTCCAAATTCTTTTTTCTAAAATTGATTCCACCAAAAATCAACATATATTTAAAGATGATTTTTAACTATTTTCCATATTTTATCTTATCGAAAAATATACGATCCCGAATTCGACTCGAATCTCTAACCCAATCCACCAGACCGTCTAATAAACCTCAAAATCTCTAAGCCCAAAACCGGGGTGTTACAGCTCTCCACCAGTTAAAAAAATTCATCCCCAAAATTACCTGGAGGAAACAGATGCAGAAATTGCTCCTTCATATCCGCCTTGCTTTCCCAAGTAGCTTTCTTAACACCTCAGTGTCGGTACAAGACCTTCATGAGCTCTATCGTCTTACCACGTAGGAATTTCTTGCTGGTATCAAGGATCACTACGGGTTCCTTGTCAAAAGATAGATCTGGCCTCAACTCCGCATCCTCCACCGGTATAACATGTGATGGATCTGATCGATATCTCCTCAACATCGAAACATGGAACACATTATGAATTTTCTCCAACTCGGGAGACAACCTCAACCGATATGCCACAGGACCCACATGCTCAATAACCTCGTATGGTCTCATGAACCTCAGACTAAGCTTACCCTTACGTCTGAATCTCATCACCTTTTTCCATGGTGACACTTTCAAGAGTACGCGATCACCCACTGCATATTCCACCTCCTTACGCTTCAAATCCTCGTAAGATTTTTGCTGATCTGCAGCCGCTTTCAACCGGTCACATACAAGCTTAACCTTCTCGTCTGTGTCTTTCAACACATCCGGTAGGGTAACATGCTTTTCCCCCACCTCAGCCCAACATAAGGGCGTACGATATCTCCGGCCATATACGCCTCATAAGGAGCCATCTATATGCTTGCCTGATAACTGTTGTTGTAAGCAAACTCAACTAAAGGCAAATGCTTCTCCCAAGTTCCCTGGAACTCTATAATACAACATTTTAGCATATCCTCCAAAACCTGGATAACCCGCTCAGACTGCCTATCTCACTGAGGATAATACGATATGCTAAAACTCAACCTCAAACCCAAGGAATGGTGCAAACTCCTTTAAAACCTTACCGTAAACCTCGGATCCCTATCCAAAATGATGGATTTAGGTACACCATGCAAGCGCACAATCTCCGCTATATACAAATCTACCAATTTGTCCAAGGTGTACATTGTATTCACTGGTAGGAAATGTGCACACTTGGTGAAACGGTCAACAACCACCCAAACGGAATCCTTTTTAGCCGGTGTCAACGGCTAACCTATTACAAAATCCATGGTAATTCTCTCCCATTAACACTCTGGAATTTTCAGCGGTTGCAACAACCCGGATGGAAATTGATGTTCAGTCTTAACCGACTGACATACCATGCACTTGGAAACAAACTCAGCCACATTCTTTTTCAACCCAACCAGTAGTATGTCTCCTTCAAATCACGATACATCTTAACACTACCAGGATGCATAGCAAAAGGACTAGAGTGTGCCTCCGTCAAGATAGTTTGCCTCAACTCCGGATCATCTGGCACCACTATTTGACCTTTGAAACACAAAACTCCATCATCATCAAAATAAAAATCTGTCGGATTACCCTCTACTATGTCCTTAACATGCTCAACCAACGAATCATCATACGGCTGCTTAGCCTTAATCAACTGTGATAACGTAGGCCTAACTTGCAGTTTAGCCAGCAAACTGCCCTCCCGTGTCACACTCAACCTTGCTAACATAGCCTGAAGCTCGACCGCAACCTTACGACTTAATGCATCTGCCACTACATTGGCTTTACTAGGATGATACTCAATGTTCAAGTCGTAATCCTTAAGCAACTCCAACCATCTACGTTGCCTAAGATTCAAATCTTTCTGGGACAACTAATACTCCAAGCTCTTGTGATCCGTAAAAACCATGCACTTCTCACTATAGAGGTAATGTCACCAAATTTTCAAGGTGAAAACCACGGCCGCAAGCTCCAAATCATGAGTTGGATAATTGCGCTTATGAGCCTTCAACTGCCTCAATGCAAAGGCCACAACCTTCCCATCCTACATCAGCACACAACCCAAGCTAGCATACGACACATCAGTATAAACCATAAACTCCTTCCCAAATTCAGGTTGAATCAACATATGAGCATGTGTCAGAACTTCCTTCAACTTCTCAAAACTGTGTGGCTACTTCTCCGTCCATGCATAAAGAACATTCTTTTGTAACATCTTAGTCAACGGTGCTGCAATACTCGAGAACCCCTCAACAAAATATCGATAATAACCAGCCAACCCAAGAAAACTACGCACCTCCGATACAGACTTAGGTGGTTTCCAATTGAGAATAGCCTCAATCTTCTGTGGATCAATGCGAATACCCTCCGCGGAGACCACATGACCAAAAAATGTCACTTCTTTTAGACAGAACTCGCACTTGCTCAACTTAGCGTACAACTGATTATCCTTCAACACTTGCTACACTATCCGCAAATGTCGAACGTGCTCTTCCTCAGTCCGGGAGTACACGAGAATATCATCTATTAACACCACCATGAACTAATTAAGATACTCATGGAACACTCTATTCATCATGTCCATAAACACAGCCGGGGCATTTGTCAAACAGAAAGGCATGACCAGAAACTCATAATGCCCATGCCCCGTACGAAACGCGGTCTTATGCACATCCACATCCTTAACCTTCAACTGGTAATACCCCGACCTTAAATCTATCTTTGAAAACACCGATGCCCCATGAAACTAATCAAACAGGTCATTAATTCGAGGCAACGGGTACCTTTTCTTTACTGTCAACTTGTTCAACTGACGATAATCAATGCACATACGCATCGTACAATCTTTCTTTTTTACAAAGAGAATAAGAGCACCCCACGGGGAAACACTTGGTCGAATAAACCCATGGTCCAACAACTCCTGAAGCTGTGACTTCAACTCCTTCAATTCCTTCAGTGCCATCCTATAAGGAGCAATGGACACCGGTGTTGTACCATCGTATGTCTCAATACGAAACTCCACCTCTCTATCAGGAGGTAAACCCAGCAACTCCTCGGGAAAAACCTCAAGAAAGTCGCAAACAGTCCGAATGTCCTGCACTCAAACACTCTTGGCTTCCAAATTCATAACAATAGCCAAATAAGCTTGGCATCCATCAAACATCATCTTCTACGCTCTAATAGCCAAAACCACATTGGACAGAAACTTAACATTCTCGCCAACCACCACAACCTCATAATCATCGGCCAACCTCAAGAAAATTGTGACTAACATTCCAATATCTAAGATCTCAACAAGAACATTAAGCAAAGATGCATGTTCACTCAAGATATATGAATGCGTAGACCCCGAATCAATCAAAGATAACAATGACAAGGATTGCAAAGTAAAAGTACCTGCGATCACATCTGTGTCATTATGACCCTCACGATGAGCAAAGACCCGAGCTGGACCACCACCTTCAAGTCTCACCGCTGCAGCATGAGCCAAACCCCTCTGACCATCCTTGCGCCTCTAAAAATTACCCCTGCCACGACCTCAGCCCCTAACAGGTGCAGCAACCTAAGCTGGTGCATCCCTCGTAGCCCGAGGACAATCACGCTTCAAGTGATCAGATGAACCACAAATCCAACAAGCTCCAGCATTACCCCAGCATATACCCACGTGGTGATAGAAACTCGTGCTTCTTCATATCCAAGTACTGGGTACCAAGATACTTCCTCTTAAAAGCTCTCCGAAAGAACTCCCAAGTATCATCTGCCTCAGGAATGCCAGCAATTGTGGTCACCCACCAATGATATGCATCCCTCTATAGTAGAGATACATTGCAACCTAACTTGCGCTCCTCGTTACATCCCATCTAATTCATGATACGAACCATCTTTTCTAGCCAACCTTCGGCTGCCTCAGGGCTCAAACTTCCAAACTCCTCACCTTCCAAACTCCTCAAACACTCCAAGGGTAAACCTTGATTTGCCACCACAGCAGGTGTCGGTGCCTGTGCCTGCACTCCAGCCATGCTACTTGAAAAGCTCTCGTTATCGCCTGAACTAACGGAATCAAATCACCATATACTGGCACTTGGTGAACCTGGGGTGCTTCACCCCCCAGCGTCAACTAGAGGAACCATTAGAAGATGAGGAGGTAAAACATGAGGGAGATTCTCTTCTATCTCATTATTCTACCCAACTCCGACAGTATTAGCCATAGATCGTGTCTCACGTCGAGCCATGCTGACAAAAGCATCAAAACACATTAGAGTTAGGTTAGCGTCAAGAAAAGGATCCAAGTCAACTTTAAAACGCATTTAAAATCCCCGATAATAGACAATGTGTTCCCAAACATACCCCAACATAACATTAAACAATCACCAAAATATACACAATCACCGTGTAGTTCAAACAACATCAGCTAATCAAACAACAACATCCCAACCTTTTAGAAACCTGGCTCTGATACCAACAAATGTAACCCCTCGACTTGGCCTAGTCGCAAGACCGGTCCAAGCAAGCTACATTAGGTTTATCAAAGTAAATTGAGAAGATTAAACCTAAAACACGTCAATTTTTTTCCTTTTTATCTCTTCTAGATGCATTAACGCTTTCCTACATGATCATACTATTCATAGGTGAGGACTCATCTCAATCGGGCATTGTAACGACATTTAATTGGACACAACACAATTTAAGGATCAAATTGTAAATTTAGCAATATAAAAGGGCTTTTCCAATTTTAAAGTTACCAACCTTTAATTAAGTTCGTTTCATGCTTAAATCCAGAATTAGCTTCAGACGGTCACCCATGCTCAAATAATTGACAAAACAAGAATCAGGGACTAAAAAGAAGAAAACAGAATTGACCTTCTATGACATTAACTGATTTAACGACATTTGTATCGATACGGTCGTGAACACATCGTTTCGATACGGTGAGGCCCGTAGCGGTACGCTACTTCAAGTTTAAAATATGGTTTAAAATTATTTCACTTCGTACCGTTACGGTCCCTTGGTGTTTCGGTACGCGACCTCATCTCTAAAAAGTAAAATTCCAGTAACCACTAGGCGTACTTAAACACCCCTGCTCGTATCGATACACTCTGCCCTTGCTTGCCTGTCTGTACTGAAACACCTCTGCATGTACCGAAACACCTTGCCCAAAATTGCCTAGCCGTACCAATACAACCCCTCGCGTATCGGTACGCCTGGGCCTGTAATGTCAAGATTAGCTGGTTTTTCACTTAATTCTAGATGCAATAGGCCCCTATCAACTTGCAAACATACATATCAACCCTTGAATACACATAATCTATCATTTATACCCAAATTAGACAAGCAAAACAACATCAAGCTTCCAAAGGACCACTCTAGAGGCATGCTTCCTAGACCACTTTGCCAAACATACCAAAATGCACAATTAGTCCATTCTCAGCATAAGCATCATGCCAACACACTCAACATAGCATAATAAACTTGGTCAAACCAACACAACAAGGCAATCCAAAAGGAAACTCTAGATGCATACCTAAACATCCATTCAACCTCAACTATAGGCAGGTAACAACATCAAGCTGAGCAACATACAACCATGAACAAAAACCAGCGTAAAATCATTCTAAAGAACCATAATGCAATGGATTTACAACTCCCCAAAACCATGGCGAACACATTGCCTTATTAACCGAAAACGTAAACCGAGTTCATACTCAAAAGTAGTTTATCTCTTGGATCCTTGCAAACCTTGCCTTTGCTGCCCCAAACCTTAATGCTCTGCATCATTAGGAAAAAGAGAGAGTAAGCACACATGCTTAGTAAGGATGCTCATAATTAACGATGCATTAAAACCATTTAAAAACCATATGCTTGCTTTTCCCAAAACGTGCTTACAACCTAAGTATTTTTTCTGGATTCCAACTGAACCAAAACATAATAACCTTTAAATAACATCATATACAATCCATGCTTAAATCCCAAAGCATTTTAACCAAACCATGCTTAAATCCCAAAGCATTATGTACAAGGTTCAAACACATGAACTTCCACATGTATTGGCATTTATAGTGACCCGGACAGACTACCTCTATCATATACACATATCAGATACACGGATCTCTCATACCATGCCTAGTTAAACCACATGATATCCCAAACCTAGCCTAGTTAAACCGCAAGATTTGTCACCCTCGCCTAGTTAAACCGCAAGTATACCGACCTTGCCTAGTTAATCCGCAAGATCACCATCAATTTAGGTTGCCTAGTTTATCCTCATGTCCCAAATGAGGTCCCCAACAGTCCGAGTGGCCTCCTTACACCGCCAAGGCTGGCCATGATCGATTTTGTTTATATTTATAGTGCACTTTTAATCCTATGGCAAGCCAACTATATCTGATTGTTTTTTCATCTTGTCACATAGCCAATATATCATTTACAAAACCATTTACTTATTGTTTTACAATGCATTTCATAGAACACCACATATGCAAATCTCATTGCCAATGCAATAACACCATTCCCAACCAAAATGAAAACCAATACTCAATAACATTTAATATACTTTCAAACCCCTGTATATGTACTCAAAATCATGCATTACCAGTAAGTAAATCATACGATGTTTATCACCAAAACATGCAAATAACATGCTCATATCTAAGCCAATATTCAAGAGCAAAATAAGGGAAACTTACTTCCGAGCTTAGGTAAGCATCTCACACTTACCCTAAACTCCCAACAACCTTTACAAACCTTTGTAAAGCAATTAAAACCAGTTTTCATTCACCGATACACCTTGTCTTCCTTGCCAACGCAAAACAAGCTCCCGGCAAGCAACCAAACAATGTCAATCTTCATCGCCTTGATTATCCCTTGTTTTAAACACATAAAACCAGAGGATAAATGCATTAAAATGCATTCAAACCATTACCTAACAGCAATCTCCCCCAACTCCCAAGTTGCCCACTCAAAAACCATATGAAACATACCAAAATCATCCTCAAACGTTTCCAAAACTTAACCCAGCCATAAAACAACAATTCAAGCCATCAACCAACATCTAAAAACCCTTTCCTAGCGTCCTTTTACCTCCAGCAAAGATCAAGCTTGATTATCACTACAACAACTCAAAACTAGCAACCTAAATAATTAGAGATTCAAGAGTTTCGAGATTATATTGATAAAAACAACTTATCAACCTAAAAACACATCCAAAACGTATATTAAATCAATCTCAAATACTGGAAATCAGATCCACCTCGAAAATCACCATGTTTCATCAATATTTCCACAATAACTCAATTAAACATTGATAAAACATTAAAATCACATTACAACTTATAAATCAAGGATCAAATACTTAGGAATATCAATAAAGAACCATTTAACAGAGGAGATCACAGACCTTACCCCTGTTATGTGATTTCTCCCTCAATTGGCTTGTTTAAAGCTAAGAAAACATAAAATTCCAATGAGATTTTGCAAAACAAAGTTAAGGAATCAAATTAAAATCAATAATCTGAGTGAAAAGAGTTCCTTACCTCTAGATTTGATGAAATTATGAGTGTTTGGAAGAAAAGAAGTTGAGAGAAAAGGTTTAGGAAAAATTTACATAAATTTCTTTTAAAAGCTAATAACTAACTTAGATTAATCCTTAATAACACCATTTTAAAACACATATTTAAAATGTTTTAATTGAAGAGAGAAACCACCAGAAAATACTTGGTAGATTAGCTCCTTAAGGATTCTAAGGATTTGACCCTTTTGATTTTAGTCACTTTAAAACTGTTTTCAGAAATCGCATTTTGGTCACTAACCGAAAATGTCATATTTCCAAATTCTTTTTTCTAAAATTGATTCCACCAAAAATCAACATATATTAAAAGATGATTTTTAACTATTTTCCCATATTTTTATATTACCAAAAAATATACGGTCCTGAATCCGACTCAAATCTCTAACTCGTTCCACCGGACCGTCTAATAAACCTCAAAACCTCTAAGCCCAAAACTGGGGTGTTACACCTTGATTCTTAATTATGCAATTAATTGTGTTTGGATGGTTGTTTTAAGTTGCAATTTAACCTGGAGGCATGAAACATGACTAATTGGGATTCGGTAACTTTAATAACATGAAAGTCCTTGTAATTAATGGAAATTATGTTTTAGTCCCTAAAATACGAATTCGAGCAATTGGATGTCGAATTGACGCCCGATTGAGTTGTACCTTTAATCATAACCAGTATGATCACCCTAGGACTTAAATATGCATTTAGATAAGATAAACAAAAAAATAGACCATTTTTAATGATATTTTTGGGTTTGTCTCGGCAAACCCTAATGTAGCTCGCTCAGCTCGGCTTTGCGACTAGATCGGGTCAAGGGGGTTATATAAAATGTTTCATGCATTCATGAGTTAGGAATCCCTAGAAACATGCTAACTCATCACAATCATAGAATTTATTAATTTTGAAAGGAGTACAAAGAAAGAAAAGAGTTTCCAGTTTGGAGTCCTCGGGTTTGAAGGATCAAAGTTATCTTTGCACACTATCTCAGGTTTGAAAGAGTTAGGATTCAATTTGTTCTCCTCGGGATCGAATGAGAAAAGTTTTACACACTACCTCATGTTTAAAGGAGTGAGGTTTGATTTGTTCTCCTCGGGATCGAAGTAGCAAAGATCTGAACATTACCTCAGGTTTAAAGAAGTGGTGTTCGATTTGTTCTCTTACAAGGAACAAGATCATTTTTAACTCGACATCCTCAGATTTTAAAGGGTTGAAGTTTCTTTTTACACTACTTTAGGTTTGAAGGAATGGGGGATGGATTTGTTCTCCCTAGAAGGAAAAGATCAGTTTTCAACTCGGCATCCTCGGATTTGAAAGGGTCGGAGTTTGTTTTCACACTACCTCATGCTGAAGGAGTCGGGTTCAATTTGTTCTTCCCCAGAAGGAACGAGATCAGTTTTCAACTCCACATCCTCAGATTTGAAAGGGCTAGAGTATATTTTCACACTACCTCAAGTTTAAAGGAGTAGGGTTCAATTTATTCTCCCCTGGAACGAACAAGATCAATTTTCAGCTCGGCATCCTCAAATTTGAAAGGGCCAAAGTTTCTTTTCACACTATCTCAGGTTTGAAGAAGTGGGGTTCGATTTGTTCTCCTTGGAAGGAAAAAGATCAGTATTTAACTCGACATCCTCATATTTGAACGGGCCAGAGTTTCTTTTCACACTACCTCAGGTTTGAAGAAGTAGGGTTCAATTTGTTCTCCTTGAAAGGAACAAGATCAGTTTTTACCTTGGTATACTCAGATTTAAGAGGGTTGGAATTTCTTTTCACTACCTTGGGTTTGAAGGAGCGGGCCCTGATTGTTGGAGACGAGGATCACGTGGATCACTACTCACACTTGAGGACCACGCGTCTACCATTCAAGCTTTTATTTGGCTATTTAGCTTCTCTGACCACCTCTGCAACCAGCATCAGTCATAACGTTCTACTGTTGAGCCCTTTGCTTGCATCCCACTCCCTTGATCATGTTCCCCAAGCCAAGATCACAAGGAAAAGGAAATAGATTAGTAAAATCAAACAAAAAAGATAAAAAAATCAAGAATCAAATCAGTTCAAAAAAAAGGAATGAAATCAAAGATTCTTCCTTTAAGTTTAGTTTCCAAATGCATTTCATAATAAATTAGTTTCTTAGATTAGGCTTTTTAAATTAAGATCGCAATCTTAGCTAATTAAAGCCTCTAGCCTAGCTCTCTCTTAATTTAATTTTAGGAATAAACTTAGTTAATTCCATAATATGTTAGTTAATTCCATAAAACTTAGTTAATCCACCTTTAATAAAAGAGAAAACTTATTAACTTTTTTCTATAATTAATAGAATCTTTCAGTAAAATAATAATAAAAAACAAAGACCTTAGGATTAGTTAAGCTTTCAGTTATGCATTAATCTGAATTATAAAGTAAAATATTAATGACCAAATAAGCATCAATTTACTGGTGTTGTGGGAGTGTTAATCCTTCCCCCACATAACCGTGCCCCCAGACCCAAGATTTCAGAATCTCTGGTTTCCTTTAGGTTTTTTGTTTGCCTAATTTAAAAGACATGTGGCAACTCCAATGTTTTTATTTTACGTCGGGTCCTAGCCGCGACAGTGTCTCGTTCCATGATATACTAAAGGAAACCACATTAGTAATTGTGTTTGAATTCCAAATTTGTTAGAGTGTGAAGTTTGTAAGTGTGGTTCCCAATGTGATAGATATGGGTTTAGGGTGGAAACCTGAACCAGTGATTTTGATTTTTAGAAAGAAATCCACTCATCTCTCTAACGTTATTACCACAAAGAATGATCTAAGTTAGAAGTAAACGTAAGGCTTTATCGACCTATATTTTAGGAATTGAGTGAACAGTGGAATCGTGGTGACTGTCGTAGAGCAATCGGAAGCTATTTTTGTTATGGATTGAAGGATAACTTTGTGGAACTGAATATGACTCCGTGTATCTCCGAGTTCTGCATTTGTTTCGGTGTTTGCGCCTACCCGAGGTCGAGGTTGTGGACGTGATAGTAATGGGAGATCTTCTGGGCAGCGTACCATTGCTCATATTGTCACCACACCGACTGAGTCTAGGGGTCTTGCACGTGCCTATATGCATAGGGATCCTCAAGATCATAATGCTACTAATGTGATCATAGGTACTTTTATGTTACAGTATACTCCATTATTTTCATTGATTGATTTCTGTTATACACATTCATACATCTTGAGTGACTTAGCTAGTGTATTGGGGAAATCGGTAGAGACCATTAGCTTGAGTATCAATGTTACTAGTTTCTTTGGGGAAATTGTAGTAGTGAATCGGGTATACTATAGATGTCTACTTATGATACAAGATCACGTCTTTTTGGTTGATTTGATGGAATTAACATTATATGAATTCAATGTTATACTAGGGATGGATTGGTTTGTGGAACAATGGGTTAAAGTAGACTTTGAGAAGAAGTGACTTACCTTGCGAACTCCGAATGATTTGGACATCATGGTTACCAGGGAGAAACCTGAATTCATGCCTAATGTTGTTTCGGCAATAAGCTGAAAATGGATGAGTTTGTGATGTGAAGCCTGTTTGGCGTATATGCTTAATTCAGCAAAAAATGAAGTAAAAAATCAGGATATCCACACCGTGAAGAACTTTCCTGGTGTATTTTTGGAAGAGTTATATGGCTTACTGTCGAACCGTGAAGTGGAGTTCATTCACCTCCAGTTTCCATTGCACCATATTGCATGGCACCAAAAGAGTTGAAGAAGTTAATGACACAACTTTAAAAGTTTTTGGATCGAGGATTCACTCGACCTAGTGTTTTCTCTTGGGGAGCACTAGTCTTTTCATCAACGAGAAAGATGGTACAATGAGATTGTGCATAGATTATCGTTAGTTGAACAAGATGACTATAAAAAAAATATCCTTTGCCTCGAATAGATGAATTGCTTAACCAGTTCTTTCTTCAAAGATTGACTTGAGATTGGGTTATTATCAGTTGAGAGTTAATGAAGAAAATATCTTGAAGATGACGTTTAGAACGCGTTATGAGCACTATAAGTTTGTGGTGATGTCATTTGAATTGATTAATGCCCCGACAACGTTCATGGATTTGATGAATCGAATGTTTCATTCTTATCTAAATCAATTTGTAGTTGTCTTTACAAATTATATTCTACGGTATTCATGTACCGGGGATGATTATGATGCACCCAAACGAATTGTTCTTCATATTTTGTGGGAGAAGCATACATACGGAAAGCTAAGAAAGTATGTGTTTTGGTTATCAAAATTAGTTTTCTTGGGTCATGTGGTTTCGGTCGATGGAAATCATGTTGATCTAAAGAAAATCGAAGATATTTTGGTGTGGAAGTCTCTGAAGAGTGTGACTAAAGTTAGAAGTTTTCTAGGCTTAGTCGAATATTACTGTAGGTTCGTCGAAGGGTTTTCTACTACTGCTGCACTCTTAATGAAACTACTCCAAAAGAATGTTGTCCGTGAATGGATGGAGGAAAGACAAAACAGTTTTGACAAATTGAAATCAGTTTTGACTAAGACACTGATATTGATACAACTTGAGAGAGGTAAACATTTTGTGGTTTTATGGCAATGCATCGTACACGGGCTTAGGTTGTGTACTAATGCAATATGAGAGAGTTGTGGCTTATGCCTCGAGATAGTTGAAGCCTCATGAGTGTAACTATCCCACCTATAATTTGGAGTTAGCCGCCGTGGTTCATGCTTTGAAAATTTTGTGACATTACTTGTACAGTGAGAGATGTATCATCTACTCGGACCATAAGTGTCTTCGGTATATTCTTACTCAGAAAGAATTGAACCTAAGACAAAGATGGTGGATTGAGTTACACTATCAGAGATGATGGGTTGTGTTTTTGAGGAAGGATTTGTGTGCCAAAAGATTTTGAGTTGAGGCGTACGGTTTTTACCGAGACATATAGTAGTCATTTCGTTATGTATCCTGGTGGGAATAAAATGTATTATGACTTACGAGAGATGTATTGGTGGACTAGATTGAGACGTTCTTATACCAATTTGTTATACTAGAGATATATAACAATGGAAGAATGAAGAATGCGATCATAAACAGAGCAAGAAAATAAAGAACATCTAGATTTACATGAAAAATTCAAATTGGAAAAAATAATGGGTAGAGGATGAGAACTTTCACTATATCAAAAGAAGAGATTATAATAGTGCAGTCTGTATGTCGTACTACGACTTAACTCATATTGTGTATGTGCGAATTATCTCATGTTCTACAAAAACCTAATCCCTAAGTTTCTGTTTATAAGAATAAGTTACTTGGTTGCAAAGGAAACATGTACAGAAAGTAATTTTACTTAATATAGGCTTCCTACTCTTCATTGAACACGCTAAGTAGGAAGTAGAGTTTCACTTATTTTTGTCTCATTTGTGCCACATAGGACATTAACGAAGGAATTCAGTCTTCACCAGCCCTGAGACAGGGCAGCAAGGATGCCCGCCTAGGGCCCATTGATCATAATTAAAAATATTAAAGAATCTTTTAAATTTTAGTTATTCATTGATAGGGCTCACAATCCCCAGTTAAATGTAAAGAACAAATAAAATTTATTTAGTCTAGGCATTATTGGGTCTTAGGGCCATAATTAAGATTTTAGTTATAGTTTAATTTTTTCTAACATTTTTAGGGGTCTGATTTTTTTAATACTTGTTTGTTGGAGCCCATTTTTTAATACTTGTTATTAGAAGTTCAATATCTCCCAATATTTGTTATTAGAGACATACTCTTAAATTTTATTTTTTTAATACTTATTATTATTGGCCTAAATTTTCGATTCGCCTTGGGCCACTAAAATTTCAGGGTCGGCCCTGGTTGGCGGTGAACATATATCTTGCCCGAAAAAAAAATTAGGTAACACCTTTAACACAATTTAGCTCACTTTTGAGTCTTGGCTTTTAAGAGTAACACTTAGGTCTCAAATTAGTTTTGCATGCCCAAGCATCTCTCTCGTGAACACGATACCTCATTTCTATATTTATAATTTTATAAATACTTAATCTGATAAAGTCAAACAAAATAAATATAATTTGTGGATGAATCGAAGGCTAGAGACTCATGTTTGCTTTTAAAAAAGAAAATAATTGCATATATATATAATCTTTTTTAACAAGCTTATTCATACATTAAAATCAAATCATCTAGCATTAATATAAGGTATCTTAAGACAAGAGATGCGAGGACTAAAGAGTTTCGGGTATTTTATTATGTTAACATACTCAATAGAAGGTGATTTTTGAAAAATGTGATTGTCATGGAAGTATGGTTACAACTTTTAATATACAAGGTTACAATGTGTTTTATTGATTTTTACGATCTCCAACATGCCTAGGCCAATGTATCCTTTTGTTTTTCTTATGGATGAATAGTACATAGTGAGTCTTTCTGAGAAGCATTTCAGCTTATATTTGGACACAAAAGTGTAAAACCCATTATACAACATATTTGCAGATGTTTTGACCAAAAACATATTTATACACACAGTTCTCCACATCATTTTCACCACCTATTTAGGACAGGCAGGAGGAGGCTGATCCACAATTCATAGAGGGGTGGGCGGGACGGAGTCCCACCATTCTTGCACTCGTCTATGCCTTTGGTTATTTTTCATGCGCTTCCCTGGCTTTGATGTCATCATCATGGTAAGTAAGACGCCAATTATTATTAGATACTTCAACGGAATTACTGCCAACAATATCGCCAAACCGATGAGGCCTACCATCACCATATCCGCATGCTGAAACCGAAACAAACTCGGATAATTTGATTGTGGTATGAAATTCTATAGTATGCAAGCATGTATGTCCGAGTTCGAAAATCGTATCATATAGAATGTAATTTTGTTGCACAAGTACATCAGCCAAAATACTATACATGTGATTGTAGTTCATGGCTAAAGGCAGATATAAATCTCATAAAAGAAAGCGTTAGAAGAGCTTGAAGCTAAAAGAAGCGAAGTTGCATGAGTTCACCTTGTGTGCACTTGAAACCAGAATTGAATGCAATTTCAGAATTGTAACATTTGCTTGATTTATTATCTTGGAAATGGTAATAAATCCATATTGTGCTGAAATTATGTTCTCTCTTGCTGATGCAGTCGGCTCGGAGGCAGTGCACACGTTTATCTCCTTTTGCTTGCCTTTGAGCCTTTCTTGTCTCGCTTGGATCATTTTCGCCACAGATACAAGCAAACCTGCAGATATCGCCTTTCCAACCCATTCCCTGCAACAACAACAATATAACATAATTTCCTAGTTGTTTTGGTATTTTTTTGGACTTGAATTTGAATCAAAACAAACTTACTTGTACACAATTATTGTAATTATGGCGATTGCAACAAGGGTGACTGCCGGTTGCTGCCATGAAATTATTTCTTGAAAACAAACGAATACACTCTTGAGGGGCTTTAGTAGCTCCTGTATTTGCCAAAAAAAAGTGCAATACATATAAAGTTCTTGCATCAATCCTGTGATCTATTCATTTAGAAAGCAAGATATGTTTGAGTAATTAAATCTCACTTTTATCGGAAAAATGAAAAAAACTCATTTCCTCCCAAGCCAGAATATAAAAGACTACTAGGCTCAAAAACTGAATAATGGGACATCAGACTCGAAAGAGTGTGTAATTACCATAAGAATGAGAGCGTTTTCACTGATCCCTTCTTCTTTCAGCCCCTCGATAGCTTCTTTAGCATTAGCAACTTCCCTTTCTTCCTTTCTCGTTTGAGTAATGGCAGTCTCTAGTGAAGTCTTATCGTCTTCGCTGCCTGCAATAGCTTTAATCTTTTCGTTTACTCCTTTTGTTTCTAGGCTCAATATAGTATGATCCGAAAAGTTCATTTTCCTCAATATGGAGTGTGCACTACATGGTTGTCCGATATTTACCCTCTTTAGACTCTCGGCAAGCTTTTCGAGTACGTAGTCCCCTTTAGGTAGCTCATCATATAAAGCAAAAATAAAGAATTTTGTGGGATCTGGGGGAGAAATTCTGAGCATTTCTCTAGCTGCATGAAGCCTTATGATGCCCAAAATGGTCCTTGCATGCATCTCCCATGCTTGTATTGGACTTTCCGTCTTAAATTTAGATAAATTTGTGCATTAGCAGAACCTCCTTTGTGAGTATAGCCAATGGTCACGCCTCGTGGAGCTTGTCATCTCCGGAAACTCCAGCAGTACTTCTTCTTGGCTAGAAAAATTGGAATGTCTAGTCATTCGAAAATCAGTACAAGAACAATCAAAATTTTCAATAAGCTTTAATATTGACCATCAAACTAGCATCAAACTCTAATTATCAAGTAAGTATTTAAAATAGTGCCTAACTGCCTATCATCTTTCAAATCGGCACTTGTCAACCGATGCATTGTTGAATTGAATTTTGAGGTTGGGTTGATCATTGAATTTTTAACTGCAGGTTGTAATGTCCGACTTTGAAATGATAGTCATAATAACGGTAATATCACTGGTAATTCTTTGCAACCATATACTTACAACTCAGGTGACTCATAGACTATGGCTTTGTCGAAAAGTGGAGCACCCCATGGACCAGTTGAAGCCGGTTTAACACTGTGTTCTATATCCCTCGAAAGATCGATCTTAAATGCATCTTCGTTTGTTAACACTCCAGAGGCCTCAAAGTAGAGAGCATAATTTGTCAGCGCAAGCCTACCTAGAAAAGTAACCTCCAAAGTAAGTAATTTCAAAGTAGAAATGACTTAAATGATCATAAAAATACATTCTTACTACACCGGAAAATGAAATCAAACATGAACCTGGCCAACTTGTTCCTCCAATATGGCGAACTACTCTTTGTGAGGTGGCTGTTCCTTCGACATGCAATATAAATTCATCATCAGCTAACTCTACACCCTTTGGTTTGGCTTGTTTCTGCAAATGCTTCATGCAACTGTTGAACCAACATTGAATGCGAACAAATAAAGCACTTAGAATATCGCAAACAACTTTTCGGGCTCTACAAACGAAAGTTGAAACGAATGTGGAACCATTGAGGATTTTATCACAGTGCAGTCTAGTACTCTGTAATCATTGATGTGTATGCCGGTGAGATAAATTACAATTACATGAAAGCAAATGGAGACGACCAGCAGTACCATCTATGACCGACATTCAAGGAGTTTCAAGGCTTCCTTGTCAATTTCTTTTAGGAACTTATCATATGCAGGGAAAAAGAGCCGGTTTCCTGTAGGCGCGGTTAGAGTTTCGAATGTGAATCTTCCATTAACGATATCTGCAACTGATGGAACTAATGATCCCAACCGCACAAACGCATCTTCCCCGACACTTGGTTCATTATTAACCTACCAAGAAACCACACGAATGACCGACACTAGAGTATGAAGTATACAAGCAACAATAACAAGTTCATCAACATACCAATTTTCTTTTAGAATAAAATATCTCAACAATCAAGCTGTAAAGCTAATGACCAACCAAAGCGATTGAATGATGAGAAATAAATTTACTTACAAGGAGTGGCATTAAGTCTGAATAGAAAAGGGGGATATCATCCTGCTCGGGCGGCAAATTTACAGATATTTTCAGGTCTTCTTTCTCCTCCTGCTAACTCAAAAATGATAGTATAAGTAGTATAGAGTGAATATTATCAAACAGATAAAATCTGAAAACTTGAGCACAGATATTATAAATATATAGAAAAGTTGAAAATCCATATTTTCAGCTAAAAATTTGATTACTGAGGCACTAGGGTTCTCCCATGCAAGCATCATGTCAAATGTGAACCGGCTGTATGATCCATTGTTTAATCATTCTTGTATGTTTTGACATAATTTAACGATGGCTTTCGAGCAGCAGAATTCTATCAATTTCCTCGAATAATCGCCGACATCAGTGTTCCATCCAGCTTCAAATTCTTCCACCAAATGATCCACAGAAGTACCTTGTTCCCTGGATAAATGTAGCACATAAAAAGCTTCTAAATTATGTTATGTTCAGTACGGTCCAAGGAAATATAAGAAAAAATCATGTTACTCGAACTCATGTTCGAGTCTTAGATACAAATATGTGTTTATATGTTTGGGTTTTTTTCTTCTTCAGAGGGTCAAAACTCAAGTCGAAATAACAAAAAAGAAATAATGGTAAAAAGAAATAGAATCACAAATAATTGGCAGGTAATCTGGTCTCTTAGGTTTTCTACCCAAACTCCAAGATATATATGTTTATTCTTCTTAAGATAAATGTTGAATAGGAATGAATATTTGGATTACGTATTTGAAGCTCTACCCTTAAACGCTAAGAGTTAAATGAAAACTAACTCATTATTTAAGAAACTGAAAAAGAGGGTGGTAGAATTATACTGTGCAGTTGTTGGAAGAACATGGTTGGCAATGGAAGATAGATGCTTCCTCTCCATCATCGCCTCGCCCTTCAAAACTTCAACTTCGGATAAGGAAATAAAATGCATATGAAATCAGAATTTATTTTCCATATATCACTGGACAAGCCAAAATAAAACAAAAAAAAATGTGGCCTTCTCCGGTGCTGCCACCTAGGCTTTTTCATGCAAACACCTGGTGCCCATCAAGCATGCCAACATCTCAAACTTATCATTTGGGTTATATTTAGGGGAAAATACATACCTTAAGGTATTTCGAGAACAAAAGGTTTTAACCGAAGGAATAAAGATGACGCAAGGCATGATTGATGATGTCCGGCGAAAAAAATATATATATATTTTTTCGGTGTTTTTATAAGTAAATTTCAAGCTTTAATTTTAAACTCTACACTCTTAAAATTTACTTTACCAAAATTCCTTAAGCTCTAATCATAAACTCTAATTCTAGACCTTAATCTTAGACCTTAAATTTATTTTTTTTAGTATGTACATAAATAGGAGCACCGAAAAAGAGTAGACGACTTCTATTTCTCAGTGTAGAGATGGACCTAAGGACTGAGGGGAGCGGTTGTCCCTAAAAATTTGAATTCTTATATGATTTTTAAAAAATTTAGAATTTTGTTTATGCCATCCCCTAAATTTTAGAAGTTCATCTAGGGATAGCCATTTGACCCATACCCGCTAGATTCTGACCCGATCTTATAGGGTCAGGTTTTTAAAGAAGATTTTGGGTTCGTGTCGAATTTGGGTTTAAGGTGAAAAATATCCTACCCGCCCCGAAATAATAGTTTAATTTTATTCTAAATATTTAGGTATAATTGCTATAATGTCCCTCTCTTTGTATATATATTTTAATTATCTCCCTATTTTGTCCAATAAAAATGGAATAATTATTATAATGCTCTCTCTTTATTTGTATATTTTCAATTAGCTCTCTATTTTATCGAATAATAATAATAATAAATGATAATTTTTTATTTATATCTGGTTGGGTCGGGTTTTTAATCTAGAATTTTGATTCGGGGCGGGTGGAACATCATAAAATGTCGGGTGGTTAGGATTTGGATGGAGGTATTAAATTTTTGGATCGGGTACGGATCGACCAAAAACCCAATTCATGGTCATCCTATATTCATCCTTGGGCTGGTGTAAATTTGAGTATAGGGAGTCCGAAATCAAACTTAAGGGATAGAGTATAAATAAATATAAAAATAAGCGATAGAATTTAAATAAATTAAAATTTGGAGTCGAAATTATTAATTATTTTATATATATTAATATAAAAAATTTGGAAGGACTATTGTCCCTAAGCTATACATATAACTTCATCTTTGTACATGGTATAGATGGTTTCGGTGAGTAAAAATAGAAAGAAGGTTAAAATTGTATATAGAAGTGATGAAATTAAGAAATGCATATTTTTTTTTAACAATAATAAGGTCTATATTTGAATTCAAAGCAACTAGGAGAATAGAGTGAAAATAAATAATAATCATTGAAGACATAAAACTAAAATGAGTTTATACATATTATAATGAAAAAAGATAGGATTGTATATATTAATATAATTTATAGTTATATGTATTTTAAATAGGGTTTAGTTTTGATATACATGATGTGTGCACAAGCCTATATATTTATACTATAAAACCAAATCCTAAATTACTAAACCTAAACCTTAAAAAACTAAACTCCTAACTCTAAACCCTAAATTCTAAATATTAACCTTAAATTCTAAACCCTACAACTCAAATCCCTAAACTAAAGTCCCAATCCTTTAAACTAAAAAGCTTGTGTAAACTAAAGTTTACACAAACCGTGTATTGACATTTTTCTCTTTTAAATATACTAAATTAAATTAATATTAATAAAAACCTAATAATTTAAATTAAAAGGGAGGGTGGTCCATTATAGTATATATATATATTACTGTTATATTAGAAAAGATATTACTGTTATGAATATCTTTATTTATTATGGTTATCCATATATTAAATGAGATTTTAATGTACTTTATTATTAGAGTTTAATACCTATTAGAATTAGGGTTTCCATCTTATGTCTAAAAATATAGAGTTTGGAGAAAGTATTGTACACAACCTTACATTGAGAATATAATACAAGTCTCTCTCTTTGTCTCTCATCTTTGTTCTTGTTCATCTCTCTTGTTCTTCTTTACTTTATGCATAACACGTTATCAGCACGATCTCGCTCAATATCCGTGATTCTTGTCGGCAATTCCCGAAAAAGATTTCAGCAAGGTATTGGTGACTACATCTACCATATATTCAACTTAGAAAGTCTGGTATGTTTTTTTTATCTATATATCGATATAGTGGTTGGTTAATTACTCTTATATTAAGGTCAGTGTATTTAATCTATCATTTGATTATTATTTCGTTCTAATATTCAATGACTTTTTGTTGCACCAAGTTTATATATATAACTCTAGGAACAAATCGAGCCTTCAACGAAACCTATGAGATCAACTTAGTTTGAAAATTATGGTGATAGAATGATCAATCGCTACTTTAAGGAAAGTGAAGAAAGCGTTGGATTGGATATGCCACTTGACAATAATGTTCTAGTGCGATTCTTTATCGGATTGAAAACCTCAATCAAAATAAAAACACTGAAGGCAAATTCAATACCTATAACTTCTTTTATTTGGCACATTTATTTTTAAGTCTTGTTGTAACACCCTCAATGTATATTCAATATTGGAAAACACATTAAAGATGTTACTAACTGATTTATACTGATTTTCGGATTTATAAATTTTTTTATTTATTGCAAAACTAATTTGATTAAACAACCCTTTCTCAGTTTTCACTAAATTACAAATCTGTCTAGAGTCACCTAGTTTCGACCCTGAATTATATTCTCATTTTAATAATTGCTTAAATCAATTAGTAACATCTTTAATGTGTATTCGAATATCGAATATACATTGAGCGTGTTACACTTGTAAGTATTATATATATTGATTGATCAATTATTCTTTAATAGTATGACTGTTATAGAGTCTATATTTACTTGAAAGCAATAATTCTTCTCTATCGAAAAAATCGACTATAGACTTCTCCCAAGTTCAAGTTACGAAAATTCATCTTGATCCATGAATTTTTATGGGATGCATTCCCTGGAGTGAAAGCAATCATGATGTTTATTCCATTTAATTATTGGATTTGTAACGCCTCTAATTTGGGCCTAGGAGTTAGCTGGATAGCTTAAACAGTTCAGGTGAACTGGAATAGTCGGTTTGAGTTAGTTTCAAAAAATAATTCGTAATAAATATTTTTGACACGAATAAAATTATGGGAAAATGTTGGAAATGTTTAATAATTTATTGAGGGTTTTGGTAAACTCAATTTGATAAAAAAGATTTTGATTTGGGGGCATTTTGCTCTAGTGACCAAAATGTAAAAATTAAAAAACTACTTTTCGTGGCTAAATCGTAAAAGGGTCAAAACTTAGGATCTTTAGGGAGCTATTAAGCCACTTAGTTTTATTAGACTTTTTCATTAATTTTGGCTATTTTAAAATGGTTTTAAAATGATTTAATAAAGGGGATTAAATTGGGTTTTAATTAGTTGTGTTTAATAACCCAAAATGTTTTCTTACATAACTACTTTTCTCTATATCTTTTTCTCTCAAATTCTCAGCAACCAAACTTCCTTTTCTTTTCTAAAAATCTTAGCAATCAACCTTTTAATCTTACTTTTGATTTCAACAATGGATTCCTTTGTTTCCACATCAAATCTTATACTTCAACCTTGGTGATTTCTCCGAACAAGCCAATTAAGGAATGAGTATACAATTAGAGGTGATTTTTGTTTCTCTCCTATAATCAAAGGTTCTTTACTAAAATTCCCAAGTTCTTGGCCCTTTGTAATTGATTTTTGAGATGTTTTGATGATTAAATCAAGATTTAATGGTTTAATGTTGGTTTTATGAAGAAATTGATTGGGTTTTGTTATGAATCTGAATTGATGTGATTTTGGTGGGTTTATATCACATTGAAGTTGTATTTTAATGATGTGTAATGACATTTGCAAATAAAATCCCGAAACTAATTGAATTGCTAATTTTCTAGGTTGATAATAGTTAGTTTCTGAGGTGTTTTAGGTGTTCTTGAGTTGTTGGAAATATAAGGATGTTTAGAAGTTTTTTTTTGTTGTGGATTAAATGTTAGAATCTCTGGTTTGAAGTTAGGTGACAGTAGAACGAAGATTAATGTTGTTTTTGGTAGTTTCGGCTAATGTTTTGGAAGGGTGATGTAAAAGATACAAGGGATTGATTTTTGGCAGTAAGTTGAATGCATAATGATGCATTTTTCTTCTGGTTTATGTGATTAAAATAAGGGACGATCAAGTCAAGGTTGCCTAGTTGGATTCATCACTTTCTGGAAGCTCAATTCGCCTTGATAAGTAAAGTGAGGTGTATCAGTGAGTGTATAAATGAGTAAAGCTCTTTAAAGGTTTGATTGGTGGATCATGAGGGTTTAGTTATACCCTAAAAACTTATCTAAGTTCAAGCATAAGTTTTCACTATTTTCGCCTTTGTGTATTAGCTTGATATGAGCTTGTGGAATTCATGTTTGGTTTTAAACATGGTTTGATTTACTTACTATAAATGCATCATTTTGGATTAATACAATGTTTATGAAAGTATTTGGATGCCTATGAGCATTGAGATTTGTTCCTAAAGGGAATGTGTTGTTGCCTTTGGCAATGTGGTTTTATATATGAAACGATTTGGAAATGCATTGGAAAACAATAAGTAAATGAATTTTAAAATGATATATTGGTTATGTGACGTAAATGAGAAAGTATTGGATATAGTTGGCTAGCCATAGGATTAAAGTGCACTATAATATACAGTCGATAGATCTGCGGCTCTTGAGGTATAGCGGTGAGGCTACTCGAGCTGATGGTTATTTTAGTTCTTGCAATAGGGGTGAGCCTATTTGTTGTGTGTTAGAGGTGAGCCTAACACTATGGGGTAAAGGTGAGCCTACTCCTGGCCTAAATGAGATTTGGTGGAGGTGAAACCACCATAAGAAATTTGTGTATCTGATGTATATAGATAACATTCTAGTTTTGAATGCAAGGATAGAGGTGAGTCTATCCGGTGTCACACTAATTGCCAATATACGAGATTTATAACTCGTGAAAGTTGTTTGATGCATATGGTTGTTGTGCATGATTTGTTTTGGCAAACAAATGAGAAATTGCTTTGGTTTAGAAAGCATGCTTTATATCGAAAACTATATGGTTTTCAAAAGAGTTTTAAAATGCATCAATGTAACGCCCTCGACCTGGCTTAGTCGCAAGACCGAACCGACCATTTTTTTCTTTTGTCTTATCTAGATGCAAAATAATTAACCTATGTGAGCATACAGATCTCTGCTGAAAACCTAACTCAATCAAGCGTCGAATCGACATCCGATTGGTCAAAATTACGATTTAGGGAGAAAATTGTAAATTCTAAAATTTTTAAGGAATTATCCCAAATTTAAGTTACCATCATTTAATTAGATAGGTTACATGCTTACACATCAAAATTCAGACCAAAACGATTATCAGATCTTAGTCAATTGCATCCTCAATATTCAGGGACTAAAACGTAAGGAAATAGAACCCCATTTCCATGACATTAACAAAAATAACAGCCACCGGTACCGATACAACCACAGCCGTACTGATACGGGGTAGCCACCCGTACCGGTACACAGTGTACCGTATCAGTACGCCATGTCAGCTTGCAAAATTTAAATGTCATACCGGTACGAGCCTTCAACGTTCTGGTACACGAGTTTTTTTCCCCAAAAAGTAACTTTCTAGTAACGAGTTCCTGTACCGATATGCCTTATCCAGTATTGGTACGCCAAGCTTGAATTGCTTAATCATACCGGTACGCACATACTTGTACTGATCCTAGGTGCCTAAATACGCCTAGTCGTATCGATACGGTCCCCCGTATATCGGTACGCCTGGGCCTGTAATGTCATTTTTAGCTGGTTTAACATGCTTTCAACCTTACCAAAACATTCTAACATGCCCTTAACATATAACCAACATAATCTAGAATCAAATACAACATCACAAATTCATCATCAAATCATGGCATTTGGCACCAAACATAAATCTATAGGCATGCAACCTAGAAACCATTCAAGTAAAACATGAAACTCCAAATCATCACCAAAACCAAAGCACAAAGGCCATTTACAACTTTAGAGCAATCAAACAAACTTGCTCAAACAGGAAGTTTATCAAAACATCTCCTAAAACCAAAATGAGTACCCCATTGCCCTTATTACTTATAGTCTAATCCAAACATACTTTGGCAAAAAAGTCTTGCTAGGATCCTTTGCTCCTTGCTGCCTCCAAAGCTCTCAATTCTTTGCATTGATGGACAATAAGAGCGTAAGCACACAAGGCTTAGCGAGGAGCGCTCACAAATAAAGCACCATCAATGCATTACTTCATATCTTAACAACTTTTTGAAGTCCCCTTTCAAAAACATGTTTCAACAACATTTAAAACATCATCATGCCTTTTAACCATGCACTTAACATCTTTAAAACCAGCATATTAAACTGTATGCAACATGTATCATTGACCAACAGCAAGTCCCATTGCTCAACCTCAATTTAAACCCTCCCATGCATAACAACTATATGCAAAGCTTAAAGAGTAAACACGTATAAATCACATTATACAACATAAACTTCCCAATGATACATCAACAATTATATTGGCTTACAACTGATCATTAAACAAGTCCATTAACAAAAGAGTTCATCGGATACACGGATTCAACAAGTGTTCAACCAATACTTCAAGCCATCTCAACCGGAATAGCGATACAATAACAATCACAGTACATTACGAACAGGATACACCTTTCAACCCACGAGGACACTAACCCCAATCATCAATTAGCCGCTTAATCCACTAACGGGAGTCTACAGTACTGTTTAACCCTTCTACCATTAAGGTACTCAGATGGAGTTTTTGGTACACGGATCTAAACCCCTCAACATCCAAGGTGACTTATTATAGTGCACTCAATCATATGGCCAGCCAACTATATCCGATAGCAATTTTAAAACATCACTTGCCAATATAATTAACCATTTAACATTTACCTCGCTATTTTTAACAAGCATTAACCAAATCATTTTTCCAAAGCAACAACCATGCTTTAAACCACAAGTATAAACCATATACTTACAAGGATCACTTACCATATGCATCCTTCATCATTTCATGCTCAAATACAGTATATTAAGTACTTTAAAACATGCTTAAACAATAGGTAACATGTAAATCAAAACAAGTACATAAAACCATTTAACACTAGCACGACCGAGAGAGAATATCCACATTTACTTACTTCCGAGTTTAAACCAGCTTATCAACCTAAGTTTAAACTCTCATAAACCACCTTTAAAACATTCCAATGCTGGAATCTACGTTCTCATTCAATGTTACGTGAAACCTTGATTTGCCAACGCGAAATCAAGCGTCTGAAGCCTCCAATGCTACATCGTTCGCTTCCAAAACAACCTCCCCTATTTAAACCACAAAACAATAGAGTATTAATGCATCTCCATGCATTTACAACACTGCAACAACATATCCTCACGAATTCTTGCATTCACCTCACAATTACCCAACCACAACAACTAAAAACTTTAACTAATCCTTTCTAAACACAACCCAGCCACAACCTAACAGTCTAACATCACTTTTATCAGCAATTAACATATAGAAACATAATCAAATCAACCTAGCACCTTCAGCAAACACACAACCACCATAACACCTCAAAAACACAAATCTAGCAACCTAAACAATTATAGATTCAAGAGTTTTGGGATTTCTTTGATAAAATTGACTTATCAACATCATTAAACATCAAAAGTATGTTCAAAAACAATCCACAACATTGGAAATTAGATTCAATTCGAATCTTTCATCAATTTTCCCTAATTAAATTTATATAAAAACACAAAATCAGATTATAAACCATAAATCAAGGATCAAATACTTGGAAATATTAATAAAGAACCATTTAACAGAGGAGATCACGGCCCTTACCCCTGTTATGTGATTTCTCCCTCAATTGGCTTGTTTAAAGCTAAGAAAACATAAGATTTCAATGAGATTTTGTAAAACAAAGTTAAAGAATCAAGTTACAATCAATAATCTGAGTGAAAAAAATCTTTCACCGCTGGATTTATATGAAATTCTGAGTGATTGACAGAAAAGAAGTTGAGAGAAAAGGTTTAGGGAAAAGTTACGTAAATTTTCTTTAAAAGCAAATAACTAACTTAGATATTTTAATCCCTCTTAATCACCCTTTAAAACACATGTTTAAAATGATTTAATTGAAGGAAGAAACCACGAGCAAAAACTTGATAATTTACCTCCTTAAGGATTCTAAGAATTTGACCCTTTTCATTTTAGTCGCTTAAAAACAGTTTTTCAAAAATTGCATTTTGGTCACTAACCAAAATGTCACATTTCCAAATTCCACTTTCCGAAATTGATTCCACAAAAAATCAATATATATCAAAATATGATTTTTAACTATTTTCCATATTTTTATCTTACCAAAAAATATACGACCTCGAATCTCTAACCCGGTCCACCAGATCATCTAATAAACCTCAAAAGTGCTAAGCCCTAAAACTGGGGCGTTACAACCAATGTTTTATTTAAGAGCATCCTCACTAAAAATGTGTCTTTACGCTCTATTTTCCCCATTGATGCAGAGCAATAGAGTTGCAGGCAGCAATCTCTTGGCAAGGAGGGTCCACAATCAAGACAACCATTGAGTGTGAAAACAAAGTTTTTAATTTAACAAATAAGGCAACATGTTACCATGTTTTTGAGGATTTATAATCTGGATTTTGGTTATGTTGTGGAGGTTCTATGTTGTGGTTTGATGGACTATCATGTTGAGGATTGATGTATGCTTTGTTGATTACTTGCCTATATGTGTTTGATGCTTTGTGACTCCAATAGTATACATATAGGTTGGAAATCCCTATGCTTATGCTTTTGTGGTTCAACATGTTTAAAGTATTTCTCTTAGACCATTGAGATGATACCAATGATGAAATATGCCTTAAATCTCTTTTTGAATGTTAAGTTGGATGGTTTTAGGAAGCATGCCTCTAGAATTTCAACAATGAGAAGTATGTTTTTCGTAGTTCCTGTCTTCATGGATTTTTGGCATGATTTAATCCTTAGTTTAGTGGTGTATTCATGTGAGAATGTTTAAGTCATGTTTGATCTACCTTATGGGTGAAAAACCAACAAGTTTGTACATTACAAGTCCAGGGTTATCGATACGCTTTGCCTAGTATCAATACAAGTAAGTGTAAATCTAGCCTGGTTATCGATACGCTAGTAACTATATCGATACATATATGTGTATTTTTTGGCCTGGGTATTGGTACACGGGATGATGTATCAGTATGCATTTTAGCTACTAGAATCTAGAATTTTGAGTTCGTGTTAGGGTACCATACTCGGGAGAGGGTATCAGTACGCCTTTGTAAAAACATAGCCAAGTACCAATACCCTAGTCCGATTATCGAAACGGATAGCCGTTATTTTTAGTTTATGTCATTTTATTGTTTTTGATTCTTTCATTTTGGTCTCTGCTTTTTGTGAATGCAATTGCATGAGTCTGGATGATCGTTTTAAGCTGAAACTTGACAAGTAAGCATGTATCCTGACTAACTGAGGATTGGTAACTTTGAATTTTACTAAGTCCTTGTAGTTTTCTAGATTTACAATTTGATCCCTAGATACAAATACGTGTGTTTGGTTGTCAATTCGTTGTCCGTTTCTTTTGAGATTTCTTCTACTACTGGCATGCACACCTTAGGTTAATATGTTGCATATAAACAAGATAAAAATAAAAAATGGACCTAATTTGAGTTAATCATCTTGGGTTTGTTTTGGCAAACCTAATGTAGTTTGCTCGGTTCGGTCTAGCATATAGGCCAAGTCGAGGGGGTTACATTTGGTGGTATCAGAGCCTAGTTTATTTTAATTGGGTGATATTATTGATTGATTGATCGATGTTCTGTTGGTTGCATACATGTTTATGAATTATGATGTTGATCATTGTAGTGTTAGGGTATAAATGGGAACACATTGCTATTACCGTGGTTTTAAAATGTTTTATAAGGTTTTCTTGGATCCTTCGTCGAATGCTAGCCTAACTTTATTATGCTGTGATGTATGCCTTAGGCTATTGTAAGTATAGGTTCGTGACTTGAGACTCGATCTTCTACGAATAATGCCGGGGATAGGCAGATCAATAAGGAAGGATTGGTTCCTCGCAATCTTTTACATTTTCCTCCACCTAATCCTCCTATTAGTACTGGGGTCAGTAGTGTACCTCAAGCTCTACAAGGGCCAGGTTTTGGTGATATGGAATCGTTTCTTCAAGCGATAATAGGAGCTTTTCAGGCAACTATAGTTGGGGTACATGTGCAAGCACCAGCCCCTGTTGTGGCCGTCAACCATGGGTTGCCATTGCAGCGTCTTTGTAGCTTGGGAGGTGTAGAATTTAGAGGATTTAGTCTTGAGGCGAATGAAGACTGGCTGGAGAGTACTATCTGTATTCTGGGTCAGATAGAGTGTAATGATACACGTAAGCTGGGTTGTACCGTATCTTTGCTACATAATGATGCTTATAATTGGTGGGTGTAACACCCTAAAAATCAGTCTAGTCGGAATTAGGTTCTGGTGATCAGAAAATCTATATTAGAACGTCCAAATTTTTGAATTAATTTTAAATTCTGTAGTCAAATATACCGTATTGGACTCTAATTGAGTCAATGTAAAGATGTTAGACCTAATTGAATTCTTTAGAAACAATTTAGTGACTAAATTAAGATAAATGAAAGTTTGGGGGAAATAAGAAAAAGTTTAGAAAGTTAAGGGACCACTCCTATAATTATTCCACTTTGAGGCGAGTCACCCCCTTGCTTGCCGCCATCCTATGTGCTATTGGTTCCCTTTGCTTAAAAAAAGATGACAATTGATGGATTGTCTTGAATTAAGGAAAAAATGAAAAGATGGAAATCATTGTTTATAGCTTACCCATCTTTGAAGGAAACCTTAATTGGTTGATATTCTAAACTTATTGAGTGTTTCTTACACTTAGAATTCATTTAACTCTCACTGAAACCCCTTTCTCTCTTTGTATTCATCATTTTCTTTTGAGCAAACAATCATCACATTGTTGTCTTCTTCCTTGAAGCCCAAGCTAACACCTCTCTTATTGAACCTCCTAAACTCAAGCTTCCTTTAATTTATTGATAATATTGAATAGCCATTTGATTGGGTAAGGATAAACCCTTAATCAATTGTTAAGTTACAAGGATGGTTGATGCGTAATTTGAAGTTAAAACTATTAAGCCTTTGAATTAAGCTCATACTTCTTCAAGGCTTAAACCCATGGATATCTAATAAGCTAATGGCTATCTTAAATTTAAGTATTGATTTTGATATCTTTGTATCGATTTTAACATTGTCTATTATTCTTCCCTAGCTCAAGAGTTGGATAAAGAAAAGACATCATCTCCATCTAAAGCTAGGAACAAAGGAGTAGAAATTCGAGAGCCGTAGAAGCTTCAAAAATCAAGGTGAGTGTAGTCGGAGTCTCGGGAGTAGGCTAGGTGCCTTTTCTGACCCTTGAATATTGATTATTGCATTGCTAACCTTGTATATTAAGGATATTGCATAAAAACATTGTTGATGGCTATACTGGTAAGTATTGGTAAGTAATTCATCGATTCATTGTCCATAGCACATTTTTATTATCGCCAAAATCATTGAAGCATTGACATGTAGAGTCATTAGCCATTGAGCATTGAATATTTTTAATCAAATATTGAAATTAAAATGTTTCCATTGAATATTGTATTGAATTATTGTTATTGCTTACTGGCTTTAAAACATGACTATTGAACAATTGCGATTGATCCATTGTTATATAAATAATGCTATCAACTCATTGTACCGAATCATTGTTATTGAAATTATTGTTACCAGACTATTGTTATTGAACCTTGGATTCGAGTAGGATTAGATACAATTGGTATGCCCTAAAATTAATGAGCTCATTTGGTACGGGCGGAATACGGTCCTTAGGCTACAACCTTTATCATGGTATGGCGGAGGTATGATGTGTTTAGGTCATATTGCTGCGGTGGAGGGGCTAGTCCCTTATTAATTTTGGCGTGGCATAGGAATTCGCGTAACCATATACCTTACATCGATCCAAGGAAACCTATTAAAATGCAATATGATTTAATATTGAACATTGCTATAGCATCGATTATTGTTGTTGCATTAGTCATTGATATTGAGTAAACTTGCCATTAGAATATATGTTCATGATCCTATTGTCATTGATAATGTAAAATCATGTTAGAATGTATACCTTGGCTCATTCATTGTTTATGACTACCTTACTAGGCAGAGTATGCCTAATGCATTTATCTTTCATGCATTTTAGGTTAAGAAGATTTTGAGGTCGAGATCGGGGTTGGAGAAGGTTTTTGGCAAGCCACCTCACTGTTAAAGTAAAGTATATCAACTCTATAGAATCCTAGTATCATAGGCGTTGCACAAGTCACTTTTACCCCTTTTGATATGTATGTAATATGGTAGGCTTGTGTAGGTTAATATACTAAGTTTGACCCTTTTAAAAGTGGTTAAAAGTGACCAAAAAATGCATAATAGGCCTAAAAGAGGGAAAACGTAGTAAATGGATTCATTTATCTTTGAAACTTTGCATGCTCATAGAATTGGACTAAATAAACTTGCTGATAAAATTTTATTAAATTTGGACATGGTTTGGATAGGTAAAATGCTATTAAACCAGATAAAAAAATACATTACAGACCCTATCGTACCAATACGGGTGATGGCGTATCGGTACGAGCTTGCATAATTAAAATTGGATTAAAGGGCGTACCGATACGGCTTGAGTTGTACCGGTACCAAATTTTGAATCTAGAAAATACTGTAGCTCAGTACGGGTACAGTGTAGTTAACCGTTTTAACAGTCTTAATCAAGGCAACTTGATAAGGTCGTAGCCATATCGGTATGAACGTTTTAATCTGTAAAATATCTAAGTCCTCTAAGAATAGTATATCGATACGATAGGGCCCGCATCGGTACGACTACCCTTAATTTGTATATGATTTACTAAATCGCATAGAGGAGTACCGATACACCCCCACAATGTATCAATACCCGTAGCTTTAAAACTGTTATAAAGATTAAAATGAAATTGGAATTGTACATATTAGTCCAAAATTTCATATGGCTATATCGTATCAAGTCACTGGTTATAATGCAATAATTATAGTATCATTTGATAACTAACTCACCATTTATCCACTAAAATACTGTATCGAATCTCGTTTATTCTCCGGTAACACTTTTCGACCTAGATTCCTACTAGAACGGGAAGAGGGTGTTACATTTGCGGTATCAGAGCTAGAGTTTAGTCAATTACACGACTAAACTAAACTTATTGTGTTGTCATTGCATTGCATTATGCCACCTAGGTGTTATTTATTATATATTGTAACTTGCCGACTAACCTAATCTCTTTATTTATAGATGTCTGACTCTAATGAGGCTCGTATAGACGAGCATGTCACTGGCTCCTCAACGCATGGTTAGGAGATTAGGGGAGACCCTCCAATTTTGCAAAATCCTACGACATAGGACCTTGAGCCCGAGGTACAATATGCCCAAGCCGAATGCTATAAGAACATGGCTGACATGTTCAAAATATTTATGACCTCAATAAAGGCTAAGCAGACCTTCCAACCCCCTATTGTTGCTGTCCTAAATGCCTAGCTCCCATTGATAAGCTACCTCAGCATCGAGTTTACTCTTTTACCAGTCGTGGTGATGATGATCCTGAAATTGTTGAGTATTGGCTGGACGTACTCTAAGAATCTTGACTAAGCAGATACAGTGTTACGATGAAAACAAGCTTGAGTGTGCCCTTGCCCAGCTAGCGGATGAAGTGCTTTATTGGTGGGAGACTACCATTCTCGCAATCCATGAAGAAGCGCTGACTTGGGAGTTTTTCCTGTTTGAATTTTGAAAGAAATACATCAGTGAGTATTACCTCATTGAGAGGCATGACATTTTCCTTTATTTGGAGTAAGGTGGACGGCTTGTGAAGCAGTACATCCATGATTCCTGCAAGTACTGTAGGTATGGAGCCGAATATATCAAGAAGGAAGAGGAGAAATGTAGAATGTTCATCAACGGGCTGAATGATGACCTGCGCTCTATGTTTACGACATTGAGCATCACCGATTTCCAAGACCTAGTGAACAGGGTTAAAGCTACGGAAGTTGCACAGAAAGCCTAGAAGGAACGTGGATCAGGCAAGTCTGAGAAGAGACATCGAGAAGATTCCCATCCTCTGAAGTTCTTTAAGAAAGAAAAGTACCAGGGTCCGAAACAAAATATGTATCCACAGCCTTTCTGCTCTGGATACATTTCTATGCCTCAAGCGGTAACTCAGTCTTTTCATAGGACAAATTTTATTGATAGCACTGATGGTTCTAGACGAGAGATACAATTTTTAGTCTACAATTTCTGCCAGCACAGGCATCCTATGAGGCAATGCCGTAAGAAGTTCGGAGCATGCTTTTTCTGTGGCAAGATGGGACATCTCATTCGTCATTACCCCAAGAATACTGTCAAGTCTACTTTTGCACCGACTAATCCTTTATCCCTTGCTTAGTCATTCCAAGGTAAGGATCTTCAGGGAGGCCTAGTGGCTCGTCTAAAGCATCATATAGACCTGAAACTAAGGCTCTTGCACAAATGTACCAGGCAAGGAGCAAGAAAGAAGAAGATGATCCCGATGTCATTGCAGTTACCATTGAATTGTATTAATATCCTGTCTATGCATTGTTTGATCCTGGATCTACCCATTCCTTGATAAGTATTGTGTTAGTGAAACAATACAAACTATCTTGTGAGCCTAGTGTAGCAAAGATCACCATAACAAATCCTTTAGGTGATATTGTCACTATAAGCCATCTATGTAAACTTGTCCCTTAATGATTCAAGGGATTCCTTTTCCAGCCAACTTGTTAGCGTTACCGATTCATGAATTTGATGTTGTACTGGTATCTATTGGCTCAGTGAACATCAAGCTTGGGTAGACTGCAATAAGAAGCTATACCTCCAGTGTCTAGGAAAAAAAACATCACTTTGATGAATTCGAGAACTCCATCGTTGTATGCTTTGTCTTTGGAGGCCAAGGAGAAACCCCAACTACAAAATATCAATATTGTATATAAATAGTCTGATGTTTTTCTAGACAAACTTCTGGGTTTACCTCCTACCCGTGAACTAGAGTTTGGCATTGAAGTGCAACCTGGAATGACACCAGTTTCTATTGCACCCTATCGTATGGTAGCAGTTGAGCTTAAGGAGCTGAAGGCTCAGATTCATGAGTTGTTAGATAAAGGTTTCATTCGGCTGAGTTCCATACCTTAGGGAGCTGTAGTCCTCTTTGTAAAGAAGAAAGATGGTTCTATGAGACTGTGTATTGATTATCGACAGTTGAATAAGGTGACCATCAAGAATAAATATCCCTTACCAAGAATTGATGACCTATTTGATCAGTTTAAGGATGCCTCTATGTTCTCCAAGATCGATTTAAGTTTTGGTTACTATCAGATGAAAGTTAAAGAATGTGATGTACCCAAAATTGTCTTCCGTACACGATATGGCCACGACGAATTCTTGGTAATGCCCTTTGGGATAACCAATGCACCGACAACTTTTATAGACTTAATGAATTGGGTTTTTAGACTATATTTGGATAAACTTGTAGTGGTATTTATCGATGACATTTTAATATATTCTAAGAATGCTGCTGAACACCGTGATCACCTTCGTATTGTACTTCAAACCCTACGGGAAAAATAATTGTATGCCAAGTTTCCCAAATATGAATTCTAGCTATCTGAAGTTGCCTTTATTGGGCATATCGTCTCCGCCTCGGGAATCCAGGTGGATTCGAAAAAAATTCAAGCTATCCTAGATTAGAAGCCACCGAGAAATGTTGGAGAAGTTAAAAGCTTACGTGGTCTAGCTAGCTACTATAGAGGATTCTTTAAAGGATTTTCTATATTAGCAACCCCTCTGAATAAGCTATTGAGAAAAAACTCTATTCAATTGGATCGAGGACCATCAGAGAAGCTTCAACCAGTTAAAGCAAGTTTTGACTCATACTTCAGTCCTAACCCAACCCAAGTCTGGAAAAGACTACACAGTATGCAGTGATGCCTCGCATCTCGAGTTAGGATGTGTTCTGATGCTGGAAGGTAAGGTTTATGTTTATGCTTCAAGGCAACTCAAGCTGCATGAGATGAATTACCATACCCATGATTTAGAGTTGGCTGCACTTTTCTTCACATTGAAAATTTGGAGACATTATCTCTACAGAGAAAAATGTTATCTCTTTACAGACCATAAAAGTTTCAAATACCTTCTGACTCAAAAGGAGTTGAATCTCTGACAAAGAAGTTGGATGGAACTCCTCAAATATTATGATTTTGTCATTGGCTACCATCCGAGAAAGTCCAACATTGTAGCTCATACACTCAGACGTTAACCTCTACCTGGTAAGTACCGTTATTGACTATTGAATTTTAAAACAATGTTATTGTTCCTACCCAACATAAAACCTTTGCATTGTAGCCCATCTAGCCATTAATGCTCACCTCTATTTAAGAAAACATTAGTGTCTTGTAGCTGAACTCCAAGTTCAGTCTACCATCGTATCAACAATCAAGACATTGCAGAATTAAGATCCTGAGCTTCAAACATTGTGTCCAAATTACATGTTGATGAAAATTTCGACTTTAGGATTGATCTTGAAGGACTACTGTATTTTTGTGATCGGGTCTGTGTACCTAATGATGAATCCCTTCGTATCAATATTCTAAAGAAAGCTTATTCAAGTCCCTTCTCTACACACCCGAGCTCTGTAAATATGTATAAAGATCTTCAAGAACTATATTGGTGGCCATGCATGAAACAAGCCGTAGTTGACTTTGTATCTAAATGTCTCACAAGACAACATGTCAAAGTTGAGCATTGCATCGCCACTGGGTTGTTGCAACCAATTAATTTACCGCAATGGAAGTGGGAGAGGATTACTATGGATTTTGTTAGTGGTCTACCTCTAACTCCTACAAAACACGATGCTATTTGAGTCATTGTAGACCGCTTCACCATGTTAGCACATTTCTTACCAGTCAAAATGGATAATGGGCTTCCTAAATTAGTTGGCTTGTACATTAAGGAAGTTATTCGACTCCATGGGATACCAAAGTCTATCATCTCTGATCGAGACCCTCATTTTTCATCTCGATTCTGGAGGACCTTGCAGGAGGCTTTGTGTACCAAAGTTAATCTTAGTATGGCTTTCCACCCTCAATCTGACGGCCAGTCAGAAAGGGCAATTTAGATTTTGGAAGACATGTTGCAAGCGTATATTATTGATTTTGGGGTATCATGGGAGAAATCCCTACCTCTTTTCAAGTTTTCCTAAAACAACAGTTATCAACCTTCCATCAAAATGGCCTCGTATGAGGCATTGTATGGCAAACTATGTACAACTCCTTTATTATGGTATAAACTCGGTGAAGGCAAGATGTTGGGCCCTGACATACTTCGAGAAACTGAAGAGCAGGTCGCCATCATCTATGATCATTTGAAGGCTACCTTTGACTGTTAAAAGTCTTATGTTGACCTTAAAAGAAGAGATATACAGTATGAAGTTGGTGAGAAAGCATTCGTTAAAGTTTCTCTGTTGAAAAAGATTCTGAGATTTGGTAAAAAGGGGAAGTTGAGTCCCCGATTCATTGGCTCATTTGAAATTATCGAGAGAGTTGACCCTGTGGCATATCGTCTGGCTTTACCCTCAGAGTTGAGAAAAATCCACGATGTATTCCATGTTTTAATGCTTCAAAAATACCGTTTCGACCCTTCACATGTTATAGAGCTAGAATTTGTATAGATCCAACTGGATTTAACCTACGAGGAAGAACCAGTTCAAATTCTTGCAGGAGAAGTCAAAATACTTCACAATAAATATGTATCGTTGGTTAAAGTTCACTGGAGAAGCCATATTGTTGAGGAGGCTACCTAGGAACCAGAGGAAACAATACAAAAACAATACCCTCATCTTTTCGGTTCAGGTAAAATTTGAGGACAAATTTTCTTAAGGGGGAAAGTTGTAACACCCCAAAAACCGGTCAAGTCAGAATTAGGTTCTGGTGATAAAAAAATCTATATTTGAAGGTCCAAAATTTTGAATTAACTTTAAATTGTGTAGTCAAATATACCGTATTAGACTTTAATTGAGTCAATTTAAAGATGTTGGACCTAATTTAATTCTTAAGAAACAATTTAGTGACTAAATTGAGATAAATGAAAGTTTGGGGGAAATAAGGTAAAGTTTAGAAAGTTAAGGGACCACTCCCGTAATTATTCCACTTTGAGGTGAGTCACTTCCTTGCTTGCCTCCATCCCACATGCTATTGGTTCCCTTTTCTTAAGAAAATATGACAATTGATGGATAGTCTTGAATTAAGTAAAAAGAATAAAAAGATGGAAATTATTGTTTATAGCTTACCCATCTTTGAAGGAAACCTTAATCGGTTAATATCCTAAACTTATTTAGTATTTCTTACACTTAGGATTCACTTAACTCTCACTGAAACCCCTTTCTCTCTTTGTATTCATCTTTTTCTTTTGATCAAGCAAGCATCACCATTGTTGTCTTCTTCCTTGAAGCTAAAGCTAACACCTCTTTTATTGAACCTTCTAAACTCAAGCTTCCTTTGATTCATTGATACTATTGAATAGCCATTGATAGGGTAAGGATAAACCCTTAATCAATTATTAAGTTCCGTGGATGGTTGATGCATAATTTGAAGTTAAAATTATTAAGCCTTTAAATTAATCTCATGCTTCTTCAAGGCTTAAACCCATGGAAATCTAATAAGCTAATGGCTATCTTAAATTTAAGTATTGACTTCGATATCTTTGTTGGAGAAGAAAGGGCATCATCTCCAATCTAAAGCGAGGAACAATGGAGTGAAAATCCAAGAGCCGTAGAAGCTTCAGAAATCAAGGTGAATGTAGTCGGATTCTTGAGAGTAGGCTAGGTGTCTTTACCGAACCCTTGAATATTGATTATTGCAACCTTGTGTATTAAGGATATTGCATAAAAACATTGTTGATGGCTATGCTAGTAAGTATTGGTAAGTAATTCATCGATTCATTACCCCTAGCATCATTATTATTTTCACCGGAATCATTGAAGCATTGACATGTAGAATCATTGGCCATTAAACATTGAGTATTGTTAATGAAATATTGAAACTGAAATGTTGACATTGAATATTGTATTGAACTATAGTTATTTCTCACTGGCTTTAAAACATGACTATTAAACAATTGCTATTGATCTATTGTTATGGAAATATTGCTATCGACTTATTGTACCGAATCATTGTTATAGAAATTAATGTTACAAGACTATTGTTATTGAACCTTGGATTCGAGTAGGATTGGATACAATTGGCATGCTAGAGAATTCATGCACTCATTTGGTATAGGTGGACTACGGTCATTAGGGTACGACCTTTATCATGGTGCGGCGGAGGTATGATGTGTTTTGGTCAAATTGGTACGGCGGATGGACTAGACCACTATTGATTTTGGTGTGGCGTAGGAATTCACGTATCCATAAACCTTACATTGATCCAAGGAAACCTATTAAAATGCCATATGATTTAATATTGAACATTGCTATAGCATCAATTATTGTTGTTGCATCAGTCATTGATATTGAGTAAACATGCCATTAGAATATATGTTCATGATCCTATTGTCATTGATAATGTAAAACATGTTAGAATGTATACCATGGTTCATTAATTGTTTATGACTACCTCACTAGGTAAAGTATGCCTAATATATTCATCTTTCATGCATTTCAGGTTAAGAATATTTTGGGTCGAGATCGGGGTTGGAAAAGGTTTTTGGTGAGTCACCTCATTGTTAAAGTAAAGTATGTCAACTCTATAGACTCCTAGTATCATAGGTGTTGCACAAGTCACTTTTACACCTTTTGATATTTATGTAATATGGTGGGCTTGTATAGGTTAATAAACTAAGTTTGACCTTTTTAAAAGTGGTTAAAAATGACCAAAAATGTTTAATAGGCCTAAAAGAGGGAAAACGTAGTAAATGGATTCATTTAGCTTTGAAACTTTGCATGCTCATAGAATTGGACTAAATACACTTGCTGGTAAAATTTCATTAAATTTGGACTTGGTTTGGATAGGTAAAATGCTATTAAACCAGATAAAATAATACATTACAGACCCTGTCATACCGATACGAGTGATGGCGTATCGTTACAGGCTTGCATAATTGAAATTGGATTAAAGGGCGTACCAATACGATTTGAGCTGTACTGATACAGGGTTTTAAATATGGAAACTACTATAGTTCTATCAGTACCGATACACCTTATCAAAACCCAATAATATTAAATAATTATCATATACGTACCGATACCCATTATCGGTACGAGCATAACCATTTTAACACTTTCAATCAAGGCTTATTGATACGGTTGTAACCAAATCGGTATGAATTTTTGAATTTGTAAAATCTCTGAGACCTCTATGAATAGCGTATCGATACGATTGGGCCCGTATCGGTACGACTACCCTTAATTTGTAACTGATTTACCGAAATGCATAGAGGAGTATTGATACACCCCACAGTGTATTGATATCCGAAGCTTTAAATCTGTTATAAAGATTAAAATGGAATTATACAGATTAGTCCAAAATTTCATATGGCTATATCGTATTAAATCACCAGTTATAATACATTAATTGTAGTATTGTTTGATCACTAACTCACCGTTTACCCACTTAAATACTGTATCGAATCTCGTTTAGTCTCAGATAACACTTTTCGACCGAGATTTCTACCAGATCAGGAAGGGGTGTTACAGTGGGTGACCACGAATGCGGGAGTTCCAGATGCTGATGTGAATTGGGAGTTCTTCCAAAGAGCTTTCAAGAGGAAGTATCTCGGTCTGTAGTATCAAGATGCTAGAAAGTGAGAGCTTATGTCATTGGTACAAGGCAGCATGATGATGCTGAGTATGAGGTCAAATTTGTTTAGTTGAGCCAGTATGCTCCTCAGCTAGTTTTGGACGATCGTCATAGATGTGAAAAGTTTTGTTATGGACTTGTTAAGGACATCAAGACATATTTGTTGGCCACAAATTACACAAAATTTGATTTGTTGGTTAATAGGGCTAAGGATATTAAGCAATCTTTGGGTGTTTCGGTGCAAGTTGTGAGTGTAAGCTCATGTAAGAGAGCGACTGACTCTGGTTATTCTAGAAGGAAGAATAAGATGACGCATGATAAGCGATCTAAGCCGGATCATAATCGTGGTGGTGGTGGTCGTAATCTGCATGTACGTGTTGCTACTGAGTATGAGCATTACGGAAGATGTCATAGGGGTGAATATTGGGAGCAACTGGAGCTTGTTCGGAGTATGGGTCACCTAATAATCTGAAGCATGACTCTGTCCGTGTGTTGAAAGAGATACACCGGTACAGGCCGCTGCTCCTATTAGAGGCTGAGGCTGTGGTAGGGGTAATTTTTAGAGGCACGAGGATGGACAGAGGACAGTGGCTCATACAGTTACTATACGACCAAAAGAGGGTGGGCCAGCTCGGATCTATACTCATCACAGTGGTTGTAATGACACCAATGTGATCACAAGTACTTTTACCTTGCAATCTTTGTTATTATTTTCTTTAATTGATTCGGGGTCCACTCATTCATACATTTTGAGAAAGCATGCTTATTTGATAAACGTTCCTGTTGAGATTTTGGATGTTGGTATGCTAGTAACTAGTTCTTTTGGTGAGAAGGTTATGGTTAGAAGGTTGTATAAGAGATACCCTTTAATGGTTCAAGGCCATGAGGTTGCCGCGGATTTGATGGAGTTGCAATTTCATGGTTTGATGTTATTTTGGGTAGAGACTGGCTAAGCAAGCATAAAACGGTTGTGGATTGTGAATCCCAAAAGGATTTCTTTGAGGCTTGATGACGATTACGAGGTTGTGATGGTTGGCGTGAATGTGAAATTCTTGTCTAATGCTGTTTTGGCTACGCAAGCTAAAACGTTGATGCAAAAGGGTCGTCAAGCTTATCTAGCAATTATGATGAATCCGGATATCAAAGGGGTTCGAGTGTAGGACATTCGGACTGTGTACGATTTTCTAGAGGTGTTTCTTGAAGAATTGTTGGGTTTACCGCTGGATAGATAGATACAATTTGGTTTTGAGATGTACTCAGGTACGACACCGATTTTCATTTCTCCTTATCGTATGGAACCAAAAGAGTTAATTGAATTGAAGACACAACTTCAAGAGTTGTTGGATTGAGGGTTTTTCTCAACTTAGTGTTTCAACTTGGGGTGCATCGGTTCTTTTTGTTGAAAAGAACGATGGAACATTGCGTATATGCATTGATTATAGGTAATTGAATAAGTTGACGGTTAAAAACAGGTATCTATTGCCTCAGATTGACAACTAATTTGATCAATTTTGTGTTTTGGTTGTGTTTTCAAAGATTGATTTAAGATCGAGATATTATCAATTAAAGGTTAAGGATGTGGATGTGTGAAAAACTACTTTTCGTACTAGGTATGGGCATTATGAATTTTTGGTGATACCGTTTTGTTTGACAAATGCCCTAGTTGCTTTCATGGATATGATGAATTGGGTTGGCTTGAATAAGGATGTGGCTGAGTTTGATTCTCGTTGCTTGGTGTGTTAGCGAGTTAAGGCTGAACATCCGTTTCCTTATGGGTTGTTGCAACCTATTCAAATTCCTAGGTGGAAGTGGGAAAGGATCACCATGGATTTTGTTATGGGTCTGCCATTGAAATTGTCCAAAAAGGATTCGATATGGATGATAGTTGATCGTTTTACAAAATGTAACCCCCTTAGTCCGACCTAGTCGAAATCAGACTAAAACAACCACATTAGGTTTGCCGAAGCAAACCTGGGCTAAAACCGTAAATTGAGCCCTATTTTTTATCTTGTGTAGCTACATTTCATTAATGTCCTATGTGAACATGATTCAACGGTAGCCTTACATTTAGATCAGATTACAATTTAGGGTCCAATTGATTAACGATTTACATAAGAGACCAGAACATAAATACTGGAAATTACAGGGCATTTGTCACAATTATGATTACCAACCTTTGATTAGTCCAACTACATGCTTGCAAGTTAATTTACATTCCAAATCAATCACTCATTCTCAATTAATTGCATTCATAACAAACAAGGACCAAATTGCAATATTTCCAAAATTCAGCACAAAATGTCATAGATTCAACAGGGCGTACCGATACAGGAAGACCATGTACTGATACAAACCAACTAACAAAACGGGTTCTCGTACCGATAAATGTATGTCAGTATCAATACGGTTTATTGACCAACTCGTACCGATATGGCCTTGACCCATACTGATCCCCTCTTTAAAATTTCAAAAACTCAGAATTCTAGTAGCTAAAGCCCGCACCGATACGCTACCCCACGTATCAATATGGCAAGCTTAAACTCGAGGTAACATTTTAGTACGTTATCTCGCATACCGACACCATGATTGTTTTCCCTTAAGGAGTATTGATATGGTGGCTAAGCGTACCGGTACCCTAAGCTTAATTTCGACAATTTAAGCCTTATACAAATCCCGCGTATCGATCCTGAGGTACTCGTACCGGTACGAAGAGGCCTATAATCACCTCTAGGTCTAACATATAACACTTTGGTTCACTTCAATCAACGTTAGCACCTAGCTAATCAATATATAACATCATCAACAAGCTTGAACATCAACATATCAACAATATGAGCCAACCTAACATATCTAGCATACTCAATCACCAAATCTAAAGGCATGCTTCCTAGTCCACATCCAAAACATAAAACCAACCACAACACAACCGCATTAAGTCACTTACAAAACCAAATCAACCCATACAACTTGCCCAAATAGGGAGTTCATCAAAAACCCTCCCAAGACTTCATTTGACACATTGCCATTATTACTACTTTTGAACATTCCAAATTGTACATTGTAAACAAGTCCTTGGAATTCCTTTCCTTGCTTGCTCGCTGCCTCAAACCTTAATTCTCTGCATTGATGGAAAAGAGAGCGTAAGAACACTAGGCTTAGTGAGGAATGCTCAAACAAGAACCATAATCAATGCAAGTTAAACCATTTCACATTTATTTTGAAAAACACTTTCCAAAACTCTTTAAAACATCATTGCAACATCATGCCTTATCAAAACCATCCACTTAACATTACCAAAAATAACATACTAAACTATATGCAACATGTATCATGGATTCTACAGTAAAGTCCCATTTGCTACCCTCAATTTAAGCTTTCCCATGCATACTACCAATGCAAGGCTTAAAGAGTAAAACATGTTTAAACCATATTACACAACATAATCCATCTCATGATGCATAAACAATTATATTGGCTTCCAAGTGATCATTTACCAAGATTCCACTCTATGAAACATAACATCGGACAACCAGATTCAACAAATGTTCCCTCAACACTTAACAAACAATCTACCGGTAACTCAACGCTCACACACGAGAGTATTCGGTACACATAACCCCCTACACCGTTGTGACACCCATGGTGGAGTCTTCGGTACACATAAACCCCTCAACACCACTCATCGATACGATGTTTAACCAACTAACGAGAGTCTTCAGTACATATAAACCCCTCGACCGTTAGGGTGCTTTGATGGAGTATATGGTACACCTTATACACCCCTCGACATCCAAGGCGACTTATTATAGTGCACTATCAATACTATGGCCGGCCAACTATATCTGATTTCATTTTTAAACCTTTTTATTCCATCATTTGCCAATATAATTCATTTTAACATCAACAACTCATTGTTTTCATATGCATCATTAAAATCAATTAACCAATGCAATAAATCTTGCATTAACCAATGTTTATAACCATTAATAAAAGGTGCATTACTTTCAAATGCATCAACATCATTTGTAACCAATTTCTAGCATTAAACCATGCTCAAAACATGCATATACAATGAGTAATTAAACCATCTAAAAAGTGCATAAAATCAATTGCCCAATCGAGTTCGAGAGAGAGAATCCATCCTTTACTTAATTTCGAGCTTAGACCAACGTTTCAATCTTGATATAAACTCCCAAACATAACTTTCAAACCTTTGAATAGTTGTAAAACACGTTTCCACTCATCGACTTGCAAGCCCTGCTTGTCGATGTGATAACTACGCCTCCAAAGCTTTCGAAACCAACGTTTAAGCTTGAGGATCAACTTCCCCTGCTTAATCCACACAAAAACACGTTGAATAGTTGTAAAACACGTTTCCACTCATCGACTTGCAAGACCTGCTTGTCGATGTGATAACTACGCCTCCAAAGCTTTCGAAACCAACGTTTAAGCTTGAGGATCAACTTCCCCTGCTTAATCCACACAAAAACAGAGGTACATTGTACCAAAAATGAAATCAATATCACAACAACACAAATCCTCAACATCCTTTATCCAATTTCCTTCCACAACACCCAAAATTAACAACCAACCTAACATTTCAACACATCACTTAACATCAATTAACATCTAAAAACACATCTCTAACATCCTTATATCTCCACCATTTAATAAACCAGCACAACTCCACAAAACACATAACTAGCAACCTAGAAAAATTAGAGATTCACATAGTTTCGGGATTCCAATGTTAAAACCATCTATTAACATTATTAAACATCAAAATTATGATTAAAATCAATAAAAATTCAGAAAAACAAAGTTCATAGGAAAACCCTTTAATTAAATCAATTAAACCACCATTTAATCAAATTTCTACAACTAAATCTTTAAATCAAGTTAGAAAACATGTGTAAAGGATCAATATCTTGGTAATTTCATTAAAGAACCTTGTATTAGAGGAGAAGAACGAACCTCACCTCTAATGGCTATTTTTCCCCTTAATTAGATGATTTACAAAGCCAAAACAATGAGAAATCAAGTTTATTTTGTTAGAAAACCATTATAATCTCAATTGAAATCAAAAGATTTATTAAAAGAAGATTTTACCTAAATATTTTGAAGAAAGAAAATGTGTTTGGCTAGAGAGAATTGGAGAGAAAATCCTTTTTTTGCAAAAAAGGTAGTTACGTCAAATTTGTTTTAAGATTTTAATTGCCAATTAATTCTCCAAGCCTTTAATATTATTTTAAAACATTTTAAAATAGCTAATTAAGGGAAAAAGTCATATATCAGACTTTAGGGTAAATAGCTCCTTAAAGATTCAAATTTTAACCTTTTACAAAACATTCACCAAAAATAATTTTGAAACTTTACATTTTGGTCACTACCCAAAATGTCCACTTTCGAGACCCCTTTTTGTAAAATTGATTTCACCAAAATCATTTCTATAATAAATAATGATTTTAGATAAAATTTCCATAATTTTAACCCATCCAAAAATATTTAATCCAATTTAAATACAAAACTGACTCGAATCCCCTAATCTGATCCAACGGACTGTCTAAACCACTTGGAAAACTCCTAAGCCAAAAACTGGGGCATTACACAAAGTGTGCATATTTTCTTGCCCACTTTTGGAGTTGTACTTGTGGCCTGGTAAGAAGAAAACCATTATAGAATTTGTATCTAAGTGCCTTTCATGCCAGTGAGACAAGGCTGAGCACCGTGTCCCTACTAGATTATTGCAACCCATTGAACTTCCCTAATGGATGTGGGAAAGAATAACCATTGACTTTTGATAGTTGACTACCATTGACTCCATATGCTATATGGGTCATCCTTGACCGTTTTACCAAGTTAGCTCATTTCTTACCTGTCAGAATGGACCGCAGTCTTCCCAAGATAGCTGACTTGTACATCAAGGAAGTGGTTAGACTCTACAGAGTACCCAAGTCAATCATTTTAGATCAAGATCCCTGTTTTGCTTCATGATTCTGGGAAGCACTTCAAGAAGCTTTAGGCACTCGAGTTAATCTTAGTACAACTTTTCACCCTCAGTTTGATGGCCAATCAGAAAGGGTAATTCAAATATTAGAAGACATGCTTTATGTATGTTTCATTGATTTTGAAGGAACTCGGGAGAGGTCCCTACCTCTCATTGAGTTTGCTTATAATAATAGTCATCAATCATCTATCAGAATGGCACCGTATGAAGCATTGTATGGCAGGAAATGTAGAACACCGTTATGTTGGTCTGAACTCGGTAAAGGCAAGATGTTGGGCTTTAACTTACTTTGAGAAACTAAAGAACGGGTTACCATCATTCATGATTGTTTAAAGGCCGCCTTCAACTGACAGAAGGCTTATGCCGATCTCAAGATGAGGGATATATAGTACGAAGTTGGCAAAAAAGTTTTCTTGAAAGTCTCCCCTTGGAAGAATATTCATCGATTTGGTAAAAAAGGGAAACTAAGTCCCTGATTCATCATAACTTTTGAGGTGATTGAAAGAACTTATTAGCCAGCTTTTCCCCAAGAGCTAAGTAAGATTCATGATGTATTCTATGTATCAATGCTCCGCAAGTATAGATCTGATCCATCGCACGTTATTGAGCCTGAATCAGTGGAACTTCAACCTAATTTGATGTATGAAGAAGAACCAGTACAGATATGGGCAAAGGAAATCAAAAGACTTCGAAACAAGAACATTCCTTTAGTAAAGGTGCTTTGGAGGAGTCACAAGATTGAAGAAGCTACATGTGAACTAGAAGAGACCATGAGGAATCAATATTTGCATCTCTTCAATTCAGGTAAAATTCGAGGATGAATTTTTTAAGGGGGAAGAGTTGTAACAACCTAAAACCAGGCTAGAAATTTGCTTCGAAAAGTCAAACTATCGCATCAACCTTTGACTAAGTGGTCAATTATTGGATTATTGAACCCTAATTAAGTATTGTTAATGATCAAGGACCCTATTGCAAACCTTGAAACTTGTCCTAGTGACTAAATTGAGAAAATTGAATGTTTGGGAGCAAAAGTATGGAAAGTGAAAGATAAGCGACTAACCTTGCAATTAGACCCTCTAAAGATTAATCATCATATACCTGGGCCTCCAAGAATTTGTTACTTCACCCTAAGGAATCCTAAACCATTGAATAGTAAAAAGAAAGATAAGCATACCTGATTAATTCCTAAGCTTTCGCCTCTCACATCCATCTTCATCTTGTTCCTTAGTGGCCAAGTACACACCTCTATTGGAAGATATTTCAAAGCTTAAATATTCTCAAGTTTATTAGCTCTAAACTATTGCTAGTTATCGAGTAAGTTAAAGCCCTCAAATTGATTATTAATTCCATGGTTAGACCATGTTTAAATCCAAGAAGTTCAGAACCCTAGAATTTCCTAAGGATATCAAGGCTCAATTTCTATTGTTTTTTCATAGCTAATAAGTTGTTATGGATCTATTATTGATGATGAAATCCTTATAATTTCTATTTCCTTGTAGCTCAAGAGAATCAAGGTGAAGAATCACCAAATCCGTCAAATTCTTCATGTTAAAGAATAAGGGAATTGTCATATGGGAGCCCTAAAAGCTTCAGGAGTACCAATGAGTGTAGTCGGCATCTCAGGATTGGTTTGATGCCTATCCCGATTTCATTGCATTGTTTATTGTATTTCCATCATTGAAATCCAGGTATGGATACATGAAAACTTTGTTGAAGGTATCAATGGTAAGCTTTGGTAAGATTATTACATTGTTGTATAGATTATTGATTCATGGTATTGACATTGATACCATTGGAACATTGTGAAAGGCCATATTGTTCATGATACACCGATATTGATAAGTTGATATTGCTATTGTTATTGTTATTGGCCAAATTACGAAATCCTTGGATACGAATGGACATTGGATACAATTAGCATGCCATAGAATTCATGAGCTCATTGGTACAGAGTAGACTACGGTCCTTGAGCTAAGTCTCTATTTGTCGATGTTGGCGGGATGTTTTGGTTTTGGTCTTATTGGCAATGTTGGAGGATATTAACCATTTATTGTTGGTGATGTTGTTAGGAATTAACGTATCCACATTCACATATCGAACCAAGGAATTAAGTTATTGAAATTATTGTTAAAACATGATTTGAGATGCATTTACATTGATATACATGTTGTTGATATTATTGGCATTCATGTTATTATTGTTGACTACCTTACTAGGCTATATAAGCCTAATGCATCTCATTTCCATGCATTTTCATGTTAAGAAGGAGTGTCGGATCAAGGATCGAAGCTAGGAGAGTTTTGAAGCAAGTCATACAAGCTATAATTAATGTAAACCTAGCCTTTGAACTCCTAGTATGATGGCATAAGTTCTAGACATGTTAGTTTAGCCCCATTTTGTGTGTACATATTGCTCACCATGTTGAAAAGACTAAAATATTAAATACAACATGTTAGTTATGGGTAGAATTAGTAAAATGGCCTAAAATGTTCTAGTAAGTGAAAAACATAGTGAATGGATTCGTTTTGGTATAAAATTTGGCATGCATCTAGATTTGATATTTATGAACTTGCTGGTAAAATTTGGTAATCATTGGACAAGGTTAAGGTCCCTAATTTGATTAAAAACCAGACTAAACATGTCATTGCAGGTCTATTCGTACCGATACGGGTGATGGCGTATCAAAATGGGCGTGCAATTTGGGATGTAAGTATAAGGGCGTACCGATATGACTATCGAAGTATCAATACGGGTTATCAAATCTAGACGTATTGACACCGTATCGATCCCTAGAGTCAACTAATTTGGCGTTGACTATGCGTATCGATACCCGGTATCGGTACGAGTTTAAAGAATTTAACCATTTTAACGGTTATGTTAGGCATATCAATACGGCCTAAAGCATATCGATAGGACCCATCGACACTAGAAGCTTAGTTTAATGAGATCAACATGGCGTACCGATATGGGTGGAACGTACTAGTATAACCCTTTGTGTCTGTAACTATTTTAATGACAGTGACAAGGCGTACCGATATGGCCTCTTCGAGTATCGGTATCGAGTTAGGTAAGTTGGTTAAAAGCTGACTAAAGAGGTTTTAGAATATGGTAAAATGGTCACTAAATCTTATATGGATTAATTTAAGGTACAAATGATTTCCAAATTCATTGAAGTTTTGTACACCAGATAATCAAGCCTTGAATTTTACAATGGTAACCCTAATTTTGGATAAGTCCCTTTAATTTTCAAAAATTACAATTTAGTCCCTAAATTTGCATAATTCACCAAATGACCCTAAATATAATTGAACAAGTTATATTAATTATTATTGATTATTGTATCTCATTAAGATCATCGGTTCATCGTTTAAGGTTTGAATCATTATAAGTATTGATCTGATCATCGTTATGTTCATTGGTAACGCTTTCTGACCCGAATTCTTACTGGACCGGGAAGGGGGTGTTACATCGTACATACGACATATACGTTGTACAAGTTGGCAGTTTTGTATATCACTGATATTATAAGGTTGCATAGGGTTTCTAAGTTGATTATATTGGATAGGGATTCGCTTTTCACATCAAGGTTTAGGGAAGCCTTTAGACCGTATTGGGTACAAGGCTTAATCTTAGTACATCTTATCATCCTCAGACGCATGGACAGTCTGAGAGTGTTATTCAATTTTTGGAGGATATGTTGAGATGTGTAATCGAATTTCAAGGAACATGTTAGAAGTAATTACCGTTGGTGGAGTTTTCTTAAAATAATAGTTATCAGTCGAGTATCCAGATGGCTCCCTATAGGGCTCTTTATGGTCGTAAGTGTTGTATGCCTCTTTGTTGGGCAAAAATAGGCAAGAAGCATGTTGCGGGGCCTGATTTGCTTAAGGGTACAAATGAGAAAATAAAATTCATTTGTGAGAGGCTTAAGGCGGCTTCGAGTAGCAAAAGTCTTATACAGATTTGAAGCAAAAAGAGGTTCAAAATGAAGTGGGTGATAATGTGTTTTTGAAGGTTTTACCTTGGAAGAAGGTGATGAGATTTGGGTACAAGGGAAAGCTTAGTACTAGGTTCGTTTGACCTTATGAGGTGATTGAGCGTGTTGGTCCAGTTGCGTATAGATCGAGATTACCAGTTGAGCATGAAATGGTGCATGATGTTTTCCATATGTCGATGCTTTAGAGGTACCAGTCGGATCCGTCGCATATTGTGCCTACTGAGGAGATAGAGGTATGTCCGAATTTGTCTTATGATGAGGAGCCTATAAAGGTACTGGATTTGAGCACTAAGGTTCTTCATGGGAAGACCATAGAGTTGGTCAAGATATTGTGGTGACATCGGGGAGTCGAGGAAGCCACATGGGAGGCAAAGGTGGACATAAAGAAACATTTTCCTCATCTTTTTCCTACATGTAAATTTTGAGGAAGAAATTTTTTTAAGTGGGGGAGAGTTGTAATGCCTTGAATTTGGGCCTAGGAGTTAGCTGGATAGTTTAGACAGTTCGGGTGAGTCGGATTAGTCAGTTCGATATAGTTTTGGGAATTAATTCTTAATAAATATTTTTGACACAAATAAAATTATGAAAAAAAGTTGGAAAATGTTTAATAATTATATTGAGGGTTTTGGTAAACTCAATTTGATAAAATAGAGTTTGATTTGTGGGCATTTTGCTCTAGGGACCAAAATGTAAAAATTAAAAACTAGTTTTAGGGACTAAATCATAAAAGGGTCAAAACTTAGAATCTTTAGGGAGCTATTGAGACACTTGGTTTTATCAGACTTTTTTCTTAATTTTGTCTATTTTAAAATGGCTTTAAAATAATTTAATAAAGGGAATTAAATTGAGTTTTAATTAGTTATGTTTAATAACCCAAAATATTTTATTACGTAACTACTTTTCTCTAAATATTTTTCTCTCAAATTCTCAGCAACCAAACTACATTTTCGTTTCTAAAAATCTTAGGAATCAACCTTTTAATCCTACTTTTGATTTCAACAATGGATTCCTTTGTTTCTACATCAAATCTTCTACTTCAACCTTGGTGATTTCTCCAAATCAAGACAATTAAGGAAGGAGTCTACAATTAGAGGCGATTTTCGTTTCTCCTCTAATAAAAGTTTATTTACTGAAATTCCCAAGTTCTTGATCCTTTGTAATTGACTTTTGAGATGTTTTGATGATTAAATCAAGATTTAATAGTTTAATGTTGGTTTTATTAAGGAATTGATCGGGTTTTGTTATGAATCTGAATTTATGTGATTTTGGTGGGTTTATATCACATTGAAGTTGTATTTTAATGATGTGTAATGATATTTGCAAATGAAATCCCGAAACTAATTGAATTGCTAATTTTCTAGGTTGTTAATAGTTAGTTTTTTAGGTGTTTTAGATCTTCTTGGGTTGCGGGAAATATAAGGATGTTTATAAGGTGTTTTTGGTTATGTTTTGATGTGGATTAAATGTTAGAATCACTGGTTTAAAGTTAGGTGTCGGTAGAACGAAGATTGATATTGTTTTCGGTAGTTTTGGCTAATGTTTCGAAAGGGTAATGTAGAGGATGAAGGGGATTGATGTTTGGAAGTGAGTTGAATGCATACTGATTCATTTCCCTCTAGTTTTATGTGATTAAAATAGGGGACTATCAAGTCAAGGTTGTCTAGTTGGATTCATCGCTTTTCGAATTCTCGATTCTTATTGGCGAGCAAAGCGAGGTGTATCGCTGGGTGTATAAATGATTAAAGCTCTTTAAAGGTTTGATCGGTGGATTATGAGGGTTTACTTATAGCCTAAAAATCTTAACTAAGCTCTAGCGTAAGTTTTCACTATTTTCTCCTCTATGTATTGGCTTGATATGAGCTTGTGGAATTCATGTTTGGTTTTAAACATGGTTTGATTTACTTACTGTAAATGCATCATTTTGGATTAATAAACAATGTTTATCAAAGTATTTGGATGCCTATGAGTATTGAGATTTGTTCCTAAAAGGGAATGTGTTGTTGTCTTTGGCAATGTGGTTTAGTATATGAAATAGTTTGGTGAAATGCATTGGAAAACAATAAGTAAATGTATTTGAAAATGATATATTGGCTATGTGACGTACATGAGAAAGTATCGAATATAGTTGGCTAGCCATAGGATTAAAGTGCACTATAATATAAAAGTCGATGGATCTGCGGCTCTTGAGGTATAGCGGTGAGGCTGATGGTTATTTCAGTTCTTGCAATAAGGGTGAGCCTAGTAGCTGTGTGTTAGAGGTGAGCCTACTCCCGGCCAAAATGAGATTTGGTGGAGGTGAGACCACCATGAGAAATTTGTGTATCCGATGTATATAGATAACATTCTAATTTTGAATGTAAGGATAGAGGTAAGTCTATTTGGTGTCACACTAATTGCCAATATACGAGATTTATAACTTGTGAAAGTTGTTTGATGTATATGGTTGTTATGCATAATTTCTTTTGGGAAACAAATGAGAAATTGCTTTGGTTTAGCAAGCATGTTTTATATCAAAAGCTATATGGTTTTCAAAAGAGTTTTGAAATGCATCAATGTTCTACTTAAGAGCATCCTCACTAAGCAAGTGTACTTACGCTCTGTTTTCCCTATTGAATCAGAGCAATAAAGTTGGAGGGCAGCAATCTCTTGGCAAGGAGGGTCCACAAGCAAGACAATCATTGAGTGTGAAAACCAAGTTTTAAATTCGGTAAATAAGGCAATGTGTTACCATGTTTTGGGGGGATTTGTAATCTGGATTTTGGTTATGTTGTGGAGGTTCTATATTGTGGTTTGATGGATTATCATGTTGAAGATTGATGTATGTTTTGTTAATGACTTGCCTATATGTGTTTGATGCTTTGTGAATTCCATAGTATGCATATAGGTTGGAAATGCCTATGCTTTTGTGGTTCAACATGTTTAAAGTGTTGCTCTTAGACCATTGAGATGATACCAATGATGAAATATGCCTTAAATCTCTTTTTTAATGTTGAGTTGGATGGTTTTAGGAAGCATGCCTCTAGAATTTCAACAATGAGAAGTATGCTTTTGTAGTTCCTGTCTCCATGGGTTTTTGGCATGATTTAATCCTTGGTTTAGTGGTGTGTTCATGTGAGAATGTTTAAGGCATGTTTGATTTACCTTATGGGTGAAAAACCAGCAAGTTTGTACATTACAAGTCCATGGGTATTGATACGCTTGGCCTGGTATCGATATTGGTAAGTGTAAAATTGGCCTGGGTATCGATACACGAGTAACTGTATCGATACGATTATGTGCATTTTTAGCTTGGGTATCAATATTCAGGATGGTGTATCGGTACGCGTTTTAGCTACTATAATCTAGAAATTTGAGTTTGTGTTAGGGTACTAATACTCGGGAGAAGGTATCGGTGCACCTTTATGAAAACATAGCCAGGTACCGATACCCTATCCCGAGTATCGATACGGGCAGCCGTTATTTTTGCTTGATGTGATTTTATGATTTTTGATTCTTTTATTTTGGTCCCTGCTTTTTGTGAATGCAATTGCATGAGTTTGGATCATTGTTTTAAGCTGAAACTTGGCAAGTAAGAATCTAACCTGACTAATTGAGGATTGGTAACTTCAAATTTAACTAATTCCTTGTAGTTTTCCAGACTTACAATTTGGTCTCTAGAATGCAAATATGTGTGTTTTGTTGTCAATTTGATGTCCATTTCTTTTGATATTTCTTCCGTTACTGGCATGCACACCTTGGGTTAATATGTTGCATCTAGACAAGATAAAAATAAAAAATAGACCTAATTTGAGTTAATAGTCTCGGGTTTGTTTTGACAAACCCAATGTAGTTCGCTCAGTTCGGTCTGGAATCTAGGCTGGGTCAATAGGGTTACAGGATTTGTTTCATTCCCTAAAGTGAATGCAAACATGATAACTAACTATATGGTCAGTGAATAATACTCAGTTATGTGAATGTTTCAAATTAAATTGAAATTTTGTGGTTAGAGTATCACGTATGAGGATATGTTAGAAAAACATACTCCACTTTGCATGCAATTAATGTTATCCTGCAGACATAATATTGTGAAAAGGGATTTAAAGACCTATTAGCTCCACACTATTCCCTGAAGTGAATGTGACATTTTATAGTAGAAAGATAAATGCCACATTAGAAATTGTGGTCGTGATTGAGGCCATAAAAATAAACATGGATAAGATGATCATTTTAAGAATGCTTAGACCCACCAGAAGTGGGATTATAAGGATAAAAATAGTGATAGAGATCTTATTAAAATCTTTATGTTATCAATGCGATGGTACAAACCATTGGTCTTGTACTTGTTAAATGCTGAAGCATTATTACTTTATCCACAATTATGAATGATAAAGGAAATAAAATATATAAAAAAAATTGTTTATGAAAATGACAAAAATAATTATGGCGTTGTTGGTCCAACTCATTTGGTTGCTGATTTCCTCATAACCCCTGAAGGGAATAATTCACTTTTTTATTTTATTTCCTTTTAACCTCTAAAGGGAATAATTGATCTTTTAATTTATTTTTCTTTATGTTAATTTGCTTTACATATTATTTATTTATGTTTTATATTATATTTATTTAAATATTTTAAAAAAATTATTTATTATCCTTTGATGAATATGTCTACTTCCAAAATAAAATATGCAATGAATTGTGTCGATTTATGCTTAACAGACAGTGCAAGTACTCATATTATACTTAAGCATAAGAAATATTTCCTCATTTAATTGCAAGGGAAAAATGTGAGTACTATATCTCAAAGTACTAAAATATCAATGCTCCAGAAGAGTAATAAATTCTTGAGACATTATCTTTGATAGGTAATAGATTTGATATGTGCTATATTCAATAATTTTCATTCCTCAAAGTGAATGGAACAAAGTACAAATTGAAAGGTGCATAATTATGCATATTTTCCCATTTAAAAATGCAAGGGAATAATGCGAGTACTATATCTGGAATTACTAATATCATAGAAGGCTCCTGAAGAGAAAATATGTTATTTCCAAATGGAATTCATTTCCATATTCACAATTGGTTATAGTTGCCAAAGTTGCAAAGAAACTTATTGAATTTTAAAGATATTCACAAAAATATATATCATATTGAGACTATTAGTCAAAGGGATGTTGACTATCTCTATATTACGAGTATAACACAAGTCAATAAGAAAATATTGACAAAATTACATGCATTGTCATCCAGATTGTATTACACAAGAATTAGTGCAAATTGAAGCTCATGTTATTGTAAACCAGAAGTTTACTGCCAACTTTATTATTTGGCATGACCGGTTGGGCCATCCTGGTTCAATTATGATGCGAAAAGTTATTGACACTTTATGTGGTCATTCATTGAAGAATTGATAGATTCTTCAAAGCAATATTTTTTCATGTGATGCTTTCTCTCAAAGCAAACTAATTATTCGACCATCACCAACTAAGATAGATTATGAATCTATTAAATTTCTAGAATGGATACAATGTGATATATGTGAACCCATACACCTTTCTTACATACCATCTAGATATTTTACGGTTTTAATCGATGTATCGACTAGATGGTCACATGTATCCTTGTTATCAAACTGTAACTTGGAATTTGCGAGGTTACTTGCTCAATTGCTAAAAAAATTACGAGCACATTTTCCATATTACCCTATAAATACAATTCATCTTGATAATGCCGGTGACATGATATTTTACATACAACATCACTAATTCGCATCAAGCCAACAAATTATCATAAATTCTCTCCATTACAAATGATTTTTGGTCAGGAACCAAATATTTCCCATCGTAGAATTTCTGGGCATGTGGTATATGTTCTAATTGCTCCACCACAATGCACAAAGATAGGTCTTCGAAGGAGGTTGAGAATATATGTTGGACTCGAATTCCCATCGATAATTAAATATTTGAGCTTTTGATAGAGAATTTATTTATAGCTTGATTTACTGATTGTCATTTTAATGAGTCAATTTTCCCAACATTAGGGGGAGAAAATAAATAGCTGGGAAAATAAATAAATTGAAATGAATTATCATTATCTCATTTTGATCCACATACTCGACAATGTGAACTAGAAGTTTAAAGGATAATTCATCTACAAAACTTAGCAAATCAATTGTCAGATGCTTTTGTTGACCCTAAAAGTGTGACTAAGTCACATATACTAGCTATGAATGGTCTGATTAAAATTGATGTCCCAGAAGGACAACTTTTGGTTGCTAATGAGTCTAACTCATGCTTGAAGTGTGGTAGACAAGTAGGTTCTAAAGCTAAAATTCCTCGAAAAAAGAAAAGGAGCTATATTTTATGATGGTACGATCGAAGAATCAACAAATTATGAAAATCTCTATAAGAGATTACAAGGTCTTAAATAGAGGCATTAAAATGACTCAGGTACCTGATAATAAAGCGATCTCAATAAATTGTCATGTTTGGTAATAAGTGGAATCGAAATCAAATCGACGCCGATAATACATTTGCATGCAATATAGGACTATAGATATTGATGTGGATCATTAACCATTGTCAATCGGACAATGTAAACAAAGAAATGATTGGCCAAAATGGAAAGAGGCAATTGAGGCAAAATTAAAATCTCTTTTAAAAAGAGAAATATTTGTGAGATATAAATGAGTCTTTGTGAGAAATAGAAATGAAAAAGGAGAAATCACGAGATATAAAGCTCATTTGATTTCATAAGGATTCTTACAAAGACCTGAAATCGATTATGAGGAAACATACTCCTCGGTGGTGGATGCAACTACTTTTAGATTTTTTTAGTATGGCAATAAAAAAAGACTTACTTTACGCCTAATGGATGTCGTTACATCCTATTTGTATGAGCCTCTTGATAATAACATTTACATGAAACTTTTGGAAGGATTTAGACTGTCAAAAGTATTTAATTCAAGTTCTCGAGAACATTATTCAATTAAACTGAACATCTCTATATAGATTAAAACAATTTGGGCGCATGTTGTATAATCGCCTCTATGAATACATATTAGCAGAAGGCTATAAAAATGATTCAATTTCCCCGAGCATTTTTATTAAGATGTTTAGCTCCGGATTTGTTGTCCTTGTTTATGTTGATGATTTGAATATCACTGGGACTCATGAAGAGATCTCTTTGACAATGAAATCCTTGTACATCAATCGACATACATAGAAAAATATTTTAAAAGACTTTACATGCATAACGCACATCCGTTGAGCACCCTTATGCTTAGTTGGTCCAAAAGTACTATCTAAGTGCTACGAGACCATTACCTTTAGATATTTCAAAACTTGGTGCCTATTCAAATCATGTAAATAGTTGTTATTCACGAGGCTAAGCCAAAAAATGTGTTTGGCTAAACATTTCTAGAAGATATGTAAATTGCTTTCATAAGATAAGATGCAAGCTATTTTGTGTGTAGATAATGCAAAATTTATATCTCAATCAAAATGTGGATAAATCAAATGTGACAAAACGAAACATATTTCTTCAAACTTTCTTCCATCATGATCTTCAGAAGAATAGTATTATGAATCCTTTCAAGCAGTAATTTGAAAGATTTATCTGCTAGTGCATACTCTACTTCAACATTTGAAGATTGCATTCAAGATTAAATTGTGAAGATTCAAAGATCTTATGTGATGTTTTCATAAGGGGGAGTAAATACGTGTTGCACTCTTTTTTCCTTAATCGAGGTTTTGTCTCAATGGGTTTTCCTGGTAAGGTTTTTAACGAGGCAATATTTTATGCGTATCAAAGATGTGTGTACTCTTTTTACTTCACTAAGAAATGTTTTCCCCACAAGATTTTATCTTAGTAAGGTTTTAACGAGACACATTATCTTCATACATATCCAAGGGAGAGTGTTATGAATATCATTATTTATGGTGGATATCCATATATTAAATGAGACTTTAATGTATTTTATTATTAGGGTTTAATATCCTTTGGAATTAGGGTTTCCATCTTATTCCTATAAATATAGAGTTTGGAGAAAGCATTGTACACAATCCTACATTGAGAATATAATACAAGTCTTTCTCTTTGTCTCTCATCTTTGTTCTTGTTCTTCTTTCCTTTATTCACAATAATTACTATAATTTTATGCGAACAACCTATTAATAAAGGTTTTAAATGGTATAGTTTCTCTGTATTACTAAAGTTGTTCTTTATTTTTTGTCAATTTTTTAACTTTTACCCATAATTATTTAAATATTTCTAAAATTTAAATTTATAAATGTATATTTAAAAACTGATTAAAGGTTTTCATATGTTTTTATTTTTACAATAATAAATTTGAAATAATAAAAAATTGAAGTTAAAAAATTTTGACAAAAAAATCAAACACGAGATAATTCCATTGTGACAAAGAAGGTATATAACAAGATTTACAAACAAAAATAGAAACATACACTTTTGACATTATAAAACAATTAAAATAAATTATAAATTAAATTAAATTAAAAATTAAATTTGATACGATTCGAATAATCACCATTTATAAACTTGTAAATTATAAATTGTCGAAATGCTAAATCAAGTCAGTTTTTGATTTATAATTTTTGTTACCCAAACGTTAAACACCGATGAGTGTAACTCACCTCAACAACACTTCAATTTCCATCTAAAGTTTTTTTTTGAAAAAAAGAGTTGTATGTTTATATTGATGGAGAACATACAAAAGAAAGCTTCGTTAAAAAAATTCCCTAGGTTTAAATGGAGAAAAAAAGAGTGCACCACATCCATGCTAAGTACAAATTGACAGAAACGAAACTGAGGGTACCAACCAATCAAGCAAAAACCAGAAAAATGCAGAAACCAAAGGAAAAACTGAAAGGGCTAATCTCACGGGATAAAACTAAGACAATAAAGCACAACCCAAGACAATACAAGCAACAATGGAACATTAACCACACGCCAAGCCAGATAAAGAAAAGAGACCCAAACATAGAACCACCAAGCCATGCAAATACTAAAACTCCAAGCAAAGCAAAATCAACAGCAAGAATGTATCCTAGAAAGAAAATGATAAAAACAAATCGCAAGTAGGAGCAAACTGTACTAAATCGCTGTTACGGGATATGCCTTTTTGGCCAGGTTATTGGCCAAAGTGTTGAGTTCCCTTGGAAGCAAATCAATTGACCAGGTCAGGCCTTCGAACTCAACAAGGCACGCAAAGATGAGAGATCAATCCAAAAAAGTTCGGTAAACCTAATGTAGCTCGCTTGGTTTGGTCTTGTGACTAGGCCGGGTCAAGGGGGTTACATTTAGAGGTATTAGAGACAGGTTTACGAAAGGTTTGGATGTTGTATTTGCACGGTGATTGTCTGATATGTTTTCCGATAGTTAGGAGTTGGTTTGATTGTTGTAATGTGATTGTGAGTTGTTATCTGCTGTTTAATATGCACGGTGATTGTAATATGCACAGTGATTGCTTTATGCCATGTTAGGGGGAAATTTGGGTAACCCATTGCCTTATTGTTATAGTCTGGAAAGTTTTGATTTTTGAAATGGAAGTCTTGGATCCTTGCTTGATGCTACCGATACGGTCCACTGTGTACCGGTATGGGTAGCTACTCTGTATCGGTGCAACTGTGATTGTACTAGTACCGGTGACTGTTATTTTTGTTAATGTCATGGAAATGAGGTATGTTTCCTTACGTTTTAGCCCCTGAATATTGAGGATGTAATTGGATAAGATCTGATAGTCGTTTTGAGCTGAATTTTGACGTGTAATCATGTAACCTATCTAATTAAAGGATGGTAACTTAAGATTGGGCTAAGTCCTTGTAATTATCAAAATTTATAATTTGGCCCCTAAATCGTAATTATGACTAATCGAATGTCAATTCGATGCCCGATTGAGTTCGGATTTCACCAGAGATCCGTATGCTCACATAGGTTAATTATTTTGCATCTAAATAAGATAAAAGGAAAAAATGGTCAGTTTTTGGATTGATCTCTTTGTGGTTTACTTTGGTAAACCTAAAGTAGCTCACTCGGTTCGGTCTTGCGACTAGGCCGAGTCAAGGGGGTTACATTTAGAGGTATTAGAGATAGGTTTATGAAAGATTGTATGTTGTATTTGGACGGTGATTATCTGATATGTTTTGCGATAGTTGGGAGTTGGTTTGATTGTTGTAATGTGATTGTGAGTTGTTAATTGTTGTTTAATATGCACGATAATTGTAATATGCATAGTGATTGCTTTATGCAATGTTAGGGGAAATTTGGGTAATCCATTGCCTTATTGTTATAGTCTGGAAAGTTTTGATTTTTGAAATGGAAGTTTTGGATCCTTGTTTGATGCTGGCCTGACTGTTTTGTTTTGAAATGATTATCATGCCTTAGATATATTTTAGCACGATGGGACCGAGAAGAGAGTTACAATCTGGTACGATTGTTGCTGCCATTGAGCAGGATGTTGAGGGAGATGTTGTACCTCCTAGAAGGTTACCACCGCCCCCACTTATTCCACTTGAGGGAGTGGAGCAAGTACTACCTGCGCTAGCTGGGCCAGGGATGGGTGATATGGCACTGCTAATTCAGGCCTTGGCCAGTGCTTTTCAGGTAGTAGTTGCGGGTGTTCATGTACTGGCACCACCGGTTGTTGGGTAGGGTTGTCGCTTGAGCATGTTCATAGTTTGGACGAAGTTGAGTTTCGAGGCTTGTTGCCTGAGGCTTCAGAGGGATGGTTGGCCAGTATTGAGAGGATACTGGGCTAGATGGGGTGTACCAATGCCTGTAAGCTGGGCTGTGTTGTTTCCTTATTACAGGGTGATGCCTATACATGGTGGACTACCATGATTTCTGATATGACGATCGATGATGTGACCTGGGAGTTCTTATATGGTGTTTTCCAGAAGAAGTATTTGGGAGTTCAATATCAAGACGATAGAAAGCGGGAGTTCATGGCTTTGGTGCAGCGCAGTATGTTTGTGGCAAAGTATGAGGTGCAGTTTATGAGGTTGAGTTAGTACGCGCATGAATTTGTACTTGACGAGTGCCAGGGATATGATCATTTTCGCTACGGGCTCGTGTAGGAGGTTAAGACATACATGCTTGCTTTTGATTACATCGATTTTGATGTGTTGGATTCGCGGGCCAAAGATGTGGAGCATAATCTTGGTTTGGCTTCTGGGTCGCGAGGCTTTAGCTCGGGTAAAAGAGCTGTTGATTCTGGTTCTAGCAGTGGTCAGGCTAAGAGACACTGTGACATGAGGTTTCGCCTAGAGCCAAGGCATGGAGGAGGTGTTGTGGGACATGGAGTCTAGGGGCAGGGTGCCTAGGTTAGAGCACCGTTTAACACCTATTGGGTTTGTGGATCCTGAGAACACCTGAGGCGAGATTGTCCGCGTCTGGCCATGGAGGGTCAAGCACATGCGCTTGTTGTGGCCAATGCTTGTTGGATTTGTGGGTCTGGCGACCATCAGAGGTGTGTTTGTCCATTGTTGGCCCGAGGTGGATAGGTTGCTGCACCTGTTGTTGCTCTGCAGTGAGGCTGTGGCCGTGGCCGTAGGTCGTTTCAACGTCGAGATAGTGGGTAGAGGACTGTGGCTCATACCATTGCTATCCAGCCTGAGGGAGGTGGACCGGCTACGGTGTATGCGCACCGCAAGGGTCGTAATGACACCGGTGTGATTGCAGGTACTTTCTCTTTATAGTCCTTATCGTTGTATTCGTTGGTTAATTCTATTTCTACCCATTCATACATCTTGTGTGAGCATGCCCAGTTGCTTGATATACTAGTTGAAATTCTAAATGTGGGTGTTAGGGTGACCAGTTCTCTTGGGGAGACAATTGTAGTTAGGAAGTTGTATCGTAGGTGCCCGTTGATGGTTCAAGGCCATGCTTTTGCTGTTGATCTGATGGAGTTTCCATTCCATGGCTTTAATGTTATTTTGGGCATGGATTGGTTGACCGAGCATCGAGCCGTGGTAAATTTTGAGACCAAATGGATATTTTTGAGGTTGTTTGATGATTTCGAGCTGATGGTTGTTGGTGAGAATGCCAAGTTCTTGTCTAATATTGTGTCAGCTTTAGAAGCAAGTCGGATGTTGGACTCTGGATGTCAGGCTTTCTTGGCCTATGTGATGAAGCCCGGTTCAAAAGAGTTGAGGGTGCAGGATATTCGCATAGTTGCGAGTTTCTGGGTGTATTTCCAAAAGAATTATCGGGGTGCCACCTGACCGTGAGGTAGAGTTTGGCATTGAAACCTATGTGAATACGACACCGATGTCTATTGCTCCGTACCACATTGCCTCGAAGGATTTGAAGATGCAATTGCAGGAGTTGCTTGATCGTTGGTTCATTAGACCGAGTATTTCACTGTGGGGTGCACCGGTGTTGTTTGTAAAAAAGAATGATGGTACATTGTGGATGTGTATAGATTATCGACAGTTGAACAAATTGACGATAAAGAACAAGTATTAGTTACCGTGGATAATTGATATGTTTGATCAGTTTCGAGGTGCATCGGTGTTTTTTGAAATCAATTTGAGGTCTGGGTACTATCAGTTGAATTTGAAGGATGTGGATGTACCCAAGATAGCTTTTCGTACAAGGTACGGGCATTATGAGTTTCTTGTGAAGTCATTTGGTTTGACCAATGCACCGACTATTTTTATGGACATGATGAACCGGGCGTTCTATGAGTTTTCAGATTAGTTTGTGGTGGTGTTTATCGATGATATCCTAGTGTACTCTTGTACTAAGGAGGATTATGATAGACATTTGCACATTATGCTTCAGATGTTGTTAGCTAATCAGTTATATGCCAAGTTAAGCAAATATGAGTTTTGGCTTAGGGAGGTTGCTTTCCTCGGGCATGTTGTGTCGATCGAGGGAATTCGTGCGGATCCGCACAAGGTTGAGGCTATGATAAGTTGGATGGTGCCTAAGTCAGTAACATAAGTCCAAAGTTTTCTTGGTTTGGCTGGTTATTACCGTAGGTTTGTAGAAGGGTTCTCCAGTTTGGTTGTTCCTTTAACCAAGTTGTTGTAGAAGAATATTCGGTTTCAGTGGACGGAGGATAGACAACTAGCTTTCGAAAGGTTGAAGGAAGCTTTGACACGAGCTACAGTCTTGGTTCAACCTGAATCAGGAAAGGAGTTTGTGGTCTATAGTGATGCGTCATATGTTAGGCTTGGTTGCGTGTTGATGTAAGAAGGTAAGGTAGTTGTGTATGCATCTAGGCAGTTGAAGGTGTATGAGCGTAATTACCCTACTCATGATCTTGAGCTTACCACGGTTGTGTTTGCCTTGAAATCTGCAGGCTTTACCTTTATGGCGAGAAGTGTGTGGTTTATACTGATCCTAAGAGCTTGAAATATTTGATGTCTCAGAAGGAGCTGAATCTTAGGCAACAGAGGTGGCTTGAGCTACTTAAAGATTATGCGCTGACCATTGAATATCATCCGAGAAAAGCCAACGTTGTGGCGGATGCTTTGAGTAGGAAAACAGTTGTACAGTTGAGAGCTATGTTTGCTCGCTTGAGTGTGATGAGTGATGGAGGATTGTTAGTGAAGTTGCAGGTGAAGCCATCCTTGTTGCAGTTGATTAAGAAGAGGCAGCCATAAGATGATGGTTTGATACCACATGTGAAGGATATCATGGATGGAAATCCTACAGATTTTCATTTTAATGATGATGGAGTGTTGTGTTTCAAAGGTCGAGTGGTTGTGCTGGAGGATGATGAGTTGAGGCTTACCATTCTAACCGAAGCGCATGCTAGCCCTTTTGCCATACATCCTAGTAGTACTAAAATGTATTGGGGGTTGAGGGAAGAGTACTATTGGGTTGGTCTGAAGAAAGATGTGGCTGATTTTGTTGGTCGATGCATGGTTTGTCAGCGGGTAAAGGTTGAGCATCAGTTTCCTTCCGGGTTGTTGCAACCGTTGAGGATACCGGAATGGAAGTGGGAAAGGATCACCATGAATTTTATGCCTGGGCTGCCTTTGACTTCGACCAAGAAAGATTCCATTTGGGTGATTGTCGATCGGTTTACGAAGCGTGCGCATTTTGTTCAAATGCATACTACGTATACCTTAGACAGGTTGGCCGATCTGTACATTTTCAAGATTGTGCATTTGCATGGGATGCTTAAATCCATAGTTTCATATAGAGATCCGCGTTTCATGGTAAGGTTTTGGATGTGCTTGCATCGTCCTCTAGGAACAAGACTGAATTTTAGCACTTCGTATCATCCTCAGCCGGAGCGCGTGATTCAGGTTCTCGAGGATATGTTGAGGTGTTGTATTATTGAGTTCCAGGGAACGTGGGAGAAGCAACTGTAATTGGTTGAGTTCTCTTATAATAACAGTTACCAAGCTAGTAAACAGATGGCACCATACGAGGTGTTGTATGGTAGGAAGTGTCGTACACCCGTATGTTGGCCTGAAGTTGGGGAGAAGCACATTTCTTTGCCTGATGTGTTGAAAGATACCAATAAAAAGGTTTATTTGGTATGTGAGTGCCTGAAAGCGACTGCGGATCATAAAAAATCCTACGCGGATTTAAGGCGTAGAGATATAGAGTATGCTGTTGGTGACTGAGTGTTTTTGAAGGTATCGTCTTGGAAGAAGGTGATGCGTTTTAGGCAGAAAAGGAAGCTTAGCCCGAGGTTTATTGGACTGTATGAGGTTGTTGAGCTTGTGGGTCTTGTTGCTTATCGGTTGAGGTTGCCTCTAGAGCTCGAGAAGATAAATGACGTGTTTCATGTTTTGATGTTGCAGAAGTATCGGTCGGATTCGTCGCATGATGAGAAACTGGTGGAGGTCCTTGATACCAGCAGTAAGGCTCTTCGTGGCAAGACGGTTGTGCTAGTTAAGGTGTTGTGGAGGCACTACGGAGTTAAGGAAGCTACGTGGGAACGTAAGTCAGAGATGTTGGAGCAGTTTCCACATCCGTTTCCTCCATGTAAATTTTGAGGACGAAATTTATTAAGGGGGAGAGTTGTAATGCCTCGGTTTTAGGGCTTAGCGATTTTGAGGTTTATTAGATGGTTCGGTGGACCGGGTTAGAGATTCGAGCTGAAATCGGGACCGTATATTTTTCGGTAAGATAAAAATATGGAAACTAGTTAAAAATCATCTTTTAATATATATTGATTTTTTGTATAATCAATTTTGGAAAATGGAACTTGGAAATGTGACATTTTGGTTAGTGACCAACATGTGATTTTTGAAAACTGTTTTAAAGTGACTAAAATGAAAAAGGGTCAAATTCTTAGAATCCTTAAGGAGCTAAATTACCATGTTTTTGCTGGTGATTTCTCCCTTCAATTAAATCATTTTAAACATGTGTTTTAAAGGGTGATTAAGAGGGATTAGAATATCTAAGTTAGTTATTTGCTTTTAAAGAAAATTTACGTAACTTTTTCCTAAACCTTTACTGCCAAACACTCAGAATTTCATCGAAATCCAGAGGTGATAGATTCTTTTCCCTCAAATTATTGATTCTAACTTGGTTCTTTAACTTTGTTTTACAAAATCTCATTGAAATCTTATGTTTTCTTAGCTTTAAACAAGCCAATTGAGGGAGAAATCGCATAACAGGGGTAAGGTCCGTGATCTCCTCTGTTAAATGGTTCTTTATTGATATTCCCAAGTATTTGATCCTTGATTTATGGTTTATAATCTGATTTTGTGTTTTTATATAGATTTAATTAGGTAAAATTGATGAAATGATGAAAGATTCGAATTGAATCTGATTTCCAATGTTGTGGATTGTTTTTGAACATATTTTGGATGTTTAATGATGTTGATAAGTCAATTTTATCAATGGAATCCCGAAGCTCTTGAATCTCTAATTGTTTAGGTTGCTAGATTTGTGTTTTTGAGGTGTTATGGTGGCTGTGTGTTTGCTGGAGATGTTAGGTTGATTTGATTCTGTTTCTAGATGTTAATTGATGATAAAAGTGGTGTTAGATTGTTAGGTTGTGGATGGGTTGTGTTTGGAAAGGTTTAGTTGAAGTTTTCATTGTTGTGGTTGGGTAATTGTGAGGTGAATGCAAGGAATCCGTGAGGATCTGTTGCTGCAGTGTTGTCAGTGCATGGAGATGCATTAATCCTCTGTTGTTATGTGGTTTGAACAGGGGAAGTTGTTTTGGAAGCGAACGGTGTAGCATTGGAGGCTTCGGACGCTTGATTTCGCGTCGACAAATCAAGGCTTCGCGTATTAGTGAGTGAGAACGTGGATTCCAGCATTGGAATGTTTTAATTGTGGTTTATGGGAGTTTATGTAATACGCCAAAATTTATAGTACTGTTTAAGGGTCATTTAGTGCTAAGATAATTGCTTAAAAGCTTACTTAGTGACTAAAATGAAAAAAATGCAAAAGTTAGGGTTTTCTCAATTATGGACTGTAGAAAAGAAATTTCTCAGGTTTTAAGGTGTCATGCGGTAGAGAACAAGTAAAATAGGATACTCGCAATTTTTTTTAAAATCTAAGGAAAATTGGAATGGGAATTCAAGGTTAAAGTTTAGTGACCAAAATGATAAGCTTTCAAAACTTGTATGGTACAAGTCGAAATATGAAAAGTTGAAGGACCAAAGTTGTAATTTCCCAAAAGTTAGATGTTTTATTTCATATATAGATAGAGCACCTATTGGTGTGGACCGAATGTGGAATTACTGGTTTAATCCGATATTTTGATTATTAGGAAATCATAGTCAAAGTTTAAGTGGAATTCGAATATCCGGATCGAACTGAAAAATTATGAAATTTTACCATATGATAGAGAAAGGTTATAAAAGTCATCTTCAAGTGTTGGAAATATTTTAGTTCAATTTAGGATGAATCCTATGATTTATTTTGATTAAGGAATTTATTTAGTAATCGATAAAATTCTCAGCATTTATCAATAAATCGGATCAAGCTAAAATTTCGGAGATGATTCCATAGAATTTGGAAGAGTTATAACATATTATTTTATGGATATTTGGAGATTTAAATGTTTGGATTAAATTTATTTGGCTGAAATTGCCTAGAATAGCATTTTTGTAAAAAAAGTTGATTGGTAAAGGGTATTTTGGTCTTTTCACCCAAAAGAGACATGGAAGGAATTTTGAGATTTCTTTAATGGATGAATAGTGGTTGGTTGGAATCCAAATAAGTTTAGTTAGAATTTTACAAAATGGTAAACTAGTAGATATCAATTCAGTTGGGGGACAATTTGGTAAATTGGAATAAAATGAATTAAAAATTCATTTTTATTTATACAAGTAGCATAAATATATGATATATGAAGAGTTATCATCCAAAAATTCATTCCCAAACCGTGGAGAAAGAGGAGAACGAAGAGGAAATCTTACAAGCTCGATTTAAGCCTCGAAACTCAGTTTTTAGGTAATCTTCCGAACTAAAAAGTTGTTATTCTCTTCAATCTCTATCTATTGATGTAAATTATTCATGGATTTCATGCTTGATTGATGAGATTTGATATGAGAAAGAAATTAGGGTTTATGTTCAAATTTGGGGGTTTTATGATTTTATGAATCTATGTTCGATTTTATGTTGAAATCAAGCAAGAATGATGTTGGATTCATGTTTTTGAATTAGGATTTAAAGCTTAAACGATTTAGTAGCCTTGAAGAAGATTAGGGTTTAGGGATCCAACCTTGAATTAGGGTTTGTGATGATGAGTTAGTAATCTAGCAAGCTTGATTTGTTGTTTGAAATCAGAATCCTAAATTTAAACCCTAAATGACTAATTCAGTAAAGTGTTAAAGTTAGGGGTTTAATTCTGATTTTTGGAGTTTGAAATGTATTTTTGTTGTTAGTGATGTTTGAGGCATGAAAATGAAGTTAGAATGCTAAACCGGTGATTATTCGAGCTAGTGACCATTTTGACAATTTTTCAAAAGTGGATAACCAATTCGGCAATGGTGTATAAGAAGAGGAAAATTTCTGATTTTTATGTTAAGTGATGATTATGATGTATAGTTGATGATTGGATGCCTAATTGCAAAGTTTTAAAGCTAGAATCCTTGAATTGTAAATTGATGACTATTTCGACAAATTAGAGAACAAAGGGTTGAAATGTGACAATTAGGTATTTGAAGAGTACTATGTTGGAAAAAAATTATTTAAGTGATTTAGATGTTGATTTTGAAGTGAATAGAAGCTTGTATTCACTTAGGGACCAAAACGACAATTTGTAGAATATAGGGGACCAAATTGGCTATTAAGAAAAAGTAAAGGAAAAGTTTTGGAAAATAGGAAATGGATTAATTGGATCAAAAAAATTCCTTTGGGGACCAGGAAGACAAATTAGCTTGAGGTTTAGGGACCAAAAATGGAACTTTTCAAAGTTTAGGTCCTAAAGTGTAAAGGATGAAAAATGTAAGGATCAAGCTTAAATTAACTATTTGAAGCTTAAAAAAAGTCTTTAGGGGACTATAAGTATTTTAGTAAAGGTTGAAAGCTTAAGGTGAAATGTGAGAAAAATGTGATTCGAATATAAGAAACTTTACCGGATCAATTATATATTTAATGGATAGTTATTTTATTTACTTTCCATTATTATATTTAGAGTGAATATGTTCTAACATATACTTGAAGTGGTATATATTATTTTATAATGTAGCTTTTGATACGAATTGGGACCGTACTAGCAAAAATAGAAAGGAAAAGGTCGGGATTGAGATCAAGTGATAAAGTCGACTTCATTACAAGGCGAGGGTGAGTGCATTTTTGCTTATTTGTATAGATGTGATATGAGTGAGTGCTTTTTTACTTATTTATATATGTGATATGAGTTAGTGCATTTTTATTTATTTTATATATGTGATATGAAAGAGACTTGCGAAAAATCGACCTTGATATTAATGAAAATGTATGTTGATCAAAGTTATGTAAATGACATGAGATATTAAATGGCATATGTGATACATTGATATGGCATAATGATTTATCTAAGATAAATTGAATTTTAGATTTTGGGTATGAACTGCCCAATATTGAACTATGAATGATAGTATTGATGGATTGGATATTGAATGTGAAAGTATTATATTGTTAGTGTGAGAGCATTTGGTATAATTGGATATCCATAGAGTCTTAGTAGCTGCATTCCAGCACTACGGTGTGTTCCAGACATTTCGGTGTTGACATCAGACGCTACGGCATTGCAGACACTATGGTGTTGTTTAGACACTTTGGTGTCGATTAGCACAAAAGGTGCAATAATGAGGAGCAAAGGGCGTCCTCGAGTACGTACTCACCATCAAACGCTACGGCGTTGCAGACACTACGGTGTTGTTATGATGACTCGTATACCATAAGTTCACATAAAAGTATACATTGGGCTATAATTCATGAAATGCTTTTATGCAGGTGGATAGGCCAGTAAATCTATCGTATTTCCCACTGACATAGTAAGAACGATATTATGACTTTGGATATATATATATATACATACAATTATGATTTATATTGATGCTTTGAACATGGAATGTTGATTACAATGTTGATTTTTGCCCAAGTACTATTGTAAAGTCTTTGGTATAGTTGGATATCCATAGAGTCCTAGCAGCTGCGTCATAGCATTGTGGTGCGAGATAGACTCTTCGGGGTCGAGATATACTCTACGGAGCCGAGTTATACTCTACAGAGTCGGTTCAAACACTACGGTGTTACATAGCACAAAATGTGCGAGTATGAGAAGCAAAGGGCGTCCTCAAGTACGTACTCATCATTAGATGCTACGGCATTATAGACACTACGGAGTCAGTTATGATGACTCATATACCAAAGTATCACATTATATTGTACTACGGGCTATAATATATGAAATGCATTTATGCAGGTAGTTAAGTTAAAAAGCTTAACGTATATTTGGTTAATAAAAGAAAGGTTTGATGGTATGATATAAACTGCAATTGGGATGTATGAACTGCTCCAGTATGAACATGTTCTACATGATATAAACTGTTATTGGGATTTCTTGCCATTTTGCAGGAATTGTTTTAAATGTTGCCTTTGGTAGTATAATATTAAGTATGACAGTATTGTGGTATACCATAAGAGTCTATCTGGCACATAACTGTGTCCATCGTTATTTGGCACTTAATTGTGTCCACCGTTTGCACCTAAGGAAAGTGGATAGTACTCTGGAAGTACACGACTCGTGTACTCGTCTCTTGATATTTACCTTGGTCCATAAGATTTTACAGTACAGTTACATAACTTTACAGTACAAATTTCTTGCATGATCATTCCTGCATTACAGACTATATGATTTTACTGAGTAACCTTGCTATATCATTTTACAGAGCAACCTTGCTATTTGATTTTTTTAGTAAAGATTTATTACAGCACAGATTTATTACAGTACAAGTTCATTACATGAGTATCATGCTTTACCAAATATCATGCCTATTACAGTTATTTCATACTACAAATAATTTTATACCATATTTTACATGTTATATATTTCTATGCCTCACTGAGATATACTCAGAGTATATTCATGTTATACACGTAGGTGATTGGGATCATGACAACCTTTGCTTCATCATCATTCTGTATAGAAGATAATCGATAGGTATTTCGGTAATCATGACATCCGTCTTTTGTATCTTTAATAGTGGCATGTATTTAATAAATCTGTCTATTTTATTAAAGTAATTATCGAGGTCTATAATAGTGACGTAAACTGTTTTAAATTGATTAGTATATCTACATTTTGGAGTTAAATAGTCTAATTTGATATATTTTATACGAATTAGATATCGAATAATTTTATTAGAAACCCTTTTGTAAAATAAATTATTTTAGTATGTTTGTATACTTTATGTAAAAAGTTTAATAATCGAAACTCGAATAAATATTTTATATCGGTATTAATTAAAGTTAAGTGTGCTTGGGTTATAGAAATATTAAGATGGGTGAGCACTGGGAAGTTTTTCCAAAAAAAAATTTAAATCACCCCAAATTTTGGTTAAAAGATCTGTTTTAAAAAGTTGTGATATTTATGACTCGTGTCCGATGTAAGGTCACGGGAAGGGGTGTTACAGTTAAACTTAGCTTGATACGCTGGTTTAAACTCAGAAGTAAGAAAAAGTGGATATTCTCTCTCGGTCGTGCTAGTGTTAAATGGTTTTATGCACTTGTTTTGATTTACTTGTTACCTAATGCTTAAGCATGCTTTAAATTACTTAATATACTGTATTTTAGCATGAAATGCTGAATGATGCACATGGTAAGTGATCCTTCTAAGTATATGGTTTATACTTGTGGTTTAAAGCATGATTGTTGCTTTGGAAAAATGGTTTGGTTAATGCTTGTTAAAAACAATGAGGTAAATGTTAAATGGTTAATTATATTGGCAAGCGATGTGGTTTTAAAATTGGTATCGGATATAGTTGGCCGGCCATAGGATTGAGTGCACTATAATAAGTCGCCTTGGATGTTGAGGGGTTTAGATCCGTGTACCGAAAACTCCATCCCAGTATTGTAGACTCCCATTAGAGGATTAAGCGTCTAACCGATGATTGGGGTTAGTCTCCCCGTGGGTTGAAAGGTGTACCCGGTTGGTAATGTACCGCAATTGTTATTGTATCGCTATTCCGGTTGAGATGGCTTGAAATGTTGGTTGAACACTTGTTGAATCTGTGTATCTGATGAACTCTTTTGTTAAGGGACTTGTTTAATGATCACTTGTAAGCCAATATAATTTTTGATGTATCATTGGAAAGTTTGTGTTGTATGATGTGATTTATACATGTTTACTCTTTAAGCTTTGCATATAGTTGTTATGCATGAGAAGGCTTAAATTGAGGTTGAGCAATGGGACTTGCTGTTGGTTAAAGATACATGTTGCATATAGTTTAATATGTTGGTTTTAAAGATGTTAAGTGCATGGTTAAAAGGCATGATGATGTTTTAAATGTTGTTGAAACACATTTTTGAAATGGGATTTCAAAATGTTGTTAAGATATGATTTTAATGCATTGACGGTGTTTTGTTTGTGAGCGCTCCTCACTAAGCCTTGTGTGCTTCGCTCTTATTGTCCATCAGTGCAGAGAATTTAGAGCTTTGAAGGCAGCAAGGAGCAAGGGATCCTAGCAAGACTTGTTTACCAAAGTATGTTTGGATTAGACTATAAGTAATAAGGGCAATGGGGTACTCATTTTGGTTTTGGGATATATTTTGATAAACTCCCTGTTTGAGCAAGTTTGTTAGGTTGCTTTAAAGTTGTAAATGGCCTTTATGATTTGATTTTGGTGATGGTTTGGAGTTTCATGTTTTACTTGAATGGTTTTCTAGGTTGCATGCCTATAGATTTACGTTTGATGCAAAATGCCATGAATTGATGTTGAATCGGTGATGCTATGCTGAGAGTTGTATCTTGAAAATGTGGGCTGTAAGTTAGGGGCATGTTAGAATGTTTTGGTAAGGTTGAAAGCATGTTAAACCAGCTTAAAATGACATTACAGGCCCAGGCGTACCGATACGCGGGGGACCGTATCGGTACTGCTAGGTGTATTTAGGCACTTGGGATCGGTACGAGTATGTGCGTACCGGTACGGTTAAGCAATTCAAGCTTGGCATACCAGTATGGGACAAGGCGTATCGGTACAAGAACTCGTTACTGGAAAGTTACTTTTTGGGAAAACCCATGTATCAGAACGTTGAAGGCTCGTACCGGTACGGTATTTAAATTTTACAAGCTGACATGGCGTACCGATACGGTACACTGTGTACCGATATGGGTAGCTACTCCATATCGGTACGGCTGTGATTGTACCGGTACCGGTGGCTATTATTTATGTTAAATTCATGGAAATGAGGTTCTGTTTCCTTGCATTTTAGTCCCTGAATATTGAGGATGCAATTGGCTAAGATCTGATAATCGTTTTGAGCTGAATTTTGACGTGTAAGCATGTAACCTATTTAGTTAAAGGATGGTAACTTAAAATTGGGCTAAGTCTTCGTAATTTTTAGAATTTACAATTTGGTCCCTAAATCGTAATTATGACTAATCAGATGTCAATTCGACGCTCGATTGAGTTGGGTTTTCACCAGAGATATGTATACTCACATAGGTTAATTATTTTGCATCTAGATAAGATAAAAGGAAAAAATGGTCAATTTTTGGATTGATCTCTTTGCGGTTTACTTCGGTAAACCTAATGTAGCTCGCTCGGTTCGGTCTTGCGACTAGGCCGGGTCGAGGGGGTTACACAACTAGTACTTCAAGGATCGGATGGTTTTCAGGTGGTTGTAGTGGGAGAAAGAATTGATTGCCTAAACTTAGTAATCTTTGCAGTGATAGCTCGGAGGATGTTAAATAATGGTTGTGAAGCGTATTTAGCTAATGTGGTGAATACGCAAGCATCAAGCAAGAAATTGGAGGATATCCCAACTGTGCGAGAATTTCTAGATGAGTTGCTAGGGTTACCTCCAGATAGTGAGGTACAATTCGGAATAGATGTCTACCTCAGAACAGAGCTAGTATCGATGGCACCCTATAGAATGGCGCCAACAAAATTAAGGGAGCTGAAAGCTTAATTACAAGAGTTACTAGATCGAGGCTATATTCGACTGAGTGTGTCCCCATGGGGAGCCCCAGTGTTATTCGTAAAGAAGAAGGATAGATCTTTACGATTGTGTATAGATTATCGACAATTGAATAAGGTGACGATAAAGAATAAGTATCTGTTGCCAAGAATTGAAGATCTATTTGATAAGCTTAGAGGCGTTGTTGTATTTTCAAAGATTGACCTTCGATCAGGATATTATCACCTAAAAGTTAAGGAAGAAGATATATCAAAGACAACATTCAGTACTCACTATGGACACTACGAGTTTTTAGTAATGATGTTTGGACTCACAAACGCCCCTGCCACATTTATGGACTTGATGAATAGGGTGTTTTAACCCTACTTGGACCAGTTTTTGGTGGTATTTATAGATGATATCTTGGTATATTCTCATACTGAAGATGATCACGATCGAAATCTCTGAGTGGTATTACATAAATTAAGGGATAAGCAGCTTTATGCGAAGTTTTCCAAATGTGAATTCTGGTTATCCGAAGTAACTTTTCTCGGACATGTCGTATTTGATAGAATAAGAGTGGATCCCAATAAGCTACAAGCTATTCTTGAATGGGAAGCACCAAAGAATGTCTCAGAAGTCAGAAGTTTCTTGGGATTACCTGGATACTATAGACGATTTTTCCAAAACTTCTCTATCATTGCCATGCTACTTACTCAGCTGTTAAGGAAATGTGCTTCTTTAGTATGGACAGATAAGTGTCAAGGGAGTTTCGAAATATTAAAGAAAGTTTTGACAGAGGCACCAGTATTAATTCAACCAGAGCTGGGAAAATAGTACATTCTGTATAGTGATGCATCCCATAATGGTTTGGGTTGTGTATTAATGCAAGAAGGTCGCGTTGTTGCTTATGCATCACTACAGCTCAAAACTCATGAAAAGAATTATCCAACTTGTGACTTGGAGATGGCAGTAGTGATTTTTGCATTGAAAACTTGGAGACATTATTTATATGGTGAAAAATGTCATATCTACACTGATCACAAAAGTTTGAAATACTTGATGACACAACGAGATCTGAATCTGAGACAACAAAGGTGGGTTGAATTCCTAAAGGATTATGATGTGATTATCGATTATCATCTCGGAAAGGCTAACGCAGTAGCCGGTGCTCTTAGTCGAAAGACGTTCTCTGTGTTACGTACAATGAATGAATAATTATCCTTGGGACATGATGGTTCATTAGCAGCAGAATTTCATCTTAAACCAGCCTTGTTGGATCACATTAAAGATTTGTAAATTGCAGATGAAGAATGCCTTGAAAAGATGAAACAAGCTAAATCTGGGGAAGCGCAAGACTATGAAATCAAGTTTGATGGTTGTTTATACTATCGAGGAAAAGTTTATATTCCAGACTATGGTGAATTGAAGAAAGATATTTTAATAGAAGCTCACTATTGCCTATTAATTATGAACCTTGGAAGTAATAAGATGTATCAAGATTTGAAAACCCGCTATTGGTGGCAGGGAATGAAAAGAGCAATCTCAGAGTTTGTAGCAAAATGTCTGACATGTCAACAAGTTAAAGTAGAGCATTAAGTACCTTCTGGACTGTTACAACCTATCTCCATTCCTCAGTGGAAATGGGAAAAAGTAACTATGGATTTTATAACAGGGCTACCAGTTATGCCCAGCAAAAAGGATTCAACATGGGTCATCGTGGATCGTTTAACGAAGGCTGTGCATTTTATTCCAGTTTGTGTGGATTATTCAATGGATAAGTATGCATAACTGTATATTAGAGAAATAGTACGCCTACATGGTGTCCGGTATCGACTGTATCAGATAGAGACCCGAGGTTTGCCTCGAGGTTTCGGGGAGCATTACACGAGGCACTAGGTGCTAAATTAAATTTTAGTACTGCATTCCATCCGCATACGGACGGGCAGCCAGAATGAATGATCCTGATTTTAGAAGATATGTTGTGAGCTTGCATTATTGAGTTCATTGGATCATGGGAAATGTATTTTCCATTAGCTGAATTCACATATAACACAGTTACCAAACAAGCATCAAAATGGCACCGTTTGAAGCACTTTATGGATGAAAGTGTAGAACTCCTCTTAATTGGTTCGAATTACAGGATCAGAATGTTCATAATGACCCAAAAACATGTGAGATTGATTTAACCCGAGAAATGGAAGATAAAGTGAGGATTATTTAGAATAATCTCAAAGAAGTTGTGGATCGACAAAAGGTATACGCAGACAAAAAGAGAAACGATGTTAAATTTGAATTTGGAGATAATGTTTTCCTGAAGGTCTCACCTTGGAAGAAAGTATTACGTGTTGGTCGAAAATGGAAACTAAGTCCTAGATTCATTGCACCATATGAGATTTTCAAAAGAGTTGGACGCAGGGATAAAGTTTTCCTGAAGGTCTCACCTTGGAAGAAAGTATTGCGTTTTGGTCAAAAAGGGAAACTAAGTTCCAGATTCATTGCACCCTATGGCTTATCAACTAGCCTTACCTCCAGAGATGAGCAAGATCCATGATGTGTTTCATGTATCTATGTTGCGAAGGTATCAAACAGATCCCTCGCATGTTATCACTCCAGAAGAGATTGAATTGCAACCTGATTTAACATATGAAGAAGAACCAAAAAAGATTTTATCGTATGGAGTCAAAGAATTGAGGAATAAGAAAATTCCATTGGTCAAAGTCCTTTGGAGGAACCACAAAGTGGAAGCAGCCACTTGGGAGACCGAGAAGAAAATGAGAGAGCAGTACCCGCAACTATTTAAATCAGGTATGTTTTAAAATTCGCGGACAAATTTTCTTTAAGGGGGAAGAATTGTAATACCTCAAATTTTGCTAAGTTGTTTAAGAGTCATTTAGTACTAAGATAAGAGCTTAAAAGCTAACTTAGTGACTAAAATGACAAAATGCAAAAGTTAGGATTTCTTTAATTATGGATTCTAGGAAAGGAATTTCTGAGAATTAAGAGTACCGTGTGATAGAGAGTAAGCAAAATAGTGTACTTGCGAAGTTTGGTTGAAATCCGATGGGAATTGGAATCATAATTAAAAGATAAAGTTTAGTGACCAAAATGACAATAAGACGAAAGTTGGTATTGAATCTAAAGATGGGAAAAGTATAGGCAATTGATGGATAATTTTTATCATTAAATATTTTTTATTTCACAAATAAGTAGTACAAGTTACAGGAAGTTGATCTGTATAGTTAGATTTCCGGTATAGGATTTATGTAGAAATCTATTTTCGATTCAAAAATTAGGCGATAAGTAGATAATTGATTTGAATAAAAATACATGGAGAAATTATCAATAATTATTATATCCTGTATAAGGATAAATCAGGACATGGAAAAAATCTGATATAGGTTTCGGGAATAAAAATGCAGTACAAGATATCGAATTTCGATCGAACTGCAAAGTTAAGTGTGCTCAAGGCATATGATGGATGACCTCCTGGGAAGGTCCCATGTCAGTACTTGAGACTAATAAAAAGGAATCAGTTCGAGTTAATATTATTCGTATGGATAACTGATAAAGGATTATTAAGAGAATTTTATCCGATAAAGATTTTGGGTAAATTATCAGTATATTAGACCCAATCAAAATTTCAAGATTTGATTTTTTTTTACAAAATTATAGAATATTTTGTATATCAATAATATTTATTTATGAAAAATTAGAAATATGAGAATTTCAGATTTAATCTGATGTTCGAAAAATGGAAAATCGTAGTAAGTGATTATCGGGTAATCAGATCGAATTGGAATTTTAAAGACAGTTCCATAAGCCATGGAAAATTCGTAAAATATTATCTTTATGAATATTTTAATATTTCTAGTTGGATTCTAACTAGATATAGCTCTACTTTTACAAAAATGGCAAATTAGAAAATAAGACTTAGTTGGAGGGTTATTTGGAATCAAGTAATTAAATGAATTTAATTAAATACACATGGCAATAATAAGATAAAAGATTAAAAAAATATGCTCATCTTCTTCTCCTCCATTTCGAAAAAACCAAGAGAGAGAGGAAAAAAATACACAAAATTTTTCCTAGGCATTTTGAAGGCTTCCAAACAAGATTCAAGCATCCGAGCAGGACAAGGAAACATGGGATAAAAGAGGCAAGGAAAAAGTAGTGAACTAGTTTAGTGAAGCCCAGTATTTTGCATAGCCCAGGTGAGTGCATTATATGCATGTATGGCATGTTACAAATAGGATTACTTATGACAAGTTGATCTAGATATTAATTAAAATGCATGGTAATTAATAATTGTATGAATGTTATGAATTAATAATGTGACATGTATGATACATTGTCATAGTTTATAGATTTATCTAAGATAAATCAAGCTTTTAGATTTTGGGTATGAACTACCCATAATCAAATTATGAATGATGGTATTGATGGATTTGATATTGAATGTGAAAGTATTATATTGTTATGCTCGAGTACTAGTGTGGGAGTCTTTGGTATAATTGGATATCCATAGAGTCTTAGCAGCTGCGTTCCAGCACTACGGTGCGTTCTAGACACTTCAGTGTTGACTTTAGACACTACGGTGTTATTTAGACACTTCGGTGTCAACTAGCACAAAAGGTGCGATAATGAGGAGCAAAGGGCGTCCTCGAGTATGTACTCAGCATCAGACGCTATGGCGTTGCAAACACTACGGTGTTGTTATGATGACTCGTATACCATAGGTTCACATGAAATTGTACTTTCGGCTATAATTCATGAAATGCTTTTATGTAGGTGAATAGGGAAGTAAGTCTATCATATTTACTACTGATAAAGTAAGAATGATATTATGACTTTGGATATATACATACAATTATGATTCATTGAATTAAGTTAGTTTCCTATTTACTATGATAAATGATGAAATGTTATAAACTTCACGGGAAATCGCTTGCCATTTTTGCAGGGATTGTGATATTTATGTTATTTGTTTATATTGTTATATTTATGCCTCACTAAGTTATACTTAGCGTGTGTTTCGTATCACACGTAGGTCGATCGGGCTAGTATTATCGAAGAAGGAGCTGCACTTTTGGAAATCGAGTTATCGCTTATAAGCAATAGTATGTACACTTACTTCCTAGTCTAGTGGGCATGTACTCGTATTTTAAATTAGCAGCTGTTTTCTATTACTAAACTTATAAGTTAGTTTACTTGTTTAAATGGGCTTGTAACCTAAGAATTATGGATGAATGGTATGGTTTTAAACTCTTAGCAATGGAACTTGATATATATATATATAATTATAACTCAAGAAATCAGTTAAAAACTTTAGTAACAATTTCAATGTGTATTTAATCATCGAATATACGTTGAGGGGATACATTAACCCACTCCACTCGGCAGAAAAATAAGAAGCATTAACATCCCCCGTGAACAAACACACACATAAATATTTATTTAGTTTATACTATATAATTTGATATAGATATAATTTCACTATTATTTTATTCTTTATTATAAAAATATACATATTTAATTTAATGTCTTTAAATGATCATTTTAATCAACATAAATTATTAAAAAAACGATGATGATGACAGAAAAATACGTGGAAAAAAAATCATATCAGCATCACCGCTATTTTTTAGCAAACGGTGATAAAAATAAAAATGTAACATTAGGTTTGATTTTGTCAAAAATAATAGTTTGATGACCAAAACAAAAAGACAAAAATAGTGTGATACCAAATAGTTAGTTTACTTTTGTAGCGACCTTCTCATCCGGGCTTACCTGGAAACTCGTTCTTTGCGAGGGCTTACCACGAAACATAAGGATCGGACTCTAGAAGCGAAATACAATATTATACGGAGGTGAAAACCCCACGAAGCGAAGTACTCCCTCCCACTTAACGGTTCTAATACTAACATATGATGACAATTTATATCCAACAAAAATTAGAAATTAAGTTTAATCAAATTTATATTTTCCTTAATAATTATAAAGCGAACCCTGAATAAGGCCAAACTCCTTTTTTTTAAAAAAATCTTGTCCCCAGCGGAGTCGCCATGCTATAGCGAGCTTCTCGTTCGGGCTTACCCGGAAACCCGTTCTTTGGGATGTGGGCTTCATGTTTTGAATAATAAAAAATATGGTAAAAATGGAGTCGCCGTCGGTCACTTGGATAAGGTAGAACATACACCGAAAAAGTAAACCAGAGATAGGTTCGGGAGTTGGTTACAAGTGGGGAAGGATTAGCACCCTCACTACGCCCAAAATTGATACCTAAGTGTTCGCACTATTTTTATTAAGGAAAATGAAAATTCGATTTAATTTAATAATTAATTTTCAAGGTGCATACACAACAGTTTAAATCTGCCTTGATATTCACGACATTCAAAGGAGATGACACCCGGATGGCCGAGATGACACTCCCAATAGAAACATCGGAACAATAAGGCCTAATATTATATGAAACAATTATTATGAATAAAAAAATGTATAAATAATAATAATAAAAAAAAACAAAAAAGGGTAACAAAAAAATCTGAGTAATTAAATATATTCAATTACTTCAAAACTTGCCTACATGTCTCCGATATTCAAAGGAGATAACACCCGGATGGTCTTGATGATACTCCCAATAGAAATACCGGAACAAATAGGGCCGAAAATACTATGTACGGTATTTATGTAGAAAAATAATATAACATTAATATAAATAATAAAAAGGTTATATCGTAATATATAATAATACACTAAATATATCGTACATACATATAAATATAATATACATACTGTAAATAGTATTATAAATATAAACTACATATATATATATATATGAATAAAATATACATATTGTATATAAATATACTTGTTTATAAATGTATGTATAAATATATCATAATCATATCACATAAAAAACATTATATATATTATATATACATATAGATATGTTGCATACATGTTATATACATATACATGTAAATATATTATAAATATTATATATAATACATAAATAAAATATAAATATATATATATACATTATACATAAGTATACATTATATTTACATATACTATATAAATATATATACATATCATACATTAAATATATACACGAACAGATAAAAAAGTATAAAAACACATCAAAAATAATAAAAATATATAAATAAAAAAGACTAAAAACAAAGAAGAAAAAAGAAAAAAATGCAGAAAAGAAATAAAATTAAAATTTAGGGCCGAAATTAAAATATTTACAAAAAAAAACTAGGGACTAAATGCGGAATTATACCCTCGAATCGGGATTAAATTAAAAGCAGTCATGGGTTTGAAGGGCCGAAAGTGCAAATATCCCATTAAAAATTGATTAAACCTGATTTAGGGACGCGATTGCAAAGTATTCAAAATTTCCAGGGACTTCGGGGCGTATTTACCCATGCGGAAGCCCTATTTCGAAAATAGATTTGGGACAGAAGGACTAACTGCATATTTTACCCCTTTAAAATCTGATTTAATTAAAATTAGGGACTAAATTGCAAAATAATTAAAACCTGTAGGGACCCAAAACGAGATTAACCCATTCAGAAGGATTAAAACAACAATTCACCCATTTATTTTTATACGCGAATCCTCCAATTGGGTCGGGTTGCTAAATGACGTCGTTCTAGGCCGAACTCAGACGCCCAAAAACGATTTCGTTTGGTTAGCTTATTTAAATGTTTTTAATCCCACAAAAAATCATTTTTCTCAGATTAAAAAAAAACCCCTAAATATGCTCTCAACTCACTCAGCCGGCCTTGGGTGCCGACGGTCGTCGGCCGCGAACCGCGGCAGTCCGGTGGCGGAGCGCTGCAGTCACCGGTGGCTAGAGATATCCAAAACTTACAAGCAAGTTAGCTTTCTTTACCCTTCTTCATATTTTCGGTTAGATTTTTCTAGAAACCCTTCTAACTTCCTAGATCTAAGCCAAAACCGAAAGGTTTTTATGTTTTTCTTATTTTTTAAAATAAAATAAAAATAAAACTTTTACCTTTGATTTCTGAACAGAATATGCATGTTGCTCGAATATATTTTTTGTTTGAACTATTTTTTTATTTTCGAAAATCCTTCGAACATCCCTTTTCTCATTACATGCATTGGTTTTTATACCCATTTTCTCTTACAACTTGCATATATAAAAATAAAATAAAAATTCTCACTTGATTACATTTTTTCAACCCTAATAAATTTTCTGGGTTTTTGCAGGTCCAGATTTCGACATGGGCAGTGGAGTAGGCCGGCGTTGCGGCGACTAGGCCGGTGTCAGATGGCAAGTGGTGACGCACATGCATCACACGTCGATAACGGACGCGCCGAAGGTGAAGAGACACAATGGCAGCGGCGGCTGAGCAAGTTGTAAGATATTTAGGGGTTTTTTTATATTTAGGTTAGGGTTATACTTAGGTTTGTATGGGTATTTTATTGGTTGTTGGGTTATTTGGTTAAAATGGGCTGTTGGGTAATTTTATTGGGCTTGGGTATAAGGTTTTGGGTATGTAATGGGTTGAGCCTAATGGATTTAATAAAATAAATTGGTTGGGTCTGGCCTGGACCAAAATGGGTTATTACAGCTGCCCATCTTTGCTTATTGTTGTGTAAGAGGGATAGAGCAACGACAAAAGAGTGACCATTTTTGGTTCGGACAGGTTGAGGGTTTTTCTCTGACACCGCCCGCTCTCTTGATCTTCAGCATCGATATGCTCGATTTCCCTTTAATTCTTCAAAATCTTAGAGTTGGGGAGTTCGAGGTCATAAGCTCTTCCTATATAGAACTGCTCATTCTTCCTCCGTCTGAAGTCATGGAGACATCATCAGGTTGCAAATCTTTTCCATATAGAACTTTTTCACCTTCGACTCTTGAATTTGCGGGTTCTTCCTATAAAATCTTCTGCGAATGGAATCTTAGAGTTAGGAGCCTTTCTAGTGGCACGAGTCTTCTCATCTTCGCAGGAGGCTGAAGATCAGAAAATTTAAAGATCATACCCCGATTTCTGATCGTCATAGGTATGAGATGATATCTTGCTACCGAAATATTTTTACTGTTTCCCAAAATGCTGAGGACTAGAAAATTGCAAGATCATGCCCCGATTTTTGATTGTCATAAGCATGAAAGGGTATCTTGCAACAAGACTACCGGAAGGTTTTCACTGCTTCCATGAAAGTTAAGACTGGAAAACTGAAAGATCATACCCCGATTTCTGATCGTCATAGGCATGAAATGGTATCTTGTTACAAGACGACTAAAAGATTTCTACTACTTCCCTGAAAGTTAAAGTTTGAAAATTCTTTAGATGGTGCCCCGGTTTCTGGCCGTTATAGGCACGAAAGTTTAACTCGCTTTGAGATTGCCACATGATTTTCACTGCTTCCTTGAAAGCTAGAGATTGGAAAAACTTTTAAATCACACCCTGTTTTTTTATCGTCATAGGCATGAAAATGACATTTCACTGTGAGACTATTAGAAAATTTTCGCTGCTTCCGTGAAAGTTGAAGACTAGAAAATTGAAAGGATGCCCCAGGTTTTGACCGTCTTGACATCAAAGTGTAACTTGCTTCGAGACTACCACATGATTTTCACTGCTTCCATGAAAGCCGAAGACTGGAAAATTGTTAGATCATACCCCGATTTTTGGTCGTCATAGGCATGAAAGGGTATCTCGTCACAAGATTGTCGAAAAGTTTTCGCTACTTCCATGAAAGATGAAGTATAAAAAACCTTAAAGGATGCCTCAGTTTCTGACCGTCTTGACATCAAAGTGTAACTTGCTTCGAGACTACCACATAATTTTCACTGCTTCCATGAAAGCCGAAGACTAGAAATTTTTTAGATCATACCCGGATTTCTGATCGTCAAAAGCATGAAAAGGTATCTCGTGACAAGATTGCCAGAAAGTTTTTGATGCTTCCATGAAAGATGAAGCCTGGAAAACCTTGAAGGATGCCCCAGTTTCTGATCGTCATAGGCATCAAATCACAAATGATTGAGTAAGAAAAATTCTTGAATCTTTGTTGAGAGTTGCTTCTTCCGTTGATTAGCATAAAAATCTGATCTTCCTCTAATTCTTGAGCATCTGTCAAGAAAACGGACAATAAACTTGAATAATACAAGTTAGCATGCTCCTAATCTTAGGGATGCCTATCTATATGATGAATGATATGGAACATTTTCAGGGTTGTTTTTAAAAACTCTTGGTCCTTGAAAGGTTATCCTCAGATTTCTTCTTTGCTTCACATATTTGCTGCATGCTCTTTAATCTTCTTGTTGCTAGTTGGGTATTTGTCTGGAATATGTCCCACAACACACTTTTAATCCAGAGTCATTTCTTATTTCCACGAACATTATCCTTTAGTCCCTATACTATTGTAGGGACCCGTACCATTCTTTTGCTCATCGTTGCCCTATTCGATCCTAGGCTCAACTATTTTCTTGTCATGCACTCTTATTACTTCTCCAGTACTTCTCCCTATTTAGTCTTGGGCATAATTGATTCGTCGGCACTGACACATCACATAGATTCTTCTTCTATCTTCAACCTTTTGGCAAGCGAATGTCTCAGATTCGTAAACTTTCCTTATGTTCGGAGATATTATTTTTGTCAATGGTTTATTCTTCATTTCTCTGAATGGGAGAAACTTGTTTTAAATCCCCAAACTGTCTGGCATATGTACTCTTGTCATCAATCTCGCTGTAATTATTGACGGGTTATTCCTCTGTGTTAGGTCAATCATTTATATCCACAACCTTGTATCCTGAAGCTTACTCCTAAAGTAATACAAGGAAATCTTTCTGCTTAAAATGTCAATTTTGTTGATTGTCATTCCAATGAAGGATGTTCTTTGGATTAACATACAGGACCTTGAAACCAAAATTAAAATATATATAAAAAACTAAAATAGGAGCTCTGAATATCAAGTGCAAAAGTGTCTCAGATTTAACCTTTCGATGATCATTCCAGGCATAGCCTGTGTTTGTGAAGACTTTGAATATTATGGCGATTCGAAGTCATAAAATTCCCTTAAATGAATCAGTTCATCCCTATGATTGTCGCGTTGCTACAGAAGACTACTCCTTCTTAATTCTCACTTTTGCTCCATCCAAGAAAATGGACTTGTTTAACCATTAGAGTGCAAAAATATCATTATAAGAATAGAATTCTAGGTGCATATGTGTGCTTCCTGTATTTTCTTTATGAACACGCCTATTACCAGGCTTTGAACATGCCTATTACGAGGCTTAAACATGTATATTACCAGGCTTTAATTATGCCTATTACCAGCCTTTTGAGTATAGGAGTAGTTTTTTCTTTTAATATTTTATTATTATTATTTCCTTATATTTTGATCCACTAGTGCATAGAAGACTACGCTTAGAATTTCAATTTCAAACAACTCTACATGGTTAACTTTGGAGCTTTTGCATCATAGAACTTTATCAAAGGAGTAGTAATCTTGCTTTGTTAGCCAGAGTCTATTAGGAGAGAAATTAGACCTTATTGTTATCACAATATTAAATTGATCTCAATGTCGTATTTTGCAATTGATATATAGGGACCTACAATGGAAAGAAGAGATATACATATACATGCTTTTAAGGCCATTGTATGTTAAGCAAAATACATTCTTCATTGGAATGAAAATTACCAAACATGACATATGCCCTTTACAAAAAGAGCTTTGCTACACTCGAGCCAAGGATAGCAATGTTGATTCGATGCATTATTTTAAAAGGAAAACCTAATTGTAGAGAGATGCCCTAGCAAGCCGTAGTCAAAACATGGATAAGACAAAAAATAGAACTTCAGTATGTCCTAAGCATAAATTTATTTACTTTTATCCCTTCAATACTTCAACTGTTACAATACTTGCTCCCTTTATTTCTGCACCCACTGCTTCACCATAGCGCCGTCAATTTCCCCTCATAAGCCAACTTCACTATTTTCTTCTTCAAAATCTAGCATCTGTTGGTATGGTGCCCTAGTGCTCCCATATGGAAATCACAAGTGCTACTTGGATTGTAAAAAAGAGATGGATCTAACGTATCCTCCATCCGCATGAGAACAAGGTATTTCCTTTGTATCAAATAGGGGAGTAAAACTGAAATGGGTATATTGAAAAGCCTAAGAGGTTTCTTCCTTTGTATCCTTGGATATTGTCATTTGGCCAACGTGATCTGGAACCTTTCTCTTTCGATCGTACCTTCTTTCTATTTTTCTTTAACATTTTGATGGCCACCAATTCTGATCGGATCATTGGCATGTAAATTGGATGGATGTAAAAGATTCAGAACTGGGGATATACTCTGAGAGACTTGGTTTTGATTCTCATTTGTTACCAAAGATTTTGACTCTCAGACGTACGTTGATCTTTTGAACTTAGGTCTTCCATCTTCGAAGGCGAGTATGCCTTCCTTAAGAAGTTCATAGATCTTTCCTTTGAGAAACACACAATCTTCCATTACATGACTAAAGTCACCGCGACGATATTCGCATGAAACCCTGACACCATGCATATCAGGATTAAAATAAGAGTATCGTCTTAGGGGAGGTAGCCTTAGGAGTTTGTTTTGAACTAACATGAGTAATAGATCAGAATATGACATTGGGGTTAATTTCTTTATCCTCTTGCTACTCTTTTTTGCGTCCTCATCATGCATTTCGACATTCTTTACTCATCTTTCCCAAAATTTACCCATCTGGAAAACATCCTTATTTTCATGTGCCATTACTTGTTTGGGCTTTTCTATAACTGCTTCGGATTTCTCAAGTGGGTCCAGAACAACATTCTCTATAGAAAAAATGTAATCTTGACAATTGCTTACATTTCCAATTTCCTCCGGCACATGCAAGTCTGCTTCATTTATCTTGTTCTTTTGCGTGACCTGATCTTTCCATGATTTTACAATGCTGATCATGTTCAAAAAGTTAATCTTTAAACCTTGATTTGCGGGCTCAAACTCCAATACCCCTGAATCTAAAAGGTGTTGCACCTTTCATTTGAAACTGTTACAATTTTCAATAGAATGGCCTTGATTATGGCATGGAAGTTGCAACGATCATTCTCCTTAAACCATCTTAGATATGGAGACAAACGGGGCCTAACAAAACCAAGATTGACTAGTCGGGGTTCTAGCAACTTTGAAAACAACTCCTGGTAGGTAAGAGGGATAAGGCTGTATTGAGGGTCCTTCATTTTTTGTCCTTTATTTTGAGAACTGGAAGCATGGTTAGTTGACAACTGAAGAGGTTCTGAAACAGTAGACACCAAATTATGATTTTGGGTTAGAGGAGGAGCTAATTTAGTCATTGGGGTAGCTAACATCCTTGCCTCGTTGTTGTTTTCTGGATCTTCTCTGTTCTACAATTTTATCTCATATAAATCTTTCTTCATTGGCTGGGATAGGATTTTCATGACAAAATCATGGATTTTATCCAACATAAGATTAGTGGGGCATTCAGAGACTGTGCAAGCTACCTCAAACTGGTTGATAACAGCTTGTTCTTTTTCAGGTACAATTTCTTCTTCCGTGAAGTAAAAACCCCAATTCTCACTGGCATTTTCAATTTCCATATCTGTTGAATGATTTTCTGCCAAACTTTTTCCTTTGTTTGCAATAGTCATCATACTCTTCATCTCATTCATTTTCTCTCTGAATTTTTCTTGAGATTATTTTATATGTTACACATTTCTATTTGGATCCTGATCAGATGTTCCTGAAGTTCCTCAAGCTTCTCTACTCTAGCCACTAAGTTGTTCATGATTTTGAAGTTGTACTGGTGAGATTATTTTCTTATCTTTTCTGCTACCTCACTCTGAGAGGAATATCTTCTCTCAATTAGAAATGTGTTCAATGCAATGAATGTATTAATTTACAAGATGGAAGGTGTGAACAATGCTAAAATGAAAGCTTTATTAGAAAACAAAAATCAATGATGCTGTTATGCAAGAATGAGTGCACATATAGGTGTTGATTTGCGAGTAATCCTTAGAAAGGCTTCCGCTAGGATAAGATCTATGTCAAGAAGCTGAAATGAACTACAAATAATGGGTAGCTTCTTGTGTTGATATCTTGATTTTGTAAAGTATAACTCGCACTCTACTTCTTAGCATCGTCCTTGGTTTGAGGGACGGTCTCTCCAATTTCTTTTTCCACTGTCCAAAAGTCCTATGGCAGCGTAATCTAAACACTTTAGTGTTTTTAGAGATATGGCTAGCCTATGCATGGAGAATGTAGGCAAAGGTCTCTTCTTTGGTAGACCTAGATGCAAATGAGTCGGGTCTCGAATAGCGTGCCTAAGCTGCATCATTTCTTTGTTCGCTTCGTATCCTGCAATTGAGTCATCTTTTTCGTTGGTCTTCATCTGCCCTAACCCGATACTGTTGCATTATTGCTCTTGTATTTTAGGCTTCTCTCCCATTTAGGTACACCCTCTAAATTGGATTATTCTCAAATCGACACTTATGGTATGATATGATATGCAATGCACATGCAGAAAAAAGAAAAAAAAACATAGAAAATGAGTTAGTGTAATAGAATAATCGGATAATAAAAGAAATTAAATGATGAATAAAAAAGAAAATAAGCAGTTAAAATAAACAGGGAATATAAACAAAAAAAACAAAACCTAAAAAAGGGTTATTCTTAAACGAGCATAGTAACTGCGTGATCAAAGGGTGGATACTACGGTTCATTATATGCGATTTGGTTCTAGAGTAAGGTACCCGAACTGTTGTTGGGACATCAATTCGGGGGAATACGACCCTTATACCATACAGAGGTGAAAACCCCACGAAATATAAGGACCGAACATCAGAAGCGAGATAGAACATTATACGGAGGTGAAAACCCCATGAAGCGAAGTACTCCCTCCCACTTAAGGGTTCTAATACTAACATATGATCACAGTTTATATCCAACAAAAATTAGAAATTAAGTTTAATCAAATTTAAATTTTTCTTAATAATTATAAAGCGAACCCTGAATAAGGCCGAACTCCTTTTTTTAAAAAAAAATCTTATCCCTAGTGGAGTCGCCATGCTATAGCGGCCTTCTCGTTCGGGTTTACCCGGAAACCCGTTCTTTGGGATGTGGGCTTCCTCTTTTGAATAATAAAAAATATGGCAAAAAATGGAGTCGTTGCCGGTCACTTGGATAAGGTAGAACAGACACCGAAAAAGTCAACCAGAGATAGGTTTAGGAGTTGGTTACGAGTGGGGAAGGATTAGCACCCCCACTACGCCCAAAATTGGTACCTAAGGGTTCACATTATTTTTATTAAGGAAAATGAAAATTTGATTTAATTTAATAATTAATTTTCAAGGTGCATACACAAAAGTTTAAATCTGCCTTGATATTCACGACATTCAAAGGAGATGACACCCGGATGGCCCGGATGACACTCACAATAGAAACATCGGAACAATAAGGCCTAATATTATATGTAACAATTATTATGAATAAACAAATATATATAATTAATAATTATAATAAAAACAAAAAATGGTAACAAAAAAATACGAGTAATTAAATATATCCGATTACTTCAAAACTTGCCTATATGTCTCTGATATATGTCTCTGATATTCAGAGGAGATAACACCCGGATGGCCGGGATGATGCTCCCAATAGAAATACCGAAACAAATAGGGCCGAAAATACTATGTACGGTATTTATGTAGAAAAATAATATAACATTAATATAAATAATAAAAAGTTATATCATAATATATAATAATACACTAAATATATCGTACATACATATAAATATAATATACATATTATAAATAGTATTAAATAGTATTATAAATATATACTATATATATATATGAATAAAATATACATATTATATATAAATATATTGTACATATAAATATACTTGTTTATAAATATATGTATAAATATATCATAATCATATCACATAAAAAAACATTATATATATTATATATGCATATAGATATGCCGCATACATGTTATATACATATACATGTAAATATATTATAAATATTATACATAAAACATAAATAATATATATATATGTACATTATACATATTAGGATATACTATATACATTGTATTTACATATACTCTATAAATATATATACATATCATACATTAAATATATTAATACACGAACAGATAAAAAAACGTATAAAAACACATCAAAAATAATAAAAATATATAAATTAAAAAGACTAAAAAAGAAGAAAAAAATGCAGAAAAGAAATAAAAATAAAATTTAGGCTCGAAATTAAAATATTTACAAAAAAATAGGGACTAAATGCGGAATTATACCCTCAAATCGAGATTAAATTAAAAGTAGTCATGAGTTTGAAGGGCCGAAAGTGCAAATATCCCATTAAAAATGATTAAACCTGATTTAGGGACGAGATTGCAAAGTATTCAAAATTTGCAGGGACTTCAGAGCGTATTTGCCCATGCAGCAACCCTATTTCGAAAATATATTTGGGACATATTTTACCCCTTTAAAATCTGATTTAATTAAAGTTAGCGACTAAATTGCAAAACAATTAAAACCCGCAAGGACCCAAAATGAGATTACCCCATGCAAAAGGATTAAAACAGCAATTGCCCCATTTATTTTTATGCGAGGATCCTCCAATTGGGTCAGCTTGCTAACCGGGTAAAGACCAAAACGATGTCGTTTTGAGCCGAACTCAGACACCCAAAATTGACGTCGTTTGGTTAGCTTATTTAAAGGTTTTTAATCCTAAAAAATCATTTTTCTCAGATTAAAAAAACCCTAAATATGTCTCAACTCACTCGGCCGGCCTTGGGTGCTGACGGTCGCCGGCCGTGAACCACGGCGGTCCAGCGGCAGAGCGCCGCCGTTGCCGGTGGCCAGAGATATCCAAAACTCATAAGCAGGTTAGTTTTCTTTACCCCTATTCATATTTTCGGTTAGATTTTTCTATAAACCATTCTAACCTCCTAGATCTAAGCCAAAACCGAAAGGTTTTTATGTTTTCTTATTTTTCAAAAAATAAAAATAAAATAAAATAAAAATAAAAATAAAATAAAAAAATAAAAATAAAACTTTTAACTTTGATTTCCAAACAGAATATGGATGTGGCTCGAATATATTTTTTGTTTGAACTATTTTTTTATTTCCGAAAATCCTTCGAATCTCCCCTTTCTCATTACATGTATGGATTTTTATACCCTTTTTCTCTTGCAACTTGCGTATAAATAAAATAAAATTCCCACTTGATTACATTTTTTCAATCCTAATAAATTTTCTTGCTTTTTGCAGGTCCAGATTTCATCGTGGGCGAAGGAGTAGGCCGGCGTTGCGGCGACTAAGCTGGTGTCAGATGGAAAGTGGTGACACGTGTGCATCACACGGTCGATTACGGCCGGCGCGTGCATCGGCGGCTGAGCAAGTTGTAGGATATTTAAGGTTTTTTTAATATTTAGGTTAGTGTTATACTTGGGTTTGTATGGGTATTTTATTGGTTGTTTGGTTAAAATGGGTTGTTGGGTAATTGTATAGGGCTTGGGTATTTGTAATGGGTATAAGGTTTTGGGTATGTAATGGGTTGAGCCTGATGGGTTTAATAAAATAAAATGGTTGGGTCTAGCTCGGACCAAAATGAGTTATGACAGCTTTAAAAATAATTGATATTTTGTTTTATATAATTCTTTTAAAAAATATTACATAATTATATTTGATATTAAGTATACGCCCCCATATTAAAATTTTGAATTCTAAATTAATTGTGCCCCAAATATTTGCCAATAATATTTGTCCAGTTTCATATTATATTGCCAATGTGTCAATTGTTTTTAGAATTAATATGTAATTTAAATGTAATTAAGTTTAATTTAATTGTTATGTTGTTGATATAATATACAATAGGATAAGAGATCGAGCATGCTTAATCGTTTAATATCCTCTTATTTATGAATAGAAAAGATTTTGGATAGTATAAACATTATATCAAACTATATCTATATTCTAAAAAATATACGAAATTAAGAAATAAATAAACGGGCAATCGCATACTAATTTGGAAATTTCAGAGTAAATATAGAGGAAAGAATAAAAGCCAGAACCCATTTAATATACATATTTTTATTATCAAATAAGTATGATTTTATAATCTACGAAAAAAATCAAACATGTGCATGATTTCATGTGCCTCATTGAACCGCCCCTAAGCGTAGTCGGAGAAAAAGAGTACATGAGATAATCAGATTCAAAGAAAAATAACACCGTAATAAAAACGGCACGACCTCTAAAAACCAAATAATCAAATTCTAGTCACAGACCTCTAACTCACATACTCATCCAATCAGCTAAACTACTCATCTTCATCCAACATCAACCAAGTCCCCAGTCCTAAGCCATCACCATACAATGCACACAATACCCAAATAAGATATTTGTTGGGAGGCTCAAACGATCAAGTGAGATAGCCAAGAGGGGATGAATTAGATTTTTGCTTTAGTGGATGAATGACTAAGAAATAATAAAAATGGGACACAATGATTTATAGTGGTTTGACTTTCTAACCAAAGTCTACCTCCACTACCTTAGCTATCCACACTAAGAATTTTCCACAAATTCACTAATTTGTCTTTCCTTTTTCCGGGTTCAAGGAGATAACCCTTACAACCAAGACTTATACGCCAAAGTCTTGAAAACACTCTCTTAGAAAAGAGAAAACAAATTGGCAAACAAGGAAAACCTATCTAGGAAAATGTGTTTGCAATTTAAGCACTCACCCAAACCCTAACACTTGAACAAATATAACAATTAAGCTCACAAGTTGTTCTAGAAAGAAATATGACAAAATTGAGCACTAAGACACTTTCTCTATCATTGAATGTTGGTAGTTGGTTTCTTATTGTTGCGTGGCTACTTGAAGAGGTCTTTTAAACCCTCTAAGGACTTTGTGGCATTTACTAGCTGTTGGGACTGATTTGGAGCCGTTGGGGATATTATTTCCAACATTAAATGCACTTCTAGGCTCATCGGTATTAGTACACGAGGACAGGTATCGATACAACTACTCAAAATAAAAAGAGCTATTGGGAAAAATTACACTGGGTATCGGTATAGCTGAGGCCGTATCGATACCCTATTTTGCTACTGGAAAATGGAGTTTTAGGAAAACAAGGGGGCGTATCGGTACGACTGACTAGGTACCGATACTCTAACAGGTGTATCGATACAGCTGGCCTGTTTTTGACACTTTGGCTATTTAAAATCATTTTAAACATGTCAAAAACCTTTTGAAAACATTTCAAACAGATTTGTTAAGTTAATGGACTTTTGAAATATTTTTGCAAACTTGTATAAGTCCAAACACATTTTTCATTGAAGTTATATCAAAATCAAATATCTCAATAATCTCCCCCATTTTGATATAACGAAACCACTTGAAAATTTGTTTTCATTAAAAAATTTCCCCTTAGAAAACTAATTTTAGAAAAAGAGAATATCTTTAGAAAATATTTAAAGCTTCCCATTTTTTCTTTTTGAAATTGAAACTTTCAAATCTATCTCTCCCCCTTTTATTATCTCAAAAAATAATTTCAAAATTAAGTTTAAAATCACATTTAAGTTCAAAACACCAAATGTTGAAAGGTTGAAACCAATCGTTTGGAATTTAGTACCAATTGATTGGAAATATCAATTGTTGGTGTAAAATAACAATGGAGGAAAGAGACCAAAAAATTACATGAAATAATTTTTAAAAATGGCTCCCCCTTAATCAAGCATTAAAAAGATTGTTAGTCTAACAATTCAATAGAAATGAATTGAATTTCAAATAAATAAATAAAACAAATAAATAAATAAATAAAAGAAATTCATTCAAGCATGCCATTTAAAAAATCAATCAGCATACAAGGCATGACAAAAAGGGTTAAAACAATCCCTTTTTTACTATATGTACCTGTACGGAGGAGACCATATCGGTACTTGGCTGAATGTCGTATTGGTACGGTACGGGCGGTAGCGATACCGAAGGCACGAAACTTGTGAAAAATATAGCAAAATCAACCCAAAAAGCCTGACAACTTAGTCTTAAGTTCATACAAAGGCTTGAGGAGATCCTAGATATGCATTTTGCACAGATTGCTACACATGCTTCTCAAAACATGACATTTAAAGCATGCAAAGCATGAATTTCACCAAATTCAATCAAACATTACAAGTTAATGGCCATAGACATAGAAATAAGCATAATGGGCCAAAAACAAGTAACTCATGCAATTTGAGACTCCCTTAACTATATGCAATTAGGCACAGCATGGAGTCATACAAAATATGCATAGATCATTATGAAAATTAGACATGGAACACATGATCAAGCAAATTGCATGAAGCTAAATTTTACCACTTGAACCAAGGTAGGATGTTAAGCCTCTCATTCTTCAAGTGAATTTCTCCCTTGTGTGTCAAGAGCTTCCAAAATTTGACTTTGTTCATCAATGCTCAAGCACACCTACAATGTAACGACCCAGATTTTAGGATCCAAGGATCGAGTTAATCCGAAGCGTGGGCTTTGCGTTTGGGCCAATATGTTGGGGCCTTAAAGAGCCTTATTGGGCTCGATCCTTGTTGTTGGGCTTGAGTTGTTGGTTTGAATATGGATTAAGAAGAATTTAAGAAGTGTAGATTGGTAAAACCATAATTGAATGAAGGTTTGGGGGACATTTTCTTTATGTGTTGTAAAAAGGGAGTTCTATAAAGTCATCTTGTCCCATATCTCTTTACCCTCCATATTTTCATCTCCTGCTTCAAAGAACCAAAACAAAAGGTTGAAATCTTTGAGCTTTTGTGTGAGAATCTCATTTTGGTTGTGGAGGAAGATTTAATCATCATCCAAGGATCTACGTAATAAGGTAAACATTGCTTGAAATGAGGGAAGAAGATGTTTAGAGGGGTTCTAAGAGGAAGAACGAGATTGAGTAATTGGAGTATTTCTTCTCAGCTTTAATTCAAGTTTAGTATAATTCCTATAGTTTCATGTAAATCATAAAAATAGGCTTTGGTGAATGATTTTGGTGTTTTGGTTGAGATAGAGCCTTGGTTGTTCTTTAATGGCAAATTGTGAAATAAATGTTAATAAGGCTTAAAATTGATAGAAATCGACCCTATAAACCTTCCATAAGTTGTAGGTTGAGTTTTGAGGGTTACCAAGTTGGTTTGGGGGCTAAATATGAGAAATTTGAACCCTAGACCTAGAAATTAGGGTTTGAAAACCGGTACGGGTGGTTTAGTACCGGTACCTCTCACTATGTAAAGAGTCAAAACATGAAGGGCGTACCGGTATAACTTCTCGAGTATCGATACCCATTGCTTAATACAAATTCCATCAACATTTTTACTTTCTGATATGCCAGGGGGCGTATTAGTACCGGTACCTCTCACTATGTAAAGAGTCAAAACATGAAGGGCGTACCGGTATAACTTCTCGAGTATCAATACCCATTGCTTAATAGAAATTCCAGCAACATTTTTGCGTACTGATACGCCAGGGGGCGTATTGGTACTACTGTTCTATTGCCCGGGGAAGGCTTTTGTGTACCGGTACGCAGAGGTGGGAGTACCAGTACGGGGTGGTTTATGTACCGATATTGAGTGCTAATACGGGGGTGAGTGCATCGGTATGGCTTGAGGACCCATTTCTTTCAAACCTAAATTGATTATCGGTACTCGTAGAGGAGTATCAGTACCTAGAGAGGCAAAACGATGCCCATATATGGGTATCGATACTCTTTGGGCAATCTGCCCAAGGAATTTAAGTTTACGTTCGGGGTTCTATAATTTGAAATAAAAGGCCTAATGGGTCTCCCAAGGTATAAAATAAATCGTAAAACTAAGAAACTAATATTTAAACCCCGTATATGAAATAAATGACTAATAACTTGGTAATTAATGGATGAGTTGCTTGTGTTAGTACCCTATAGGGAGCCTGGGTGAATCAAATAATGTTATGTGGAAATTAAGATCCATGTTGAGCGCTCAAGGGATACCTATACAGATGAGTTGCCTTAAGTAACAAGACAATATAGATTAATGAGTCAAATAATGGGATTAATGGAATACTTCTCCATAATATACTAACAACTCAGTAATGTAAAATATCAATATGCTATCGCTTAGCAACAATAGGGGATCCTTGGGATCGCGTTGCTTGTATGCTTGATATGCATTGGTTGGGTTATATGTTGATGTGTCATGCCATGTGGGCACTCGGTTGATGTGATCCGGATACCCAGTGTATAGTGTTGCAACACCATGGTTTGAGATACCGAATGGAGATTACCAATGCTATATAACCCTAGCCTTATTCGAAGATACTCGTGGGAGCATTCTGAGTATGGGTGTATGTTCTGATGCTACGTGACCCAGCCTCACCTAGGGTGTATGATCTGATGCTACGTGACCCAACCTCACCTAGAGTGTATGTTCCGATGCTACGTGACCCGACCTCACTCTAGGGTTGTGGCTGATGTTGTTATTGCCTAGGTGATCTGTTGAGATCTCAGGCTTGGTTGGGCCTTGTGTGCCATGATTGATGATTGCTTTGTCGTGGCATGTATTTAGATGACTAGTGGTAGCGCCATTGTTATCTTGCCATGATATCATATCTTGTAGCATCGTTCTTATTTATGATTTGCATGAAGCATAGTTGAGTGGTTGTGTATCCACTGAGCTTTGTTAGCTCAACGTTCAGAATTATTTTTTCTATTTGTAGGTTAGTAAATTTGACATGTTGCTTGGAGGAGCACCATCTGCGAAGGATTCTAGCACCTCATCTCTCTAGAGTATAGCACTTAGGTCTTTGGGCTATGTATTTATAGGAACCTACAGTACATTGTAACTTGTATTGTATATCTAAAATGATAAAGTTAACTATTTTATAATGTAATTTTAAAAGGAGCTCATTTGTCTATGTTTCAAATATTACTTGTACTTTATTGGATTGAAATAAAATGGGTTTTTTTTTTTAAATTTATTGTGGATTGGGCTAAACTAGGTTGAAATTGTATGGTTGGGTTTTAGGCTTGAGGCCCAAATGTGACATCCGGGTCAAGGGTGTTACATTTAGTGGTATTAGAGCCTAGGTTTAGTCGGTTCTAGGAAAGCCCCAAGGTGGTTAGGAATCGTGGATAGGTGTATAGCGAATACGAGCCCTTGTGTCTACGTTGTACTCTTTCAAGACTGAAATCTAGATGGTGTGCCCTGTGTTCACATGTGTCGTTGGTTGCTACATTAAGATAGATTCAATCACGATCATGAGGTCTATAACGATGGCTAATTTTTCTTTGAGGATGATTCAAAGATTGGAGTTATCTCAAATGTTAAGCTTGGGTTCATGAAAAATGAAAGAGTTGCAGGCGTGCTCTCCTCCCATCACTCGAATAGTAATCATGGCCATGTGCCATAAGCTACTTTGAAGTCTCAAGTTCATAGTGAGAACCTCTAGTGGCGAGATTCCATGAGTTGGTAGCTAACCTTATGGAACGGATAAGAGGACTTTCTTTCGATCAACTAGTGGTAGAGTGTCAATTGGGGTCCCTTCATCTATAGTAAGTGATCACTGATGGTAGGGTACCATATGATGGGATATAGAACACTAATAGATATATATTTTCGTTTAATGTTGGGAGATACTTGATGACTATGAGGTCCTAAGGCCGCTCTTTGGAAGTCGAATGCTTGGATGTTTGAGCAGTGTATGCTTGTTATTAATTGTGTATACTAGTAGCTAAAGGGACATTGTTGCATTTGCGCAAGGCAATACTCAAGTAAGGCTTTAGGATACGTGGTTGACGAACTCAGTGGAGTTGTCTTTTTAATGAATTGATATGATCTTGGTCATTGATTGTTTGTTCGGGCGAGCTAGCTTGAGATGTCCAGTATCGTGTTGGAGGCTTCAAGGCTAAAAGAGAATCAAACCCTTGGTTGAGAATGATGAACTACCACTTTCTGAATTCATTTAAGACTAGTTTAGGTTAGGTGAGACATAACTAGGAAGGTGTGAAGAAAGCCACGTTTCTCAAATGAAAGAGGTATCATTGTTATAGACTTAAGGATATTGAAAGGTCAGGAGAGGATAACCCAATCAAACAGATCAATGGTTAAAAGACATTCAAAGGATTCTGAGATAGGTGTATGGTAGTCCTAAAAGTGATCTTGATTGTATTGTCATTTTCTTAAAGGCAATGCATACAAATGGTGCGAGGCAGTTGAGTTAGGGGTACAGCCTGTACTCTCAACATGGGATGTTTTCTTGGATGAGCCAGGAAAAAGTAAGTCAGTGAAGCTCTTATGAATGAGATGAAAGATTAGTTCTTGCAGCCGGTTCAAGGTGTCTGGATAGTTTGAGTATGAGTAAGATTTTCTACGGTTGAGCTGTTATGCCCAGAGTTTGTTGCTATCAAAGAGTAAAGGTGGTTGAGGTTTAGACTTGGATTCAAGGCTGACATAATGATGCACATGATAGCGAGTTCACTTGGGATAGTTTTTGAGTTAGTCGATAGTGCAAAGGCACTCAAATGACTTTAGAGCTAACATTGAGTTAGTTTGAGGATTATATATGCCGTGTTGTGAGGCCCCAAGACATCATGTGTTCTTCTTAGGCTCTGTTAAAGGATTTTATGCTTTGAGGGGAATCAAGGAGAGTTACTTTGGATCAGCTACCGAGGGTTGGTTGAAGACCTAGATTGAAGGTTATGGGGGCTTTTTGATTTCTACTCCAGTTGGGAGTATTGATGGTTTGGCCGGAGCGTCTTTTCCTATGTATCGTGAGTATTGTGGGTGACATCACCTTGGGGCATGCTTATTTCTTGGAGGAATTGTTATAGGTGCTGGGCATCAGGCCTTATAGTGGGGGACTATCTAGTTATGGATGTTGGTGCACCAGTTTAGTCTTAGAGGTTGACTTCTTCCTAGCATGGTCAGGGTTCTATGAGAGGCATTGTTTGAGCATCATCGGGGCATCAGGGTATATGTCCTATAAGATCTACCATCAGAGTTGATGATCGAGCTATTGCTAGGTAGTCTACCATTAAGGCTAGAGATAATAGCTTTGCCACCGATGATATGTCATGTACATGTGTTTGTTTTGGTTTTAGTTGTTACATTGATGGAATTTGATCTCTCGTTCATTTAATGATTTTCGGTCTTGTTGGATAAGTGTTGTGGTATGTTAGATTGATTAATTTATCAGTTTTGTAAGTTTTTGTAAGTAGTGTTCTTGTAAATGGGGGATTGAGAGTAATAGTACTCATGTACTTGTTAGATTTACTATCTCTATATTTGGTAGATGTTAACCTTGGAGAAGATTGAGTGTATGAGTTGAGGTATGCCTTGGTTTTCGAGCGAGAGCCTCGAAGATTCGGGTTCAAGGTGAACCAAGTTGTTGGAAATAGACACAATAAACCATTATCACTTTAGCACGAGGGTTGTTTTCTTGTGATGGTTGTTTAAGAGGGTCTTGTTGGTTGTAAGACGTTCTTAGCCCACATTGGATACGAGGGTTAAGATTCCAAATCTTTAGATTTATGGACGGTTAAGACCATGTTAGAGTGCTCTTCGAAGAATGAGCGGGCTTACCTCTTAATCTTGAATTACAACCCGTGATAAAGGTGACGGCGAGTTCGGTGTTTGTGTCCCTCACCCTGTGGTATGGCACATACTGAACTTTTAGAGCAGAGACTTATTTGCAAAAGTGAGTGAGTACAGGTGTCGTCGCCAATTGGTTTACCTTGAGGCGTACCTGGGTTGGTATAGCAAAAATGGTGTTATTAGATATGGTGAGTCAATATGTAGCGGTGAAGGACTGTTACCCGATTTTGGGGATTGATGATCTTGTAAATGGTTGAAGAGTTTTGAGTTTTCCTTATGATCATTCAGAGATCGAGTATCGTAAGTGAAGGTTAAAGAGAGGTTGTGATAAAGATTGTGTTTGAGGTGATGTTTGGACCTTGAGGACAAGTTGTGAAGTGGTTTGGACTCCAAAGTGTGTTGAAATAATCTTAAGTTTAATGCTTTGACAGTTGCTTTACTGGGTATGAGATGGATTGTTTTCATTCATGATAAAATATGGTGAAGATTTTTGTGTAGCTTAGTGAAATTATGGGTTTTGGCTATAGTGGTGTGGAATCGAATTCTTGTGTTGCAATGGATTTTGTTGGAAATACCTTTGGAATCCTTAAGGACTTGCCATTGTTCAGCAGAATTGTTAGCTAAAATTAAGTGGTTGGGTTGGAAGAGGTTGTTCGGACCTTGCAGATAGTTGGATGAGTTTTAGTCCTTGGCTCGTTAGTGGAGTTGTGTGTTCATGGGTTGTTTCTTTTTATGTTGTAGTGGGTTCAGGTTAGTGAGGTGCTTAGCTCTATCTTAGTTGCCCAAGTCAAGAGAAAAGGTTGTAACTTCAAGATAGATTGGTGGTAGAGCCCGATTGATAGAGTTAGCTTACTCTTGGGTGTATGGACATGGTGTTGTTAGTACGAGAAGTGTCATAGCATAATACCTTGAAGAAGTGTCATGCTCTGGACACAGATGAGAGTTAAGCTCAGGATTTGGAAAAGTGAGCAATGAGAAAGAGGGTTTGTTAACTGAGATAAAGGACATCATGAGTGAGTTCAGTGGGATGGTGTCTGAGAGTATTGTTGAGATCAACCGTTGTTGATCCTCAATAAGGTTCGTTGTGAGTGTCATTCTAGATGTGGGAATAGATTTGTTGAGGTCTCTTGAAGAGAGTTGAGAATTCAAGGTTAAAAGTGGTGGCTAAGAAAGTATTGTAGAGAACATAAGAGTCACGTGGACATGTGTAAACGAGAGGTTGGTTAGAACCTTGGCAGTTGCTCTCTTCCCCTTGTTTAAATTTCAAGGAAAAATTTTCTTTAAGGAGGTGAGAGTTGTAACAACCCAGATTTCAGGATCCAAGGGTCGGGTTAATCTGAAGTGTGGGCTTTGTGTTTGGGTCAAGATGTTGGGGCCTTGAGAGCCTTATTGGGCTCGATCCTTGTTGTTGGGCTTGAGTTGTTGGTTTGAATATGGGTTAAAAAGAATTTAAGAAGTAGAGTTTGGTAAAAGCATAATTGGATTAAGGTTTGGGGGACATTTTCTTTATGTGCTGCAAAAAAAGGGAGTTCCATGAAATCATCTTGTCTCATATCTCCTCACCCTCCATGTTTTCATCTCTTGCTTCTAAGAACCAAAATACAAAGTTGAAATCTTTGAGCTTTTGTGTGTAAATCTCATTTTGGTTGTGGAGAAAGTTTGACCATCATCCAAGGATCTACGAAATATGGTGAATATTGTTTGAAATGGGGGAAGGAGATGTTTAGAGTGGTTCCAAGAGGAAGAGCGAGATTGAGTAATTAGAGCCTTTCTTCTCAGCTTTAATTCAAGTTTAGTACACTACTAACTCCTATAGTTTCCTGTAAATCATAAAAATAGGATTTGATGTATGATTTTGGTGTTTTGGTTGAGATAGAACCTTGGTTGCTCTTTAATGGAAAATTGTGAAAATGATGTTAATAAGGCTTAAAATTGATAGAAACCGACCCAAAACACCTTTCATAAGTTGTAGGTTGAGTTTTGGGGGTTACCAAGTTGTTTTGGGGGCTAAAGATAAGAAATACGAACCCTAAACTTGGAAATCAAGGTTTGTATACCGGTACAGGTGGTTCGGTACCGGTACCCCTCACTATGTAAAGAGTCAAAACATGAAGGGCATACCGGTACAGCTTCTCGAGTATCAGTACCCTTTGCTTAATAGAAATTATAATAACCTTTTCACGTACCGGTACGCTAGGGGGCGTATCGGTACTACTGTTCTATTACCTAGGGTGGGTTTTTGTGTACCGGTATGCAAAGGTGGGAGTACCGGTAAGGGTGGGGATCGGTACCGGGTGGTTCACATACTGATATTGAGTATTGATATAGGGGTAAGCGTATCGGTACGGCTTGTGGACCTATTTCTTTTCAACCTAAATTGAGTATCGGTACTCGTGGAAGAGTACTGACACCTAGAGAGGCATATCGATACCCATATAGGAGTATTGATACTCGCTGGGCAATCTGCCCAAGGAATTTGAGTTTGCGTTCGGGGGTTTTATAATTCAAGATAAAAGGCCTAATGGGTCTCCAAAGGTATAAAATGAATCGTAAAACTAAGAAACTAAGATTTAAACCTCGTATGTGAAATAAATGGCTAATAACTTGGTAATTAATGGATAAGTTGCTTGTGTTAGTACCCTATAGGGAGCCTGGGTGAATAAAATAATGTTATATGGAAATTAGGATCCATGTTGAATGCTCAAGGAATGCATATACAATTGAGTTGCCTTAAGTAACAAGACATTGTGGATTAATGAGTCAAATAATAGGATTAATTGAATACTTTTCCATAATATACTGATAACTCAGTAATGTAAAATATTGATATGCTCTCGCTTAGCAATAATAGGGATCCTTGGGATCGCGTTGCTTGTATGTCAGATAGGCATTGGTTGGGTTATATGTTGATATGTCGTGCCATGTAGGCACTTGATTGATGGGATCCGGATACAACACCACGGTTTGAGATACCGAATGAAGGTTACTAATGCTATGTGACCCAAGCCTCATTCGATGATAATCAAGGGAGCATTTCGGGTATGGGTGTATGTTCCGATGCTACATGACCCGAACACACCTAGAGTGTATGATCTGATGCTACGTGACCCGGCCTCACCTGGAGTGTATGTTCTGATGCTACGTGACCCTGCCTCACTCTAGAGTTGTGGTTAATGTTGTTATTGCCTAGGTGGTCTGTTGAGATCTCAGGCTTGGTTGGGCCTTGTGTGCCATGATTGATGCTTGATTTGTTGAGACATGTGTTTAGGCAACTAGTGGTAGCGCCGTTGTTATCTTGTCATGATATCATATCTTGTAGCATCGTTCTTATTTATGATTTGCATGAAGCATAGTTGAGTGGTTGTGTATCCACTGAGCTTTGTTAGCTCAGCATTCACAATCGTTGTTTCTGTTCACAGGTTAGTAAATTTGACATGTTGCTTGGAGGAGCACCATCTGCGAAGGATTCCAGTGCCTTATCTCTCTAGAGTACAACAGTTAGGTCTTTGGGCTATGTATTCGTTGAAACCTATTATACATTGTAACTTGTATTATATTTTTAAAATGATAGAGTCAACCATTTTATAATGTAATTTTAAAAGAAACCCCATTGTCTATGTTTCAAATATTACTTGTACTTTACTGGATTGAAATAAAATGGTTTTTTTGGAAATTTATTGTGGATTGGGCTAAACTAGGTTGGAAATTGTATGGTTGGGTTTCAGGCTTGAAGCCCAAATGTGACATCCTCGTCGAGGGTGTTACATACAAATAGACAATCAAGTAATTTTTGGTACCCAAATTGCTTTGGATGGCATTAGTCCCAAAAATTTGTGTCCCCTTAGGAATCCATTTTTCAATGTATTCCTTTTTGTTTGAACAAATTAGTCCCTTAGGGACCCAACTGTTCTTAATCATTTTGCGTTTGAAAAATGTAGGGAAACTAGATTATCTTTTATAAAAATTTGTTTCACAAAATTTGATTTGGAGCTACCTCCAAATTCACACTTTTGAAATTTTTTGTTAAACAAATTCTTTTTAAGATCATCAATTTCCCTATGATGATCCTTTTGAACTTTTATAAGTAAGTTTTGTAAATCCAATTTTTTTCTCAAAAGCTTCAAACTTTGCTTCAAGTTCGAGATTGGTTTTACAAAGTAATTCATTTTTGATTTTCAATTTTAAAAACAACTTTTTGTTTTTTTAAAAAATAAGCCTTGAATTCCAAAACCAAATCATCACAGGCTTCTTGTAACTCATCAAAAGTATAAGAATTTAAATTAGATAAGTTAGAAGTTACCCTTGAATCTTCTTTGATGGCCATGAGACAAAGGTTGGATTCCTAATCATCGGTGGAGTCCTCTTCATCACTCCATGTAGCCACTAATACCTTCTTCTTATGGCTTGATCCATTCTTCTTGAAATGAGGCCAGTCATACTTGGTGTGCCCCGACTTCTTGCATTTGAAGCAAATAATGGGATCTCTTCTCTTTATTCTCGATTCATTTCTTGATTCTTCCTTTTATTGCTTCATGAATTGGGTGAATTTCTTAAAGAGCTTGGCCATCTATTCTTCTTCACTATCCTCTTCACTTGACTTTTCTTGTTGGCTTGTGGAGGATTTAAAAGCAACATCAAAGTCTTCAATGCCTTGCTCTTCTTTCTTTTTCCCCTTTGACATCATCATTTCATGGGTTAGCAAAGATCCCATAAGCTTATCAAGCTTGAGCTCCTTCAAATTCTTTGCTTCAATGATTGCGGTCTTCTAGGAATCCTATGAATCGGGAAGTGAATAAATCAACTTCCTCACAAGCTTGTCCTCCGAAATCACTTCTCCATAGCTTTTGTGTCCACTCCCAATGATGGAGAATCGATTCGAACACAACTTTGATGTCTTCTTTCGGGTCCATCTTGAAGTTATCGTACTTAAGGTTGAGAAGACCAATCTTGGTCTCCTTTACTTCATTTGTTCCTTCATGAGTGACTTCAAGCTTGTCCAAATCTCCTTGGTACTCAAACAAGAAGATGCCTTTGCATACTCATCGGGTCCAAGTGCACAAAACAAGATGTGCATAGCTTTTATTGTTGAGTCGTATCTTTTTTCGATCTTCTGCATTCCATTCTGCCTTGCTTTTTTATGGAATGAATGAGCCATCAAGAACTACATCTCAAAGATGATAGTAAATGGCTTTGATGAAGAACATCATTCTATTCTTCCTATAGGAGTAGTTAACACCGTTGAAGTAAGGAGGCTTGTCGATGGATTGCGCCATGATCTCTAGTTGATGTAAAAAGGTTGAGCACTTTAAGGATCGACTTTAGGATGTTAATTCGGCGTAGAGAAAAAGTTTTGATACCAATTGTTGTGAGGCTCGAACGATCAACCGAGATAGCCAAGAGGGAGTGAATTGGATTTTTGCTTTAGTAGATGAATGGCTAAGAAATAAAAAATGGGACACAATGATTTATAGTGGTTCGACTTCCTAATCAAGGTCTACCTCCACTACCTTAACTATCCACACTAAGGATTTTCCACAAATTCACTAATTTGTCTTTCCTTTTTCTGGGCTCAAGGAGATAAACCTAACAACCAAGACTTATACCCAAAGTCTTGAAAACACTCTCTTAGAAAGAGAAAACAAAATGGCAAGTAAGGAAAACCTCTCTAGGCAAATTTGTTTGCAATTTAAGCACTCACCCAAACCCTAACACTTGAGCAAATATAACAATTAAGCTCACAAGTGTGTTCTACAAAGAAATATGACAAAATTAAGCACCAAGACACTTTCTCTATCATTGAATGTTGGTAGTTGGTTTCTTGATGTTGCATGGCTAGTTGAAGAGATCTTTTAAACTCTCTAAGGAGTTTGTGGCTGTTACTAGCTGTTGTGGTTGATTTGGAGCTGTTGGGGACATTATTTCCAGCATTAAATGCACTTCTGAGCTCATCGGCATCGGTACACAAGGACAGGTATCGGTACACCTGCTCAAAATAGAAAGAGCCGTTGGGCAAAATTACACTGGGTATCGGTACACTATGTAGGTGTATCAGTACACCCCGTATTGTATCAGTATGGCTAAGGTCATATCGATACCCTATTTTGCTACTGGAAAATGGAGTTTAGGGAAAACAAAAGGGCATATCGGTACAAGTAAAACGAGTACCGATACAGCTGACTAGGTATCGATACACTAACAGGTGTATCGATACACCTGGTCTATTTTTGACACTTTGGCTATTTAAAATCATTTTAAACATGTCAAAAATCCTTTGAAAACATTTTTGCAAATTTGTTTTAGTCCAAAACATTTTTCATTTAAGTTATACCAAAATCAAATATCTCAACGATATGGTCTTCAAAGACACAACAATAGCATATATAATGATCAGTCCTATGACATGCCTAACATAATTGGTCACTTAATTTTTATGTCATACTTTATAATAGCATCATATATAATGATCTTCTGCATTCCATTCTGCCTTGCTTTTTTATGGAATGAATGAGCCATCAAGAACTACATCTCAAAGATGATAGTAAATGGCTTTGATGAAGAACATCATTCTATTCTTCCTATAGGAGTAGTTAACACCGTTGAAGTAAGGAGGCTTGTCGATGGATTGCGCCATGATCTCTAGTTGATGTAAAAAGGTTGAGCACTTTAAGGATCGACTTTAGGATGTTAATTCGGCGTAGAGAAAAAGTTTTGATACCAATTGTTGTGAGGCTCGAACGATCAACCGAGATAGCCAAGAGGGAGTGAATTGGATTTTTGCTTTAGTGGATGAATGGCTAAGAAATAAAAAATGGGACACAATGATTTATAGTGGTTCGATTTCCTAATCAAGGTCTACCTCCACTACCTTAACTATCCACACTAAGGATTTTCCACAAATTCACTAATTTGTCTTTCCTTTTTCTGGGCTCAAGGAGATAAACCTAACAACCAAGACTTATACCCAAAGTCTTGAAAACACTCTCTTAGAAAGAGAAAACAAAATGGCAAGTAAGGAAAACCTCTCTAGGCAAATTTGTTTGCAATTTAAGCACTCACCCAAACCCTAACACTTGAGCAAATATAACAATTAAGCTCACAAGTGTGTTCTACAAAGAAATATGACAAAATTAAGCACCAAGACACTTTCTCTATCATTGAATGTTGGTAGTTGGTTTCTTGATGTTGCATGGCTAGTTGAAGAGATCTTTTAAACTCTCTAAGGAGTTTGTGGCTGTTACTAGCTGTTGTGGTTGATTTGGAGCTGTTGGGGACATTATTTCCAGCATTAAATGCACTTTTGAGCTAATCGGCATCGGTACACAAGGACAGGTATCGGTACACCTGCTCAAAATAGAAAGAGCCGTTGGGCAAAATTACACTGGGTATCGGTACACTATGTAGGTGTATCGGTACACCCCGTATTGTATCAGTATGGCTAAGGTCATATCGATACCCTATTTTGCTACTGGAAAATGGAGTTTAGGGAAAACAAAAGGGCATATCGGTACAAGTAAAACGAGTACCGATACAGCTGACTAGGTATCGATACACTAACAGGTGTATCGATACACCTGGTCTATTTTTGACACTTTGGCTATTTAAAATCATTTTAAACATGTCAAAAATCCTTTGAAAACATTTTTGCAAATTTGTTTTAGTCCAAAACATTTTTCATTTAAGTTATACCAAAATCAAATATCTCAACGATATGGTCTTCAAAGACACAACAATAGCATATATAATGATCAGTCCTATGACATGCCTAACATAATTGGTCACTTAATTTTTATGTCATACTTTATAATAGCATCATACATTTTAAATATATGCTCACAATTGTGGATTTTAATCCAACAAGCGGGTGTGGATTGGAAAATTGTACCTGCCGTGAGTGGCGGGTAGGTGATGAATATGAAAATTTTAGGTGGGTATGAGTATGGGGATGGCGGAGGGGGTATCTGCACCCTTCCCGCCCGTTTGTCATCCCTACGAGATACACCATTGATGAGTACAGCTCAGAAAACTCTGAATTTGATCGTTTTTTTTTTTTTGTAAACAATTGCCTTTGAGGTTCCACGAGAACGGATGGAATTTATTCGGTATGAAATAAAGTTCAGTTTTCTTTAATCTTTATTGCCATGCAATAGCCAAAGTATGATGAAATAAAGTAAGTGATTATCCCACACACTTTTGGACAGATTTCTTTTTAACATCCTTTCAGCATTCGAGCACAGATTGCCTTACCATACGTGAACACAAAAAGGAAAAAATTTCAACCTTAGATATTTTTCCGATTGCTTTGAAGTTCTTGCTGCAAAGGATCTAACAAAGTAAGGAAACATGAGATTCAATCCACGATTTTCTATGCGAGGGACCGAAGATTGAAACCTAACCATAAAATCTCTGCCACACTGTCCTCTAAATGTAGTTGTAAGCTGTTGGATTTTTTTGTTTACTTGTTTTTGGATCCCAACCTGTTTAAAGGAAGATAAAGAAAAAAAATTAATGGTACCGGAAGAAAAAATGAAGGAAATCAATAGATGAAATCGTCTGTTTTTACCAATCTTTATGTCCATGGACGAAAGAGAGGGAAGATAAAAAAAGAGAAAAAATGAAAAAAATAACATGTTATGTAGTGTTTTTTAACGATAATGATCGTAATGAAAGCGATATAATATTAAGTGATCGTAATGAAAGTATTCTAAAAATTTGATGACTACAGTGTAGTTTACCCTATTTTTAAACATGAACTTAAGGATTTTTACCTTTTCATTTAGCCGAGTCAGTCAGTTGGCAAATTGATTGTCTTTTTGTTGTGAAAATATTGGATTTGACTAGGTGTGTAAAACCCGACTCGATTCACACCTACAGCAGTCGATCTAAGATGAATTGGTGAGTTTGATTAACAATTCCAGCAACTACTTTAAAGATTCTTACCTTATAAATAAAAGATTTACCGACGACTTCATTGAGTATCAGCTATTATTATTATTATTATTATTATTATTATTATTATTATTATTATTATTATTATTATATAACCATCAATATTATATTTATCGATTTGATTATTTTGATTTAGTATTATAGAAGTTTATTATGGGGCAAATATTTCAACTCTTATACAAAAAGATATTATGTTTGAACTTATATTCTCCTAGATGTTATAACAATAACCATACCGTCCAATTTAAAATTCATTCGACTAATTTAAAATTTTCTGAACAAATATAACATTAAATAATTATCTTATTATGCGATTATTTATTTTAAAAATAATTTTAATTATTATTTTAAAATAACATTATATATGGGGTGAGCAAAATTCGAATAGAAAAAATAAATTTTTCGACTCGACTCGAAAGAAATTCAAATAAAGTTTGAGTTGTAAAATAGAAATGAATAACTTAAAAGTTTTAGTAATTACTGGATTTGATTTTTAAGTTCAATTCTAGTTTCTCAATTTTTCCTGATATATATATATATATATCATATGATTGGTGAAAAACGTTTAAATTGGAATCGAATTCTACTATAACATGATAAATATTTACAATTAAATTTGTATAGGAACTCAAAAACTCGAACTCGACTCAAAATTTTTTAAATAAAATTTGAGTCATAAAATATGACACGTCAACTTGAATAACTCAAATTTTTTTGATTCGACTCCACTTGACTCACTCATTCCGAACGCTCAACCCTAATTATATATACACAATAACTTATAGGTAACTTGACTAGCCTGTTGTTTAAATATATTCATTTCAAGATTGAAGTCAAACAAAAATCAGAACTAATTATAATTCAAATTAAACTTTCTTATTAGGTGCAAAGGGGCCGCCTCTGGTTTAAATGGTGTATTTACACTTTCTCATTCTCTTTTAAACATTAATAATTAATTTAACTTAATCTTTTTTTACCCTTTAATTAAATAGAAAAAATATCAAAAAATTAAACATGAGACTAACGGAATTTATATAAATTCTTCACTACTTCACTCATAATAATTTGTTAAATGATTTTTTATGAATATACATTTTTATATAAATATTTTTATCCACCTTTTTTGTTGGAGTGAAAAATCTAGTATAACATAAATTCAAATAATCATTTTAGGAAAAAAATCTAGTAGACTGTTGGGTGGGTGATTTGAGTTTACAAGAAGGCTTAAAGAATTACACATACCTTTTTTTAAGGTGTGATAAAAACATGAAAAACTAAGTTGAACAACAAAAAAAAAAGTGTATGTGGCATTTTTTTAACTTTGTTTATAAAATTTAAAAGTTATATTATTAATGTGTCAAAAATTAACGTGTAATTTTATTTATTAAAAACTTAAATCCATATTAATATAAATGGAATATAAAAGCCCGGCGGATCTTGGTAAAATAAATATAAGTAGAGGGGGACAATTTAAAATTTTTGAAAGTTTAAACTAATTTTTTAAAATTTTAAGAATTATTGAGAAATTTCAAAATTTTAAAAGAGGACTTAATTAAAAGTATTAGAAGAAATAAAATTTTAATGACAATTTTAATTTTTTTTGAAGGAGTCGAATTAAAATTTGTTAAAATTTGAGGGGCCAAATGAGAATTATTCAATTTTTTGGGGACGGGTTCAGGATCTCCTCTGGCCCTCACCAACTCCGGCTCAATCTCCAAATTAGCACCATTTGGGGTTAATTTTACAAAAATAGCACCCAAAATTCTAAATTTCCCAGACTAGCACCATTATAGTGAACTCGCCGTCCATGCACGGTGAGTTCGGACTTTTTTTTTTAAAAAAAACTCCATTTTAAACTTAATCAGGTTGATTAAGTTAATCCTACTCCGAACTCGCTGTGCATGGGTAACGGTCAGTCGTAACGTCTGAAACATAACGTAACGGGGAAAATATGATTGTTAGTCAACGGATACTACATGAAACTCGTCGTGCATGGACAGCGAGTTTCATGTTGTATTTGTTGACCAACGGTCATATTTTTCCAATTTAGGGTTTTTAGTTTCTTAAATATAGGTAATTTCGTTTAGGGTTTAGAGCACAAAAAAATTCTTCCTCCTCTTCTGTTCAAGCAAAGCAAACAAGATTGTAGAGTCGTGTGATTTTCGAGAGCACCAAAAAAACCAACCACTCAAATATTTGGGAAGATTGAAGGTAACACTTTTTGAGTCTTTAGATTATGTTGTTTGAGAGATTTTAGTAACTTGTTTTGGGATTAGGTTTTAGGGTTAATTGAATGAATTTTTTATGTATGATTAATTATGTTGCATCTTAATAGTAAAGATTGTTGTAATTATTTTAATAGAATTTTTGTTGATATTCGATTGATTTTTGATTGTTTGGGTATTTTTGGAGCAAAATTATTTGAAAAGATGGCGTTATTAAGACTACAAGATTCCCGCATTACGAAGAACATGAATTTATTGGTAAATTTTTTTGTCTTTATTTTATTTTTAAGTTTTAATTCTAAATGATACAATACTAATTTGATTTAAATTGTGTGTTTGTAGTCCAATGAGGCTTGATATGGAGTGACCCGTCAAGCGTGTATACAACAGGATTTCTGGATACAGACAATTTATATTGCACGTCAATAATTTGTGACTTCCAAATCGTGCCGAAGTTGATTAATGGGTTGGTTGATCATTAGAGACTAGAGACGTATACCTTCCACATGTCGTGCGGGGAGTGTATCATCACTCTCGAAGATGTGGCTATGCATCTACGTGTCCTAGTTTTGGGCAGTCCAATCATTGCTCAAAACTAATATTTTGCTGAAGTTTTCTGCTTCGATTATTTGGGGAAAGCACCACTGGAGGGCGTGGTTGATGGAAAACGTGTGAAACTAACATGGCTGAAGACGACTTCCTAAGTGGATTCAAATTCCATAGTCGTAGAAATTTAATGCGCTGCTCGAGCGTATATATTTCTCCTTCTCGGTGGTATGCAAATGCTGGACAATGGAGTTCTCATGCGCACACGTAGTACCTCTCGTTCTTAAGGACTTCGTTCGGAGCAAGAAAATTCAGTTGAAGATATGCAATTTTAGGTTTTCTCTACCGTGAGTTGTGCAAGGCAGCAAAATAGTTTGTCATGGATAGAAGATTCTTGAATGCCTGTAACACCCCCTTCCCGGCCTGGTAAGGAACCGGGTCGGAGTATGCTATTGATGTTTGATACAGTAATCGGTGCATTATTTTTAATCAATAATCAGTAATTCAGAAGCGATACGATATTTATCAATAACATAATACAATACTATAACGGTACAATGAGGGTGGTGATTCGATACGAAGATATGATTATCAAGTTAGGATCAATTTTAAACTTTTACAAGTTTTAGGGACTAATATGTAATTTTACTAAATTGGAGGTCTTTTTCTAAAATTAAACTTACCAATGTGAAATTTGATCTATTAACAATGAGTATATTAGTTTTCATGCCAACCAGAGATCATTTACCCCTTCAATTGAACTACTAGTAAACAATGACCATTTTGTAATTTTCTAGAATTATTCGCATAACTTTTAACTGATTTACTTGTATCTTTACCAGTACTCGGGGAGGTCGTACCGATACGCCCTTATTGTTAATTCTTTCAAACCTACATCTGGTATCGGTATACGCTACACCTTACCGGTACGATAACTTGATGTCTTATAAATCGGTACGGGTCCATCACTGCACCGATACGCTAACCTTAATTCCCTAAATTGAATCAATTATGTGTATCAATATTGACCTACCCATACTAGTAACCCTGCTACAGTAATTTTCCAGTGTCGAAAATCTGTACAGATACGCTTAAGACCGTATTGATACGCCTTGTTGACCAGCATTGACATGGTCTAAAAATACATACTCGTACCGACATGACATCACCTGTATCAATACGACAGGGTCTATAATGATAGATTTGGTCTAGTTTTTATCCATTTTGACCTATCATACAGTGTCCAAATCCTATGAAATTTTACAGGAAAAATTAATTAACCATATTCTACTATCATACCAAATTTCATAGCTATGTGAATCCATTACTAGAATTTTACCTTTTTAGGCCAAATATGTAATTTTACCACTTTTAGCCAATCTTAAAAGTGTCATCTTAGGCACTTAAGCTTACACAACCACATACAACATATATATACAACAAAATGGCCAAAAGTGACTTAACAAACTATCATGCCACCATACTAGGAGTTTGTGGGGACGATAAACATTACTCTAGGTACCGTTGTGACTTGCCAAAAACCTTTAACTCCCTGATCTCTTGTAAAGACCTTCCTTAACCTGAAATGAATGAAATAAAATGAATTAGGCATACTTTTCCTAGTGAGGTAGTAATACATAGTGGCAATAATGATGGTATGAAATTCAAATCATGCTATGACAATATCAATGCTATGGCAATATCAGTGCTACGACAATATCAATGCTATGACAATATCAATGCTACGACAATACCAATGCTATGGCAATATCAATGCTGTAACCATATTCAATAAAATATTGAACTTATATCAATAGTTTTCCCTTGGATCGAAATAAGATAGTGGATACACAAATTCCTACACCTCGCTAAATCAATGAATGGTCCAGTCCCCCCGCCTCGCCAATTGACCAATAACACAAACATCCCTCCGCCTCGCCACAATAAAGGTCGTAGCCCAAGGACTGTATTTCTAACGCTATGAAATTGGGCCTAGAAGTTAATCAGATCGATTAGATGGTTTAGGAGAATCGGGTTATGCAATTTGAGTTAGTTTTGGAAATTAAATTCTAATAAATTATTCTTGGCTAAAATAAAATATGGAAAAATGCTAGAGAATACTTAATTAATATTTTAAGTATTTTGGTAAATTCAATTTGAAGTAATTAAATCTAATTTTGGTCCGGTGACAAAATGAAAAGTTTTTAAAACTGTTTTTGTTGACTAAATCGTAAAAGGGTCAAAACTTACAGGAGCTATTTGACCAAACTTTTCCATCAGCTTTCCCCTTAATTTAGTCTATTTTTAAAGTGTTTTAATTGGTTTTGATGATAAAATAAAATAGGATTAATAAAAAGGATTTTATTTTCACAAAAATCACTTTCTCACGTAACTAACTTCGATGTCACTTTTCTCTCAACTTTCTCAGCAGCCAAACTATCAAAATCTTTCCAAAATTTCCAGGAATCAATATCTTTTGATTTACTACTTGATTCCTTAGATTTCTACTACAAAATCTACTTGGATTTCAACCAATCTTTGCCAATTAAGGGAGAAATAAGCAATTAGAGGTGATTTTCGTTTCTCTCCTCTAAGTAAAGGTTCTTTATTGAAATTCCCAAGTTCTTGATCCTTTACAGCTGATTTATGTTATGGAATTATGATTTAATCATGGATTTGGTAATTAAATTGAGTTTTTTGTGAAAATTGGATAAATACTATTTTGGATCTGTTTTGTATTGAATTTTATTGGTTTAGATCTCTTATGAGATGTATTTTAATGTTGAAAGAAGTGATCAATAAAAGAAATCCCGAAACTATGTGAGTTGCTAATTTCTAGGTTGTAAATAGTTGGATTTTAGTGTGATCTTGATGTTGTAGAGGTTTTGGAGGTATAAGGATGTAATTAAGATGTTTTTGGATGTTAATTGATGTTGTTAAGATGTTAGAATCATTAGGTTTTGGCTGGGCTTTGTTTAGATGAGGTTTGATGATGATTTTGATTATTTTAGAGAGGAGTTTGATGGTTTCTTGTGAGGCAAAGTTGTGTTTGTAGGTTGCTGGAAATTAGAGGTGCATGGAAGTGCATTAATCCTCTATTTTTGATTGGGTAAAGTAGGGGAGTTGAATCCTATAGCTTTTGGAGAGGTTGCGAAAGCTTGATTCTCGTAGAGGCTAGCGAGCTTTGGATTGTTGGTGACTGGAAACACGTTTTACTGCTTTTAAAAACTTGAAGATGGTTGTTGGGAGTTTAGATAAAGTTTTAAACACTTATCTAAACTCAAAAGTAAGTATTGGTTGAGCTCTCTCTCGATATCGGTTTTGCAAAATACAATCTCATGCACATGATTATGGTTTTGATTACTCACTGTATTATGCATGTTCTAGAAATGAAAGATGTTTCAAAAGATCATATATGATGATTATTGAGAATGATATATGGTTTATGAAAGTATTTCATGATTACTAAAATACATGGTTTAATGTATTTGAAATTGGATTGGTTTGATGCATATGTAAAATAGTGAAGTAATGTTCTTTTATTGAATATATTGGCAAATGGCTGAGATTAAAATGTTATCGGCTATAGTTGGCTAGCCATAGGGTTTAAAGTGAACTATAATAAGTCACCTCATGTGTGTCGAGGGGGTTAACTGTGCCATTTTCTCCACCATGAGAACCACAGCGGTCGAGGGGTTAATTGTGCCGTATGCTCCTGCTAGTGGATTTATACATCATAACTGTTGAGTTGGATAATTGTTCCAATGCTCCGTTTGAGGATGTGTGTGAAGTGGTCGTAGGAACCATTTGGGAAATCCGTGTATCCGATGTGTTTTTATAAATGGTATGGTTCTGGTTTTGAGTCACTGAAAGCCAATATATAAGATAATGTATCATGATAAATGGATTATGTTTGTATAATGTGATTTATACATGAGATGCTCTTTAAGCTTGTTATAGAGATTTTGGCATGTGAATCTTAAATTGAGTTTGAGATAGAATCCATGATACATGTGTTGCAAATGTTTAAATGTGCATATTTGAAGAGATTATAGAAGCATGAGATGATTTTACCATGAGACTTATACTTTTGGTTTGAATTAAAATGACTTTAATTGCATTGATGAGCTTATAGCTTACGCTCTCCTTTCTCATCAATGTAGAGAAATAGGCCTTTTAGGACATCAAGTACGCAAGAGAAGATCCAAGGGTTGAGACATTTTCTAAGTATAGTTTTATAAATGCTAAGTAGTAATAAAGGTAATGTGACCAATTTGTATTTGGGAGGTTTATTTTGGATACTCCATGTTTGTACAAGTTTGGTTTGAGGTTTTGGACCTGTACGATGCTTAATGTTTGATTTTGAGGGGTTGGGAAACACTATACATGCTTAGGTAGAAATCATGCCTAAAGGAGTTATGTTTGGATTTGAGATTTTGTGTATGATAATTAAATATTGTTTGGAGTATGTTAGATTGAGCCAAAATGTCATATGTTGGACCAAGAGGTCATTACAGGTCTGTCCATACAAGTACGGGTCCTCAGGGATCGGTATGTAGGGACCCATCTCGGCTCAATCTGGGCAAAATTGCCTAGGGGTATTGATACACCTGCTAACCATATCGATACGTGTAGCTGAAAAATAATCCTAGTGTCGGTACACATGCAACCATATCGGTACGCTTGAGGACCGTATCGGTACGCATTAGTATTTTAAACCTTTTGCGACATGGTAAGTGTCTGTACCGGTACGCCAGCTGTTAATTCAGTTAAGATGCCTTTTGAAGTTTGTATTCTTTGCAATTTAGTCCCTGTTTCTTAATTATGCAATTAAATGAGTTTGGATGGCTATTTTAAGTTGAGATTTAACATTAGTATATGAAATATGACTAATTAAGGATTGGTAACTTTAGATTTCATGAATTTCCTTTTAATGCTCAGAAATTACATTTTGGTCCCTGTGACGCAAATTCGTACAATTGGATGTCAATTCGACGCCCGATTGAGTTGCAGACTTCTCCATAACCAGCATGTTCACCTTAGGACCTAAATATGCATTTAGATAAGATAAAAGAAAAAATAGACCATTTCAATATAAATCTTTTTGAGTTTGTCTCGGTAAACCCTAATGTAGCTTGTTTAGTTCGGTCTTACGACTAGACCGGGTCAAGGAGGTTACAGTAGTCCACCCATACCAATGAGCTCATGAATTCTATGGCATGCCAATTGTATCTAATGTCCTCTCAAATCCAAGGATACAATAACATTGTCGATGGCAATAACAATGGCAATAAAGATGACAATATCCGTAACCCCCTTAGCCCAACCTAGCAGAAACCAAACTAAAATAGTCACATTAGGTTTGCCGAAGCAAACCCGACCAAATAACCTAAATCGAGACTATTTTTATTTTTTATCTTGTCAATATGCATATTATTATTATCCTAAGTGAACATGCTTTAGCAGAAACATCACATTGTAATCAGATTGCGAAACAGGTACAATTGCTCAACAATTCAAATTAGGGGGCCAAAATGTAATTTTTACAAATTATAGGGGTTTTTTTACATGTAAAGTTACCCAATCTTTATTAGTCCAATTTCATGCTCATATGATAAATTCCAACTTAAAACAATCATCCAAACTCATTCAATTGCATACATAACAATCAGGGACTACTTGCAAGATTTCCAAACTTCAACACACTGGCATACACAAAATCAACAGTGCGTACCGATACAGGCAAGCCCGTACTAATACAACTTAACAAACTTAACAACTACTCGTACTAATACACCTTCAACTGTATTGATACGGTGTGTTGACCCACTCGTACCGATATAGCCTTGACTCGTACCAATCCCCCATGCATTTCTCAAAAACTCAGGATTCTAGTGAGCAAATCGCGTAACGATACAATACCCCGTGTATTGGTACGACTCTTTAAAATTGAAGGAATCGTACTAGTACTCAAACCCATGTACTAGCACTAGTATAATATTTCCTCAAGGCGTACTGATACGGTGGCTAAGCATACCAATACCCTCTGCTTTATTCTGATGATTTGAGTCTTTCCAGACCCACGTACCGACCGTTGGTAACTGTACCTGTACGCAGAGGCCTGTAATGACCTCTAGGCCTAACATATGACACTTTGGCTCACTCTAAACAACCTTAACACAAATCTAAACAACATATAACACCAGGAGCATGCTTGACAACATCAATCTAGAATTTTAAGCAAGCCTAACAAGTCCAGCACAATCATTCACAAAGTCTATAGGCATGCTCCCTAGTAAACATCCAAAACATAAATCCATCCACATCTCAAGCACTTTAAACTACTTACAAATCCAAACCAACAATCAAAACTTGCACGTACAGGGAGTTCACCAAATAACCTTGCCAAATCAACATTTGACAAATAACCTTCCCAAATCAACATTTGACACATTGCCCTTATCACTAGTATATAATGTTCCAAACCATACTTTGAAAACAAGTCCTTGGAATTCCTTCCTTGCTTCCTCACTGCCCTTTGATGGAAAAAGAGAGCGAAGCACACAAGGCTTAGTGTGGAATGCTCAAAAACCAACCACCATCACTGCTTTTTAAACCATTTAACATTCCTTTTTAAAACACTTTCCAAAAAACTTTTCAATCATCATTTCCACATCATGCCTTATCAAAACCATGCACTTAACATTTCCAAAACAGCATGTTAAACCATATGCAACATGTATCATGAATTAACAACAAAATCCCATTTGCTACCCTCCATTTAAGCTCTCCCATGCATACTACCAATGCAAGGCTTAAACAGTAAAACATGTTTAAACCATATTACACAACATAAATCATATAATGATACAACATCAATTATATTGGCTTACAAGTGATCATTAACTAAATTTCACTTTCCAAAACATAACATCGGATACACAGATTCAACAAGTGTTCCCTCACCACTTAACATACAATCTATCGACATCTCAAGGTTCACCAACGAGAGTTTTCACTACATATAAACCCCCCCACCGTTGTGATACCCGTGATGGAGTTTTTGGTACACATAAACCTCTCAACACCACTCATCGGCTAGATGTATAACCCACTAACAGGAGTCTTCGATACAATTTAAACCCCTCAACTGTTAGGGTACTTGGATGGAGTATTCGGTACTACGAATCAAAACCCCTCAAAATCCAAGGTGACTTTTTATAGTGCACTATCAATCCTATGGCCGACCAACTATATCCGATAACATTTTCAAACCTTTTCATACCATCACTTGCCAATATATTTTATTTTATTAACAACAACTCACTGTTTTCATATGCATCATCAAAACCATTTAACCAATGCAATAAACCTTGTATTAACCAATGTTCATAAACATTAACAGAATGTGCATTACCTCCAAATGCATCAACATCAATATGTAATCAATTTCTAACATTAAACCATGCTCAAAACATGCATATACAGTGAGTAATTAAACTATTTAAACAAGTGCATAAAAACCAATTGCCAAACTGTGTTTGAGAGATAACTCATCCTTTACTTACTTTCGAGCTTAGACCACCATTTCAAGCTTGATCTGAACTCCCAAAAACAACTTTCAAACCTTTACAAAGCTATAAAGCACGTTCTCACTCACCGACACGCAAAGCCTCACTTGTTGATATGGTAACTGTTGCGTGTGATAAGTGCTACGCAATTGAGCAAGTATACACGTCGCAAGTAATAAAGTGATATGAGTATCGAGTATCGTCTCCACAGGGATTGGTTTGGGCCACTTTGCTTAAGTTCTTTGCCTTTGTGAAAAGTAAAAACACAATTAAATGATTATAGGAGTTTAACTAATAAATAAACTAGAAAGCAATAAAGTAAAAGAAAAGATGAGATCGAATGAGAGAGAGATAGGCCAGGTTATCGTGAGTTGAGGTGTGATAGCCGATTGGATCGTCTTGGTAAAAGAGTGCACGGGCAACTCGGTTGCCGTGGCAACTTACAAACGGGTTGCCTTGGCAACTAATCGATGGTTGCCTAGGCAACTAGTTGGGCAACTACTTGGGCGTCTGGGCAGCAACTTCAAGGTTCGGCAGAGCGTTCTTCAATGGTTTCTTCTTATCCCTAAGTCGAAACTCTAGCTACTTGTGCATGCCTTGATAATACATCCTGCGTGAATCAAGGGTGAACAACAACCAATCTTTGCGCTCCTCTTAGCCGTTGAAATCCTTAACTTATTCCTAAGCCGGATTAATCTTCACCATCAATAGATTGAATAAAGACCATACTCATTCGTTTCTTGAATCTAACTCTCCCGATATTAGATAAATATATGAAGTTACGAGATCCTCTCCCAATTCACTCGCAAACAAGAATAAGAACCAAGAATGAGTAAACCTTGAATTGAAAGTGCAAACTCTTATTACCTAAACAAAATCCAATTGTTTTTCACAACAACAAAACACAATAACCCTAACCAGTCAAGTTAGTTCATGGTTGGGTTCAAAAGGTATACAAAGAATAATCCCCAAACCATGAATCTAATGGAAGCAAAGAAGAAGAAGAAATTGAACTCTCTCCCTCCTTGCTATCTTGTCGAAATCTCTTCCTTCTTGCCCTTTGGAGCTGTCGAAAATCCTCTCCTCTTCCTCTCTTTGGATTGTCGAAATCTCCATCTTATTTATAAGGCTAGGGCAAAGTCCTTCTTTGAGGTGGAAGTTAAGTTGGAATTAAATTATCTTTAAAGAATATAATTCTTTATTATAATTGTATTCCTACTAGAACTTCTCCTATCTTCTTGGAATTTAATTCTTCTTTAATCTCTGCATGGAAATCAAATTCCTTTGGGTTTGGGCTTTGCTCCACGTCATCTTGGGCTTGTCTAGTCATCAATTTCGACTACCACATCACCTTTGCTCTTGTCGACAATTGCCATGGCAACTGGCTCGGCGTCTCCTTCATGCATTGCCCTCCTTCATGCCTTGCTTTGGCAAGTGATCCTGCATATACACACAAAACACACCAAAGCAGCATCTTTTCCCACAAAAACTACCAAGTTATGTAATCAAGCTCAACGATGGAAGGAAACATGGATTAATGCATGAATGGATAATTATGCAACTAATATGAGCCTAAGTCTAACAATAATATGAGTAAAAAGGGTAAGAAAAATAGTACTTTTGAACACTTATCACGCCCGAACTATTGCTTGTCCTCAAGCAATGCAAACTAACAATTACCTGCCAAGACTTTAATCATCAAAGACATGCTTCAAACTTGAATTCAAACCTCAGAACCGTGTCACAAAGTATGATCACCTTTTAATTTTTCGGATAGCCCAAAAATTACCCGGAACAAAACTATAGTGCTCGTGCCAATGTGTGTGCGTAGTTGTGTACAAGTTGATTTTCAAGATTCTATGTGAACAATAGGCTTTTATCAATTTAATTACTGGGGCATTTTTATTTTTATTTTCACTAGAGCCAATTTCGGGCACCTCTAGCAAAGTAAGCAATTTTTCATTTTATTTTAGTCGACTAGAGCCAATTTCGGGCACCTCTAGCGATTCTTTAATGTGCATTAACTACTAGAGCCAGTTTCGGGCACCTCTAGCAAGAAAGTGCATTTACTACTAAGCCAGTTTTGGGCACCTCTAGCAAGAAATTAACTTTTAATTTTCAATTTTAAATTTACCCTAATTTTAAGCAACCTAAGTTCACTAAGTTTCTTTCAATCAACAAGCCACAACCGTGTAAAAAAATTCAGTATCATAGTAAAATTCTAAGTTCTTTTCATGCAATCCTAAAATTAAAGGCTCTTTCAATTAAGTGCAGTGGAAAAAATTCATCATTGGATTTTCAACAAGTCTTAAGCAATTAAATCCAATTAAAGGAATGGCAAGTAACATATGCAACCTATATGTGATTGCTAAAAATGAATGCAACTAAACATGAAGCTAACTAGAAACCAACACCCCCCCAAACTCGAGAGAAGCATTGTCCTCAATGCATGTAAGAGTGAAATAAAATTTAAAAGAAACTAAATGAAATGAGTTAGTCGGAGAGGTCGTCACCTCGAGTGATAAGTTTCCTTCGTGCCGTTTGCTTGATTCATTTTTCAGTCGGTGGTTGAATGCTGGTGCCGCGTGAATAGCATTACTTTGATTTGATCCATGTTTGCCGATACAGGTTCACTTGCATGGGCATCAGTAGTTGCCGAAGCCATTGTTGTTGCCTGGGCATCACCAGTTTCTGTTGTGGTTGCTGTGGCAAGTAGTCGACAGTAAATTTCCTTAGCATGGTGGTTGTGAGTCTTGTTGTGGAAAAGAAAATAAAGAAAACCTGGAAACTAAAGATAATGAAGAAAAGTAAAATATCTCCTAAAAATAAAAATGAAAATAAAAAGAAAATATTGAAAGGAGAGCATGCTCAGGCATCTCCTAAAGTGACCACTTCTAATGTTACTGCATATCTGAGAAAACTTGAGGAGAGTCGTTTCCGATACTTCTTATAGTCCATCCGTACCCTCCATCGGGTGACAATATTGCCCAAAAAGAGTTGGGCCAATGTGCTCCCAGCTACTCCCTTTTGCATTACCATGGTGGAGGTGTCTTTCTTCTTTGTTCGCTTGTAGTCCATGTATACTCTCCACCTTGCTACTATTCCTGAAGGCACAAATATATTAATAGGAAAAATTATATCCATTCTCAACCATTCAATTGCCTCATTCTTGTCGACTTTTATCATGGTTGGATGTAGCCTTTGTTGTCGTGGCAATTGCTGCTCAAGCCAATTGCCGTGGCAATCAGTTGTCAAATTTTGCTTTAAGTCAAGGGAAAAATAAATTTTCTGAAGAGCTTTATGAATCCAAACACCTTTTTCTTTTGGCCTCTCAAACATCTCCATCAGTAGAGATTTCGATGGCTTCAAATCTACCAACCTCGGTTCCTCAAGACATACCTGCAATGGACGAGGTGAGTTTTTAAAGAATTCAAAAGGTTCAACTATTACCTGCTCATATTCCATTGGCAAAGTATTATCATCTCGTTGATCTTGCATGTGGTCGTGTAATTGCCGTGGCAATTGTAGATGAGAGCAATCTACAGATTCATGCTTTAACATCAACGTTGTAACCTTATGGGCATCAGGTTCCTCAGAATTTGCTGTAGTATTGTTGTTCTCAGCTTCACTGAGTGTTGTCGCGGCATTGCTCTGTTCAGGCTCCTCAATCATTGCCGAGGCAATTTGTTGTTCAAGCTTATCATGTGTTGGGCAGTCTCTCTCATTGGCATCCTCTTGACTTTGACGTTCTAGTTGTTCCTCACACATCGGAGAGATTTCTTGCCTTGGGACGTCAGTATCCCTAGGAATGAATTGTTGGTGCATGTTATCCATGACATATGTGGATCTCCCCAATTGATCTTCTGAAACCCCTAAGGTTGCATCCCACTGAGTTATCCTCGTATCCATAGATTTTGATAGCTCTCGAATCTCTTCAATTGATCCGTCAAGTCTAGCCAATGAAGCTAGTAACGTTTCCTCCAAGAAATTGGAATGCTCTTGAAAAGGACTACATTGCCATGGCATATCTGTTGCTGCGGCAAAATTGTTATGGTAAAAAAAATTTGAGCTTTTTGATCATACCATGAAGAATTTTGCTGCTGGTTCCCTCTATGGTCCTCCATGTAGTTATATGCACCGAAAATGTGAGGGCAATTTTCAAACACATGATGTTCTCCACACATAGCACAAGATTTTTCCACGGTATAAGTTCTTTGGGCTTTTCTCAGTTGGTATAGGTAATCATCAAAGGGTGCAAGAAACTCTTGATTGGATTGATTCATATCTTCCAACATCATCTCTCGAATAGATTGGCTTTTATTTCCCGACATGTTGGCGTCCCTTAACTTGTAGCGCACCTAATTTTTTTTTTGGTAAAACAAACAAAAAGAAAAGTTAGTAAAACTAATAGAAAAAATGCAATAACAAAAACAACTAACACCAATTGCCAATCCCTGGCAACGGCGCCAAAAACTTGTTGCGTGTGATAAGTGCTACGCAATTGTGCAAGTATACACGTCGCAAGTAATAAAGTGATATGAGTATGGAGTATCGTCTCCAGAGGGATTGGTTTGGGCCACTTTGCTTAAGTTACTGCACTGTGAAAAGTAAAAACACAATTAAAGGATTATAGGAGTTTAACTAATAACTAAACTAGAAAGCAATAAAGTAAAAGAAAAGATGAGATCGAATGAGAGAGAGATAGGCCAGGTTATCGTGAGTTGAGGTGTGATAGCCGATTGGATCGTCTTGGTAAAAGAGTGCACGGGCAACTCAGTTGCCGTGGCAACTTGCACAACGGGGTTGCCTTGGAAACTAATCGATGGTTGCCTGGGCAACTAGTTGGGCAACTACTTGGGCGTCTGGGCAGCAACTTCAAGGTTCGGTAGAGCGTTCTTTAATGGTTTCTTCTTATCCCTAAGTGGAAACTCTAGCTACTTGTGCATGCCTTGATAATACATCCCTGCGTGAATCAAGGGTGAACAACAACCAATCTTGCGCTCCTCTTAGCTGTTGAAATCCTTAACTTATTCCTAAGCCGGATTAATCTTCACCATCAATAGATTGAATAAAGACCATACTCATTCGTTTCTTGAATCTAACTCTCCCGATATTAGATAAATAGATGAAGTTACGAGATCCTCTCCCAATTCACTCGCAAACAAGAAAAAGAACCAAGAATGAGTAAACCTTGAATTGAAAGTGCAAACTCTTATTACCTAAACAAAATCCAATTGTTTTTCACAACAACAAAACACAATAACCCCAACCAGTCAAGTTAGTTCATGGTTGGGTTCAAAAGATATTCAAAGAATAATCCCCAAACCATGAATCTAATGGAAGCAAAAAAGAAGAAGAAATCGAACTCTCTCCCTCCTTGCTATCTTGTCGAAATCTCTTCCTTCTTGCCCTTTGGAGTTGTCGAAAATCCTCTCCTCTTCCTCTCTTTGGATTGTCGAAATCTCCATCTTATTTATAGGGCTAGAGCAAAGTCCTTCTTTGAGGAGGAAGTTAAGTTGGAATTAAATTATCTTTAAAGAATATAATTCTTTATTATAATTGTATTCCTACTAGAACTTCTCCTATCTTCTTGGAATTTAATTCTTCTTTAATCTCTGCATGGAAATCAAATTCCCTTGGGTTTGGGCTTTGCTCCACGTCATCTTGGGCTTGTCTAGTCATCAATTTCGACTACCATATCACCTTTGCTCTTGTCGACAATTGCCATGGCTACTGGCTCGGCGTCTCCTTCATGCATTGCCCTGGCAACTAGCTCTAGCCTTGCTTTGGCAAGTGATCCTGCATATACACACAAAACACACTAAAGCAGCATCTTTGCCCACAAAAACTACCAAGTTATGTAATCAAGCTCAACGATGGAAGGAAACATGGATTAATGCATGAATGGCTAATTATGCAACTAATATGAGCCTAAGTCTAACAATAATATGAGTAAAAAGGGTAAGAAAAATAGTACTTTTGAACACTCATCAGTAACCTTGCCTCTAAAGCTTTTGAAACAATCGCTCAAGCTTGAGGACCAACTTCCCCTATTTTATCCATACAAAAATAGAGGATTCAATGCATCAAAATGCATTCAACAGCACATCAACATAAATCCTCAACATCTACTACTCAATTTCACTCCACAACAACCGAAATCAACATCAAACATCATCCAAAATTAACCCAGTCACAATCTAACATTTTAACCCATCAATTAACATCTAAAAACACATTAACAACATCCTTAGACCTCCAAAATTCATAAAACCTCCACAACACCTCAAGAACTCACAACTAACAACCTATAAAATTAGAGATTCACATAGTTTTGGGATTCCAATGTTAAGGCCCACTTATTAACATTATTAAACATCAAAATCATTATTTGAATCAATCAATAACTCAACAAAACAGAGTTCATTCAAAAATCAGTCAATTTAACTTTGATTTAACAAATCTTCCATAATTAAACCATCAAATCAAGTTAGAAAACATATGTAAAGGATTAATAACTTGAGAATTTCAATAAAGAACCTTGTATTAGAGGAGAAGAACGAACCTCACCTCCAATACTGCTTTTCCCCATAATTGGATGGATTTACAAAACAAAACAATGAGAAACCATTAAATTTTGTTAGGAAATCATCATAATTCCATTAGAAATCAAAATATCAATTAAAATAAGATTTTACCTGAGAATTTTGAAGAGAAAATAAGTATTTGGCTGGAGAGAATTGGAGAGAAAATCCTTTTTGAGAAAAGTTGGTTACGTTAAATTGTTTAAAGCCTTTTTAATTATCCAATTAATTCTCCAAGCATTTTATATTATTTTAAAATCATTTAAAATAACCAATTAAGGGAAAAATTCTAATATTAGACTTTGGGGTAAATAGCTCCTTGAAGATTCAGAGTTTTGACCCTTTTACAAAACAATCACTAAAAAAGGTTTTAAAACTTAACATTTTATGCACTAACCAAAATGTCCAATTTCGAGACCCCTTTTTACAAAATTGAATTTACCAAAATCATTTCCATATTAAATAATGATTTTAGGTTATTTTTCCATATTTTTATCTCAGCCGAAAATATTTGTTTCGAATTAAATCCTGAAACTAACTCAAATCATCTAATCTAATCCAACAGACCGTCTAAACCACTTTAAACACTCTTAGGTCCAAAATCGGGGCATTACAACTCCCCCTTTAAGAAATTTTGTCCTCAAAATATTACCCGGTGGAAATAGATGCGGAAACTGCTCAACCATGTCTGACTTACTCTCGCACGTGGCCTCCTAAACACCGCGATGTCGCTACAACACCTTAACAAGCTCAATTGTCTTGATACGAAGAGCTTTACTACTGGTGTCAAGGATCTCCACTGGTTCCTCATCATAAGACACATCCGGTCGCAACTCAATATCCTCAACTGGCATTAAATGTGACAAATCCAAACGATTCCTCCGCAACATGGATACATGAAACATATCATGAATCTTCTCCAACTTATGAGGCAAACTCAACCGATAAGCCGCAGAACCTAACATTCCAACATTTCATACGGTCCAATAAACCTCGAACTCAACTTCCCTTTGCGTCCAAAATGAAACACCTTCTTCCAAGGTGAGACTTTCAAGAAAACCTTTTCACCAATAGCATACTTAACCTCTCTACGCCTCAAATCAGCGTAGGATTTCTGCCTATTCGAGGCCTCTTTCAAAGAATCGCAAATCATCTTTACTTTCTCATTCGTGTCTATCAACACATCAGGCATGGAAACATACTTTTCCCCAGCCTCAGCCTAACACAAGGGTGTACGACACTTCCTACCATACAAAGCTTCATACGGTGCCATCTTTATACTTGCTTGATATCTATTATTGTACACGAAATCGACCAAAGGCAACTGCCTTTCCCAAGTTCCTTGGAACTCAATGATGCAACATCTCAACATATCCTCCAAAATCTGAATCACATGCTCAGACTGGCCATCCACCTAAGGATGATACAATGTACTAAAATTCAAGTGAGTACCTAAAGCTCGATGCAAACATCCCTAAAACCTTTCTGTAAAATGTGGATCCCTACCCAAAACAATCGACATAGGTATCCCATGCAACCTCACAATTTCAACAACATACAAATTTGCCAATCTATCAAAAGTATAAATCATATGCACTGGCAGAAAATGTGCACACTTCGTAAACTGATCAACAATCACCCAAATGGAATCCTTTTTAGTCGGTCTCAAATGCAACCCTGACACAAAATCTATGGTTATCCTCTCTCATTTCCACTTTGGAATTTTCAACGATTGAAACAAACCAGAAGGAAACTAGTGTTCAGCCTTCACACACTGACATACTATACATCTAGCAACAAAATTAGCCACATCCTTTTTCAAACCCACCTAATAGTACTCTTCCTTCAAATCTTGGTACTAACAGGATGCATAGCAAAAGGACTAGCATGTGCCTCAGTCAAGATCATTCGCCTCAACTCTACATCACTAGGCACCATTATCCGATCTTTGAAACACAACACTCCATCACCATTAAAGCGAAAATCTGTATGATTTCCTTCCATGATATCCTTGACATGCGGTACCAATGCCTAATCATAAGTTTCCTTTTCCTTAATCAATTGCAACAAAGATAGTTTCACTTGCAACTCTAGTAACAGACCTCCATCACGGGTCACACTCAACCTCGAAAACATGGCCCTCACTCCACAACAGTTTTTCTATTCAAAGCATCGGCCACAACATTTGCTTTACTCGAATGATACTCAATTGTCAAATCATAATCCTTAAGCAACTCCAACCATCTACGTTGCCTAAGATTCAACTCCTTTTGCGACATCAAATATTTCAAACTCTTATGATCTGTGTATATAATACACTTTTCACCATAAATGAAATGTCTCCAAATGTTCAATGCAAACACTACCGCAGCCAGCTCGAGATCATGCGCAGGATAGTTACACTCGTGCACCTTCAACTATTTCGTTGCATAAGCTACAACTTTCCTACCTTGCATCAACACACACTCCAAACCAATATAGGATTCATTATTATACACCATAAACTCCTTTCCTGACTCAGGTTGAATCAAGATTAGAGCTTGTGTCAAAGCTTCCTACAACTTATCGAAAGCTTGTTGTCTAGCTTCCATCCACTCAAACCGTACATCCTTTTGCAGCAACTTGGTCAACAGAGCAGCAACCCTTGAAAACGCATCCACAAAACTACAATATTAATCAGCCAAACCCAAGAAACTACAGACTTTCATCACCAACTTTGGTTGCTTCCAACTCACAACTGCCTCTACCTTTTTCGGATCCACCCGGATACTTTTCGTAGAAACCACATGACCAAGGAAAACCACTTTTTAATCCAAAATCCACACTTTCTCAACTTGGCATAAAACTGATTATCCAACAAGGTTTTCAACACAATCTGCAAGTGTCGATCATGATCCTCATCGGTATGAGAGTACACAAGAATATCATCAATGAAAACTACTACGAATTGATCCAAATATTCATGGAACACCCGATTCATCATGTTTATAAATATTGCAGGCGCATTTGTCAACCTAAACGGCTTTACTAAGAACTCATAATGCTCATACATTGTATAAAAAGTAGTTTTCGGCACATCTTTGTTTTTAACCTTCAACTGATAATACCTGAATCTCAAATTAATCTTGGAAAACACCATAGCACCAAAAAACTAATTGACCCGATCATCAATTCGCGGCAAAGGATACTTATTCTTCATCTTCAACTTATTCAGTTGTCGATAATCAATGCACATCCTCAAATTCCCATCCTTCTTTTTCACAAACAACACTGGTGTTGCCCACGGTGAAACACTAGGCCGAATAAAACCACGATCTAACAACTCTTGAAGTTGTGTCTTTAAATCTTTCAACTTCTTTGGTTCCATGCAATATGGTACAATCAACACCAGAGCTGAATCAGCATATATCTCAATGCAAAACCCACATCCCTGTCCGGTGGCAAACTAGGTAACTCTTCCGAAAACACACTCAAAAAGTCACAAACAGTACGAATATCTCTAGTATACACATCCTCCATATTCAGATTCATAACATAAGCCAGATATGCCCGACACCCATATTCTAGCAACTTTTACGCCTCCAAAGCTGAAACCACATTGAACAAGAACTTAACATTCTCACCCACAACTACCACTTCCTAATCATCAGCAAGTTTCAACAAAACTCGCTTTATCTCAAAATCAACCACAGCCGATGCTCGGACAATTAATCCATAACCAAGATCACGTCAAAACCATGAAACGGCAGCTCCATCAAATCAGGCACAAACACATGACCTTGAACCATCAAAGGAAATCTCTGATACAACTTTCTCATAACGACCATCTCCCCAAAAAAACTCGTTACTTGCATACCCACATCAAGCATTTCTACCGGTATACCAAGCAAATGCTTAGCTCATACAAAACATATGAATGCGTAGAACCAGAATCTATCAAAGAAAGTAATGACATAGACTGCAAGGTAAAGATACCTGCTATCACGTCCATGTCATTCCTCCCCTCACGATGAGCACCGATCCTTATCAGTCCACCATCCTCAGGTCGAACTACCACCATATGCGCTAAAGTCCTTTGTCCCTCATCCCTCTATTGGAAGTGACCTCGACCGCCCCTACATCATCTATGTGGTGCAACAATAGGTGCAGGTGCCTGCCTACTTCTAGCAAGCATAGGGCAATCACGTCTCATATGCTCCATAGATCCACAACTCTAACAAGAATTCCCAGCCATAACTATTGGAGCCTGCCCCACTATGGCCAAACATGGATAGTCTCGCCTCACATGATCCCTCGATCCATAAGCCCAACAAACATTATACACTGACCGGACCTGGGTACTCTACCCATGTGATCCTTGACCAGCATCATCTCTACCACATATCGCATCCGAACGAAACCTCCTATCACAGTGCCTTTTGGCCTGACCATCACTACCACAAGCATCTGCCACTCTCTTACCCCAGCCAAGACCCTTTGGTCAGTAAGATAAGCCCAAGCTCTGCTCTATGTCTTTTGCCCGTGTAACCAATACGTCAAAATCTGTATAATTAGTGTCTAACATGTAGGTCTTAACATCCTGCTCCAAACCATAGCAAAACTGATCACAGTGATGCCTCTTTTTCGGCACCAACTCAGGCGCATACTGGCTCAGGCTCACAAACTATACCTCATACTCTGATACTGACATATACCCTAAACTAAGGCCATAAACTCACCATTCTTTTCATCCAAGTATCTAGCTTCCAGATACTTCTTTCTAAAGAGAACTTGGAAGAATTCTCATGTTACATTGCCGGCTTCTATGCCTATGATCACAATGGTCCACCAACTGTAGGCATCACCCTTGTAATAGAGACACATCACGTCCTATCTTAAGCACATCATTACACTCTATCTGATCCAAAATCTTATCCGTACTGGCAAATCTCTCATTGGATACCTCAGGTGCCAACCCTCTAAACTCAACTCTTCCAAGACTGCGCAGACACTATAACAAAAACCCTAGATTAGCAATAACATGTGCCGGTGCGGGTACATGAACTTTATCCATTGCGACTTGGAACGCTCTTGTGATCGCCTAAACCAAAGGCATCATATCACCATACACTAGACTAGGTGGTGTTGGTGGTACTTGTTCCAATCCCTCAAGAGGATTAGGCAGAGGAGGCGGCAATCCCTCAGGATGTACAATCTCGCCCTCTACTCCCTGTCCTTTGGTAGCAGCGTTTTTGCTAGATCGCAATTCTCTCCTCAATGGCATCGTATAAAAATGTATCTAAGGTATGATAATTACACCAAAACAAAAATAATCAGGCCAGCTTCAAGCAAGGATCCAAGACTTTCTTTTGAAACCAAAATCATTTCATAACTAGTAATGAGGCAATGTGTCCCAAAAATACCCGAACATAGCTTAATTCAAACACCGTTCATATAAGCAATCACCGTGCATAGTAAATAGCATTGAACAATCATCAACAACATCCTAATTTTTCGTAAACCTATCTCAAATACCACCGAATGTAACCCCCTTAGCCCAGCCTAGCTGAAACTGAACTTAAAGAGTCATATTAGGTTTGCCGAAGCAAACCTAAACGAATAACCTAAACCAAGCCTTTTTTTCCTTTTTATCTGTCTATATGCATATTATTATCCTAAATGAGCATGTTTTAGCGGAAATGTCACATTGTAATCAGATTGCGAAATGGGGTACAATTGCTCAATAATTCACATTAGGGACCAAAATGTATTTTCTGCAAATTATAAAGTCTTTTTCACAATTAAATTATCCAATATTTATTAGTCCAATTTCATGCACATATGATAAATTCCAACTCAAAACAATCATCCAAACTCATTCAATTACATACATAACAATCAGGAGCTAATTTGCAAGATTTCCAAACTTTAACACACTGCATACACAAAATCAATAGTGCGTACCGATATAGGTAAGCCCGTACCTATACAGCTTAATGAACTTAACGACTACTCGTACCGATACACCATCAATCGTTTCGATATAATGTGTTGACCCACCTGTGTAGCGATGTTCGTTTCGCTAAAAAATGAGTTTTCGAAGTGTTTGTGGTTTTTTCGGATGTAAAAATGTTTATTCCGTGGGGGTTTTAGAAACTCGCATTTTATTTAAGAAAATGGAGTTGCCATCGGCCACTTAGGTAGGCCGGACACCATAAAAACCCGAGATTTTAAAAACTATTAGGTTCGGGAGTCGGTTACAGATGGGGAAGGATTAGCACCCCCACACCGCCCAAAATTGGTACTTTAATAATTACCGCTTTATTAATATTAGATTTTTCGGATTAAAATGATGATTAATTTAAAATTCAGTTATAAGTGCGGGTAAATTTTAAAGGCCCCGTTATCCGAGGGTAAACACCCAACCACTATTACTACGCCTGATACTGGCCTCGTTTACGCTCGGATAAAAGGACACCGCACTGATAATTTATATTCCATTAATCAACCTTAGAGAAATAACTTGGAAACATACATTCGCATTGACATAGTAAAGGACAAAATAAATAATAAAAAAACACGGGTGACAGAAAGTAAACAAACATGATAAACAACACGAACATAGCACATCATAATAATAACGAGGCATGAATAAAAACATGTGGGAACAAAAACACATATTTCAAGAATACATACGTATTAAAAATAAAGCACAATGTAACATATGCATGACATAAATATATTATAATTTCAATTTCACAAATCAAAACAACATACTAATAAAGAAACTAATACCTAGCACATAATATATGACATAATTTGCATATACAAATAAATAAATCTAATTATGATATTATACATGGCCAAAAGACACACTAACATGTAACCTGGGAAAGGGATATGTAAACCTACGTTAGTATACACAAATATGCTAATATATGATATGATATAAACTAAACCTTACATATAAAAGATGTGCATGCGAGCACAAATAAATGAAGTAGAAAATAAAACAAGACGTATCATATCTAAAAATAAACAAGAGCATGATAAAAACATAAATAGATAATGGGCAAATTATACATGCTAAAAACACATAATATAAACAAAATAACATAAGTATTCAAAAATTTACCAAGGACCGAAATGAATAAAAAATAAAATAGAAAGCTGGAATTGAATAAACAAAATGCACACTTAGGGACGGAAATGAGAACCAGACGAAACTTGGAAGGACTAAGAATGTGATTAACCCATGCGACAAGCCCAGACTGAAAACTTCAAAAATGCGGAGGGACTAAGCACGTATTTCTTCCTTGTAAAAACTGATTTTAGTTTAATTTAGGGGTGGAATTGAAAATTTTGGCAAACCAGGGAGGACCGTGGTGGTGAATATCCCCTGAGGCGAGACAGAAATGAAAATAATGAAAACGCGGAGGGATTTATGACGCGATTTCACCATTTTTAAAAATAAACGCTTATAAAATCCCTTCATCCGGCCCAAAATCAGATTTTCTCATTTTTTTATCCCTCTTTTATAAAACATTTCGACCCCTTTTTTTTCTCTCAAAACCAAACCTTCAATCTTTGATGAACCCAAAAATCGGCGGCCAACTACCGTCTCTTCCGCCGCTAATCGGCACCGGCAAACCCAAAAAAAACACCAAAACGGACCTCACTTCAACCCAAACTCGAATCCAAACTTGGATTTAAAGAAAAGACTCCTCTTTGTCCTAGACCTAAGAAAATACGAAGCGAAAACTATATATTTTTTTAAATCGAGACCGAAGGAACGTCTTCCCCTTTTAAGGCTTGTTATTTTTAGAGGCTTGTTATTTTTTTTAAATCGAGACCGAAAACCATATTAAGGCTTGTTGCCGGTAGAGGAACTGACCACCGAAGGTAAAACCCCACACTCCTCTTCCTTTGTTATTTTTAGAACACATACATGCATGCAACACTTGATAAGTGTTCAAAAGTACTATTTTTCTTACCCTTTTTACTCATATTATTGTTAGACTTAGGCTCATATTAGTTGCATAATTAGCCATTCATGCATTAATCCATGTTTCCTTCCATCGTTGAGCTTGATTACATAACTTGGTAGTTTTTGTGGGAAAAGATGCTGCTTTGGTGTGTTTTGTGTGTATATGCAGGATCCCTTGCCAAAGCAAGGCTAGAGCTAGTTGCCAGGACAATGCATGAAGGATATGTTGAGCCAGTTGCCAGGGAAATACATGAAGGAGACGCCGAGCCAGCTGCCATGGCAATTGTCGACAAGAGCAAAGGTGATATGGTAGTCGAAATTGATGACTAGACAAGCCCAAGATGACGTGGAGCAAAGCCCAAACCCAAAGGAATTTGATTTCCATGCAGAGATTAAAGAAGAATTAAATTCCAAGAAGATAGGAGAAGTTCTAGTAGGAATACAATTATAATAAAGAATTATATTCTTTAAAGATAATTTAATTCCAACTTAACTTCCTCCTCAAAGGACTTTGGCCTAGCCCTATAAATAAGATGGAGATTTCGACAATCCATAGAGAGGAAGAGAGGGAAAATTTTGACAACTCCATAGGGTAAGAGGAGAGAAATTTCGACAAGAGAGCAAGGGGGAGAGAGTTCGATTTCTTCTTCTTCTTCTTTGCTTCCATTAGATTCATGGTTTGGGGATTATTCTTTATATATCTTTTGAACCCAACCATGAACTAACTTGATTGGTTGGGGTTATTGTGTTTTGTTGTTGTGAAAAACAATTGGATTTTGTTTAGGTAATAAGAGTTTGCACTTTCAATTCAAGGTTTACTCATTCTTGGTTCTTATTCTTATTTGCGTGTGAATTGGGAGAGGATCTCGTAACTTCATCTATTTATCTAATATCGGGAGAGTTAGATTCAAGAAACGAATGAGTATGTCTTTATTCAATCTATTGATGGTGAAGATTAATCCGGCTTAGGAATAAGTTAAGGATTTCAACGGCTAACAGGAGCGCAAGATTGGTTGTTGTTCACCCTTGATTCACGCATGGATGTATTATCAAGGCATGCACAAGTAGCTAGAGTTTTGACTTAGGGATAAGAAGAAACCATTGAAGAACGCTCTGCCAAACCTTGAAGTTGCTGCCCAGACGCCCGAGTAGTTGCCCAGCTAGTCGCCCAGGCAACCATCGATTAGTTGCCAAAGCAACCCCGCTGTGCAAGTTGCCACGGCAACTGAGTTTCCCTTGCACTCTTTTACCAAGACGATCCAATCGGCTATCACACCTCAACTCATGATAACCTGACCCATTCTGTCTTTTGATTTCATCTATTCTTTTAGTTTATTGCTCTTAGTTTACTCGTTAATTAGAACTCCTATTATCAATTGTGTTTTTACTTTTCACGGTGCAGTAAAACCAATCCCTGTGGAGACGATACTCGATACTCATATCACTTTATTACTTGTGACGTGTATACTTGCATAATTGCGTAACACTTATTGCACGCAGCAAGTTTTTGGTGCCGTTGCCGGGGATTGGCAATTGGTGTTAGTTGTTTTTGTTATTGCATTTTTTTCTCTTAGTTTTACTAACTTTTCTTTTTGTTTGTTTTATTAAAAAAAAATTAGGTGCACTACAAGTTAAGGGACATCAACATGTCGGGAATTAAAAGTCAATCTATTCGAGAGATGATGTTGGAAGATATGAATCAATCCAATCAAGAGTTTCTTGCACCCTTTGATGATTACCTATACCAACTGAGAAAAGCCCAAAGAACTTATACCGTGGAAAAATCTTGTGCTATGTGTGGAGAACATCATGTGTTTGAAAATTGCCCTCACATTTTCGGTGCATATAACTACATGGAGGACCATAGAGGGAACCAGCAACAAAATTCTTCATGGTATGGTCAAAAAGCTCAAATTTTTTTTTACCATAACAATTTTGCCGCAGCAACAGATATGCCATGGCAATGTAATCCTTTTCAAGAGCATTCCAATTCCTTGGAGGAAACGTTACTAGCTTCCTTGGCTAGACTTGACGGATCAATTGAAGAGATTCGAGAGCTATCAAAATATATGGATACGAGGATAGCTAAGTGGGATGCAACCTTAGGGGATTCAGAAGATCAATTGGGGAGATCCACATATGTCATGGATAACATGCACCAACAATTCATTCCTAGGGATACTAACGTCCCAAGGCAAGAGGATAAGGAGCAATACAAAGAAATCTCTCCAATGTGTGAGGAACAACTAGAACCTCAAAGTCAAGAGGATGCTAATGAGAGAGACTGCCCAACACATGATGAGCTTGAACAACAAATTGCCTCGGCAATGATTGAGGAGCCTGAACAGAGCAATGCCGCGACAACACTCAGTGAAGCTGAGAACAACAATACTACAGCAAATTCTGAGGAACCTGATGCCTAGAAAGTTACAACGTTGATGTTGAAGCAGAATGTGTAGATTGCTCTCATCTACAATTGCCACGGCAATTACACGACCACATGCAAGATCAACGAGATGATAATACTTTGCCAATGGAATATGAGCAGGTAATAGTTGAACCTTTTGAATTCTTTAAAAACTCACCTCGTCCATTGCAGGTATGTCTTGAGGAACCGAGGTTGGTAGATTTGAAGCCATCGAAATCTCTACTGATGGAGATGTTTGAGAGGCCAAAAGAAAAAGGTGTTTGGATTCATAAAGCTCTTCAGAAAATTGGTTCTTCCCTTGACTTAAAGCAAAATTTGACAACTGATTGCCACGACAATTGGCTTGAGCAGCAATTGCCACGACAACAAAGGCTACATCCAACCATGATAGACGTCGACAAGAATGAGGTAATTGAATGGTTAAGAATGGATATAATTTTTCCTGTTAATATATTTGTGCCTTCAGGAATAGTAGCAAGGTGGAGAGTATACATGGACTACAAGCGAACAAAGAAGAAAGACACCTCCACCATGGTAATGCAAAAGGGAGTAGCTGGGAGCACATTGGCCCAACTCTTTTTGGGCAATATTGCCACCCGATGGAGGGTACGGATGGACTATAAGAAGTATCGGAAACGACTCTCCACAAGTTTTCTCAGATATGCAGTAACATTAGAAGATGCATGATGGCACTCTTTTCAGACATGGTCGAAGACCTTATTGAGATCCTCATGGATGATTTTTCCATTTTTGGTAATGAGTTCGACAGTTGCCTCGGCACCCATTGTCGTTCCACCAGATTGGACGCCATATTTTGAGCTCATGTGTGATGCAAGTGATTTCGCGGTAGGAGTAGTCCTAGGCCAACTCACAGGGAGAAGGATGCGGATTTAGAGATATGCGATGCATTCCTGGATGAACAACTTTTAGTTACCTCGGTAACCCTCGACGCCACAGTAGCTCCTTATACGCACACCTCGGCAACCATGGACGCGCACGCCTCGGCAACCCCTGACGCCTCGATAACCATGGATGTGCATGCCTCGGCAACACTCGACGCCACGACAACTACCGATACGCACGCCTCGGCAACCATGGATGTGTATACCTCGGCAACTCTAGACGCACACGCCTTGACAACCTTGGGAGTAGTCACCACGGTAGCACATGCCTCGGCAATACCCTGGTACGCGGATTTAGTTAATTTCCTTGTTTGTGGTATTTTACCTTATGGCCTTACTCACCAAGGGAAGAAGCGGTTCCGCCATGATGCTAAGCATTACTTTTGGGACGAGCCTCTTTTGTTTAAACAATGTGCAAATCAGGTTATAAGCCGATGTGTCCCTCAAGAGGAGTAACAGAATGTACTCCAACAATGTCATTCTTCACCCTATGGAGGATATTTTGGAGGAACTCGTACCGCGACCAAAGTTTTGCAATCCGGTTTGTATTGGCCAACACTATACAAAGTTGCCCAAGAGTTTTACAAGCAATCTGATCGTTGCCAGAGGATGGGCAATATCACCTACAAACCAATGGGCAATCAAGACCGTAAATATGGATTGGGAAAGTGTCGGACAAAAGCGTTTGATGGATCTCAATGAGATAGAAGAATTTCGTGCACTCGCCTATAACAATGCACGAATCTACAAGGAGAAAACAAAGCGATGGCACGACAAGAAACTATTACCGCGGTAATTCACGCTAGGGCAACTAGTTCTCCTATTCAATTCTCGGCTAAAACTTTTCTCGGGAAAGCTGAAATCAAGATGGTCGGGACCATTCGAAGTCGTCAAACCATTCTCCCATGGTGCTGTGATAATCAAGTCCATCTCTGACAACCATGAGTTCAAAGTTAATGGACAAAGATTGAAGCACTATAATGGTGCCCATGTGGAACGTAACAAAGAAGTGGTCACTTTAGGAGATGCATGAGCATGCTATCCTTTCAATATTTTCTTTTTCTTTTTATTTTCATTTTTATTTTTAGGAGATATTTTATTTTTCTTCATTATCTTTAGTTTCCAGGTTTTCTTTATTTTCTTTTTCACAACAAGACTCACAACCACCATGCTAAGGAAATTTACTGCCGACTACTTGCCACGGCAACCACAAAAGATGATGCCACGGCAACCTACATCGTGCCTACACAAGCTGATGCCACGGAAACCAAGCCTGAAGATGCCACAGCAACCAAAGCTAAAGACATCCCGGCAACCACTGCAAAAGCCAAAGGTAAAGCACCTATGCCCAAATCAACTCCTACGAATCATTTTTTGATTTTTCAGATTCGGACGAGTCCTCCATTGCACCAACAAAGACCGCACCAATTGAATCCTCCAAGCGAAAAGCCAATGACACTGATGAAGAGGACGATGAGGACAACTCCGTACGAGGATCGATTCCACCACCGGCAACAAGAAAACAACCATCGCGTTCAAGCAATAGAATCAAGACACCGACCAAAAGGAAACTAATAATCTACGATGACGAACTCTCAGAGTAAGTCCTCGTATGCATTTTTATTTTTATTTTTCGTTATATATTAGTTGCATAATCAGCCATTCATGCATTAATCCATGTTTCCTTCCATCGTTGAGCTTGATTACATAACTTGGTAGTTTTTGTGGGAAAAGATGCTGCTTTGGTGTGTTTTGTGTGTATATGCAGGATCACTTGCCAAAGCAAGGCTAGAGCTAGTTGCCAAGGCAATGCATGTAGGATATGCCGAGCCAGTTGCCAAGGCAATACATGAAGGAGACGCCGAGCCAGTTGCCATAGCAATTGTCGACAAGAACAAAGGTGATATGGTAGTCGAAATTGATGACTAGACAAGCCCAAGATGACGTGGAGCAAAGCCCAAACCCAAAGGAATTTGATTTCCATGCAGAGATTAAAGAAGAATTAAATTCCAAGAAGATAGGAGAAGTTCTAGTATGAATACAATTATAATAAAGAATTATATTCTTTAAAGATAATTTAATTCCAACTTAACTTCCTCCTCAAAGAAGGACTTTGGCCTAGCCCTATAAATAAGATGGAGATTTCAACAATCCATAGAGAGGAAGAGAGGGGAAATTTTGACAACTCCATAGGGTAAGAGGAGAGAAATTTCGACAAGAGAGCAAGGGGGAGAGAGTTTGATTTCTTCTTCTTCTTCTTTGCTTCCATTAGATTCATGGTTTGGGGATTATTCTTTGTATATCTTTTGAACCCAACCATGAACTAACTTGATTGGTTGGGGTTATTGTGTTTTGTTGTTGTGAAAAACAATTGGATTTTGTTTAGGTAATAAGAGTTTGCACTTTCAATTCAAGGTTTACTCATTCTTGGTTCTTATTCTTGTTTGCGAGTGAATTGGGAGAGGATCTCGTAACTTCATCTATTTATCTAATATCGGGAGAGTTAGATTCAAGAAACGAATGAGTATGGTCTTTATTCAATCTATTGATGGTGAAGATTAATCCGCCTTAGGAATAAGTTAAGGATTTCAAAGACTAAGAGGAGCGCAAGATTGGTTGTTGTTCACCCTTGATTCACGCAGGGATGTATTATCAAGGCATGCACAAGTAGCTAGAGTTTCAACTTAGGGATAAGAAGAAACCATTGAAGAATGCTCTGCCGAACCTTGAAGTTGCTGCCCAGACGCCCGAGTAGTTGCCCAGCTAGTCGCCCAGACAACCATCGATTAGTTGCCAAGGCAACCCCGCTATGCAAGTTGCCACGACAACTGAGTTGCCCTTGCACTCTTTTACCAAGACGATCCAATCGGCTATCACACCTCAACTCATGATAACCTGACCCATTCTCTCTTTTGATTTCATCTATTCTTTTAGTTTATTGCTCTTAGTTTACTCGTTAATTAGAACTCCTATTATCAATTATGTTTTTACTTTTCATAGTGCAGTAACTTAAGGTGGATGGATACCTTTGTATGCTCTTTGTAGGCTTAAGAAAAGAACGAGAGGATGAAACTTTTTTGTATTTCTAGGAAACGCGTTACAACTAAACTCTCCTAGATTTTTTTGGTTACATATCTCTCCCTTTTTCTTTTGGTAAGACTAGTACATAAGATATATTTTGATATGATTTTTCTGACGGCTTTCCATTTCTTTGTGTCTTCGGCACGCCTGGTGGTTGGTACGATGGTATGGGGGGAGATGACCGCTCTGCTGCGTGGACTGGCGTCTCGGGAGATGAAACGACTATCGTTGCTAGAACCATTCCTAGCTGTTGGATTAGATATGATCTAATGGTTAGGATCGCTCGATGATTAGAGGGCTACGATGAGGCCTCGAAGATGATGCAGCAGCCCTGGATCACACCACGTGGCTCAGAGAGGATGGCCATTCTTGTGCGTGTCTTATACGCGCGAGTGGATAATCCAACAGCCCGCGCGTGGGCTTTACGCGGCAGGTGAAGTGTTTTCACGCTTTATCCGTGGCCGTTGGATCAAGATCTGATCCAACGGCCCTCGTGCAGCTGCGCAAGATTAAATGAGGGTATTAGGGTTCTAATATTTGATATGGGCTGGCCGGTTAGGGTTTTTAGTTTGGGCCTGAATCAGCCAATTGGGCCTTGATGTAAATACATTTGGGTTTTATGTAATTTGGACTGAATTATAACTCATTTGGGTTTGATACCCATATTTCTTTGGATTTTATCTAATATTAGTCCAATACTAACAATAATAATAATAATAATAATAATAATAATAACAATAGGAACATGATGATACGTACATACATACACATGTACACATATGTATACACATATACGTATAACGCAAACATTGGCTAATGTAACATATTATATACATGTGTATATACTCTTATATACAATTAGCATAAATACCCACACACATTATATGCACAAACAGTGCACACATAAGAAATGTAAATACATACGTGACATATATACAATGTATTAACTATTAATACATATACATACATAGCTTATAATATACATGCGCACATCACACACTTTACGTGTATTAATAACACTCATGCACATAACAAACATATAGTATAATAATATATTACATGTATACATGCAACGGTAATATACTAAAAATTATGCTAATATGTATTTACAGATCAGATAAAAATGACTGATTACAGTTGCCCCTTTTTGCTTATTCTCGTGGAATGGGAACAAATTAAAGATTTATAAGCACTTATTTTTATCCGACTTCCCTGTTTGTAGCTTTAGAATCATGTGTTCTTCTAGAACTCTCCACTTTCCTCAGCTGAACTTTCAGGCTCGCAAGTCCTTCCTATATAGAATTTTTCACTCTAAGGCGGTAAAGCTTGGAGTCATTCCTATATAGAACTCTTCACCTTCAATGCTGGTTTTTCCTATATAAAACCTCCTGCGTTATGGATGGATTCTTCTGACTAGGAGTTCCTCCTGTATAGAATTACTAGTCATAAACCCTGGAGCCGCCAGTTCTTCCTATGTAGAACTTTTAGCTTCTGAAATCTTAGAGCTATAGGTTCTTCCTATATAAAACTTCTCACTCTAAGACAGTAAAGCTCGGAGCCCTTCCTATATAGGACATCTTCGCCTTCAACACAACGGTTTTCCCTATATAAAACCTTATGTGTCATGGGTGAATTCTTTCGACTGGGAGTTCCTTCTATATAGAACTGCTAGTCTTCACCCTAGAGCTGCAAGCCCTTCCTATATAAAACTTTTAGCTTCTGAAGCCTTAGAGCTATAGGTTCTTCCTATATAAAACCTCTCACTCTAAGACAGTAAAGCTCGGAGCCTTTCCTATATAGGACATCTTTGCCTTCAACACAACGGGTTTTCCCTATATAAAACCTTATGTGTCATGGGTGAATTCCTTCGGCTGGGAGTTCCTTCTATATAGAACTGCTAGTCTTCACCCTGGAGCTGCAAGCCCTTCCTATATATAACTTTTAGCTTATGAAGCATCAGAGCGACGTATTCTTTCTATATAGAACTTCTCGCTGTGGGCACTTGAAAATATAGGCCCTTCCTATATAGAACTTTCATCTTCATATTTGGGATTCATGCCAGGATAGCTACTGATGTTTCTTTGAATCTGCAGATACCTGTCTATAATAAGACAAAATGCTATGACAAATGAATTAGCATGCTCCTAATCCTAAGGATGTCTAACTATTCATGATGCATGAGTGTCAATATCTTGGTGGGCCTGCTTTAGTCCTCAGTCAATCTCGACCTTATGTTGCTTGCTTTCTCCTTTTTTCTTCTTCTAACGGCGATACCCCATTTCATTGTCAGGTTCAACCATTCCAACCTTTCTTTTTTTGAATTTCTGATTCGGGGTTCTAAAGTGCCCTTTTAGGTTTTTGCTTTAGAGTTTTTTTTTCTTTTTCTCTTATCTTCTTCTTTTTTGTTTTTTATTTTGAGGTGCCCTTCTGGGTTTTCACCTGGGAGATCTCTCTTGTTGTCTCGAATGCTTTCTTTTAAACAAGCAGGGCGTGCGCCATTGGTCATCCTATCCTGGTGCTAAAGTCTTCTGCCCGTCCTGTTTCAACAGACATCATATAGGCAACTAGAGGGCAATGTTAACATCGCTTTCTAATCACCTGCATCTTTAAGGTTAGTTCACAGTAATGCTCAGAAATCTCTTGTTTATCATAAGCCTATGTTAGCTTATTTGCATGATATTAATGGTAAATAACAAGAAGGCAAGGAATGGATGCTAAAAAACGTGATTTTATTACGATTAAGGGCTTGGAACAACTTTGAGAGAGTCATGAAACACATGAGGAAAGAGAAAAGCCAAACATGAAATACAAGATCTCTTAGTATCTTCAGTATGAATGATACATGATCCCGTCAACCGGTGTAGAATCTTTGCCTGAAGCTCCTTCTTCACATGGTTCATGGGGACGACCCTTATCTCCAGATATCCAACCTCTCAATTTATCTGAGCCGCCCTTTACGGGTTTTCGACCCGAATCCTTCCTTTGCTTCAAGACGCCCTGTTTCAGGTTTTCATCCTAAGCTCTCCATTTTTCTTTTTTGTTCTTGTTTTTTTTGTTTTTTCTTTTTCTTTTCTTTTTTTGTTTGTTTTTTGTTTGTTTTTTTGTTTTTCCTTTCTTTTCTTTTTCAAACGTAGTATTTCTTAACAACATCAGAATTTACAGGGCTTTTCAGCTCGTCTCCATCCATTTCAGTTAAGATTAAGGCTCCTCCTAAGAAGGCCTTTTTTACCACGTATGGCCCTTCCCAGTTGGGCATCACTTTCCTCGAGAATCTTTCTGAATCAGGAGGATCTTCTTAAGCACCAGATCCCCTTCTCTGAATTCTCTTGGGTGTACCTTTTTGTTGTATGCCCGCATCATTCGTTTTTGGTACATTTGACCATGGCAAATGGCCTTTAGCCTCTTTTCTTCAATGAGATTTAGTTGGTCGAGTCTGGCTTGCACCCATTCAATTTCTTCCAATTTTACTTCATTTAAGTCCCGGAGTAACGGAATCTCCACCTCAATGGGGAGTACTGCTTCGGTACCATACACTAAAGAGTAGGGTGTTGCCCCTGTCGATGTGCGAATGGACGTCCTATAGGCGAAAAGGGCAAATGGCAGCTTTTCGTGCCAATCCCTGTAGGTATCCGTCGTCTTCGCTATGATCTTCTTTATGTTCTTGTTTGCTGCTTCCACTGCCCTATTCATTTTAGGACGATAGACCGTGGAATTATGGTGTGTTATCTTGAATTGGTTGCACACGTCCGTCATCATTTTGTTATTCAGATTGGAAGCGTTGTCAGTGATGACCCTTTCTGGCAAACCGTATCACCAAATGATCTCCTTCTTTAGGAATTTACATTCTATAGTCCTTGTGATGTTGGCGAAAGACGTTGCCTCCACCCATTTAGTGAAATAGTCTATGGCGACCAAAATAAAATGGTATCCGTTAGAAGCCTTCGGGTGAATATGCCCGATGACGTCCATGCCCCACGCTGCAAAAGGCCACGGAGAATTCATGGTGTGTAAAGGTGATGTGGGAGCGTGAATCTTGTCAGCATAAATTTGGCATTTGTGGTATTTCTTGGCGTAATCGATACAATCTCCCTCCATGGTCGACCAGAAATAGCCATATCTCATAATTTTTTGGGCTATAGAATGCCCGTTGGCGTGCATCCCACATAGACCGTCATGTACCTCGGCTAAAATCTCCTTCGCCTCCCAGGCATCCACACATCTCAACAATGTCTAATCATGGCCTCTTTTATATAGGATCTCCCCATCCAGGACATATCCTGTTGCCATTTTTCTGAGTGTTTTTCTATCATTGTCATTTGCCCCTTCGGGATACTTTTGAAGCTTGACATATTGTAAGATGTCATAGTACCATGGGTTGCCATCAATCTCTTCCAGCACATTACAACAATAAGCAGGCTTTTCAAAAGTCTGCATCTTAATGGGCTTCATTTCTGCCCCCATGTTCGTTTTGAACATGGAAGCCAAGGCGTCTGCCATCTGATTTTCTTCTTTGGGAAGGTAATTGAAGTTGATCTTTTCGAACTCCTTGGCGATCTCTTGAATTAATTCATAATATTTGACCAACTTCGAGTCCCTGGTTTCCCATTCTCCACGCAACTGGTAAATCACTAAGGACGAATCTCCGAATACTCGAAGTTCCTTAATCTTTCTTTAAATAGCTGAGTTTAGTCCCATGACGCAAGCTTCATATTCAGTTATATTGTTGGTGTAGAAGAATTCTAATCTGCTAGTGAAGGGATAATAGACATTCTCAGGGGAAACTAGCACGACCCTTATCCCGTGTCCGAGGGCATTAGAGGCTTCATCAAAGTAAAGCTTCTATGAGTTATCATCTGAAACCTCTTCCTCGGTTGTAATGCACATCAAGTCTTCATCCGAGAAATTAAAGTTCAATGCCTCATAATCGTCCGAAGCACGACTAGCTAGGAAATTCGCTACGGTGCTTCCCTTTACGGCTTTCTGGCTTACATACACAATGTTAAATTCAGATAGGAGCATCTGCCAGCGGGCCATCCCTCCCGTCAGTGTTGGTGCTTCCATTAGGAACTTCAAGGGGTCTAGCTTGGATATCAACCAAGTAGTATGGTACAACATGTACTGCCTAAGCCGCTTGGTAGCCCAAACTAAAGCACAACACAGCTTCTGAACTGGCGGGTACCGCTTCACAATTATTGAATTTTCTTCTTAGGTAATAGATGGCTCGCTCCCTTTTCCCTGACTCATCGTGTTGCCCCAATACACAACCCACTGAATTCTCAAAGACTGTCAAGTAGAGGATTAAAGGCCTGTCTGGTACTGGCATGACTAAAATCAGAGCATTTGTCAGGTACCTTTTGATCTTCTCTAGGGCTCCTTGACATTCCTCATCCCACACACCAGGATTATTCTTTTTAAGAAGTCTGAAGATAGGGTCACACTGATTAGTTAATTAGGAAATGAAACGAGAGATATAATTTAACCTCCCCAGGAAACCACAAACCTCCTTATGAGTGTAGGGTGGTGAAAGATCCTAGATGGCTTTCACTTTATCTGGATCAATCTCAATCCCTCTTATGCTCACCACAAACCCCAAGAGTTTTCCAGAAGTAACGACGAAGGTGCATTTGGCAGGGTTAAGCCTCAACTGGTATTTCTGTAGTCTTTGGAATAGTTTTCTTAAGTTCTGTAGGTGCTCCTCTTCTATTCGGGACTTAGTGATCATGTCGTCCACGTATACTTCTATTTCTTTGTGCATCATGTCATGGAAAAGAGTCACCATTTCTCTTTGGTAAGTTGCCCTTGCGTTCTTGAGCCCGAAAAGCATTACCCGGTAACAAAAAGTGCCCCACATGGTTATGAATATAGTTTTCTCCATGTCGTTCGAGTCCATCTTTATCTGGTTGTACCCTGAAAAGCCGTCCATGAATGAAAACCATGAGTGTCCTGCGGTGTTGTCAACCAGCGTGTCAATATGTGGCAGAGGGAAGTTGTCTTTAGGGCTGGCTCGGTTGAGATCCCTATATTCTACACACATACGGACCTTCCCGTCCTTCTTCGGTACTAGTACGATGTTTGCAACCCATTCAGGGTATTTGGCCACCTCCAAGAAACCAGTATCAAACTATTTTTTTACCTCTTCTCTGATCTTTACAACACGTCTGGTCTCATTCTCTGGAGTTTTTGCTGTACTGGTTTGCATTTCGGCTTTGTTGGTAGTTTTTGCACCACTATGTCAGTATTCAAACCTGGCATATCTTGATAAGTCTAGGCGAAAACATCCTTGAATTCCTGAAGTAGGGTTATCAATTCGTGCCCGGTTTTTTAGGAAAACATCGTCCCTATTTTTACTTCTTTTCTCTCTTCTTCACTCCCCAAGTTTACAACTTCTGTTTTTTCTTGGTGGGGCATGATTTGCCTTTCTTCGTTGGCCACCATTCTCCTCAACTCTACAAGGACCTCACATTCTATCTCATCATCTTCTTCCCCAATTCCTTCTGAGATCTCGGGGCATTCAAAATTCACTCCGGGATTGGGTCCGGCATCATTCATATAGTCAATCATGGGAGACCTGCATTAAATGAGAATGAATGTATTGGGAAGAGAATGGCTTTATATGAAGTGAGTGAACATGAAGAATGAATGAAATAAATGAAACGTTTGCCATTTAAGAAAACGGGGAAGATATTTTCATTTCAACAAAAAGTTAACATAGGTGCCCTATACAAGAGATCCCCATTGTTTATGGGCAAAAACAAAAAGGTTGATTCGGAGCATTACTCTGATCTAGTCCTAAAAACCACAAGTAGATCAATGTGGCTCTAGTTATCAAGAGTTTCCCCGGGATGGCAGGGGCGAATGTTGGTCAACATATTGCTGACTTGGCCCTTTCCAGCTATCATGTTGATGGACATCCCCTCAAGTGATTCATTAAATATTTCCTCCTTGTTGAGTATGTCATTTTCCTTAATTGCCTCTTCAACCTCCTGTCGTGGCTGGCAAAATCCTCCGGAGACAAAAGTGGTTTTCAAACAAGGGAAGGACATTGGTCTCCATGGAATGTCTTCTCCCTTAAATCTAGCTTTTCTCTTGTATTTTTCCTTTCTTTGTTGGACACTTGGTTTGTAACCCAACCCAAAACGGTCCTTCTTGGTTATCGTACTTTTGGCTAGCAGGCTCCCTTACAATCTCCTCCCTAGCCCTCTTCCTGCTTTGGCTCCTCAACCCAAAGTTTCAGCAACGGTCATTTTGGTACAATTAGATAACCTGGGATAGAGGATCCGACTTCCCTCCGCGACGAATGTGGCATTCACTAGCTCTAATGCTCAAAAAGAGCATTCTGCAGCATCCTCGTCATTTTGACTGTAGAGGGCATCTGATGTCACTGAAGCAATAATTTCCTTCTCGACCTCTACTGTGACCAACTTGCCTTCGATCACGAATTTTAATTTTTGATGTAGTGATGAGGGAACAACTCCTACGGAGTGGATCCATGGCCTTCCCAATAAGCAGTTGAAAGATGGTTTTATGTCCATTACCACAAAATCAATCACGTACGCGGTCGGCCCGATCAACAGAGGCACCTCAATTTTTCCCATTGTTCCTCTTTGTGTGCCGTCAAAGGCTCTCACGGAGTTATGTCAGGGCTTTAGGTAAGAACCATCTATTGGTAGCTTTTTCAAGGTCACCATAGGCAGTACGTTCAGTGCTGACCCGTTGTCAATCAGTACCCCCGATCAACAGAGGCACCTTTACAGTGGGTTGTGATGTTAAGAGCTTTGGTGGACCCCATTCCGCCCTCTGGGATCTCGTCATCACTGAATGTTATATGGTTATAGGCAGTGATATGCCCCACTATCCTGTCCAGTTTTGCCACAGAAATGTCATGGGGCACAAAAGTCTAGTTTAGTACTTTTAATAGTGCCTCACGGTGTCTTTCTGAACTCAAGAGCAACTCCAGCACTGTGATCCTAGCCGGTTGCTTTCGTAGTTGTTCCACTACGCTGTACTCGGTATGTCTCAGGAACTTTAGAAATTCTTTGGCCTGAGACTCGGTTACTAGCTTATTTATCTTTGGAAGAGGTTCTTCACCGAATATCTACGCAGGGGTAACCGATGTATCCTTTCCTTTATCTTTGGCCGCTTCAGCAGCCCTCAAGGTCTTAGAGGAGTAACATGTGCCGCTCCTCGTGAAATGGCCCACCTCACCGACATTCACATCTCTCTTGCCTTGCTCGTCTTTCGGTGTAAGCTCTTTTACCTCACCAGATTCTGGCTTTTCTAGCGTTGTCACATTTACAGCATAGTTCCAGGGAGTTTGCTGCATATCCTTGAATTCTGGTGCTGAGATAATGATCTTGGGATTTATCTTAGTGGTTTCTCCTTGGGAGGCACCTGCACTCCCCGACCTGTAAGAGATGGTAAGAGGTCTATCTCTCCCGTATTTAACGTTGGGGCTATCCGTCATATGTACATCTGACCCCTTCTTTCCCGTGGGCTCTTCGAAGAATTCTATTTGATTTTCATTCATCAATTGTTGTACCAATCTCTTAAACTCGTCGCACTTTTGGATGTCGTGTCCTTCGTCCTGATAGAATTCGCAATACACTTCACATCCCTTCTGTGCTACTACCATGCCTTTGTCGATCACATGGGCCATGCACAATTGCTAAAATACCCACCGCAAAGGAGATTTGATTTTTGACATATCATCCTTAATCTTCCTGGTAAAGCATTCCTCAATAACATTTACTCCCCTATTCCCATGATTAGGCAATGGGTTAGTAGCTACACTTGGTTCTTCAAACTTCAATATCCCAGAATCAATTAAGTTATGCACAAGTTTTTTGAAAGTAAGGCAGTTCTCGGTGGGATGACCAGGGGCACCACCGTGATAGTCGCAATACGTGTTCGAGTTATATCAGGACGAGAACGGCAGTTTGAACGGAGTAACGTAATATGGACGGACCAGGTTTGCTTCATACAACTGAGAGTAAAGCTCTGAGTATGGAACAAGTAGTAGAGTAAAGGTTTGCCTCTCTTTCTCTTTTCTCGGGGTTTTCTCCTCTCTTTGATTCGAGTTTTGCACTTTCCCCGCAGGTGCTTGTGGCTGCGAGACTGTAAAATTCTTCAGGCCAGTGTAAGTACTGGCGGCGTTTACTTCATTCTTCTTGTTGTACTTTCGAGATCCTTCCCTGCTATCAACTCTACCGCTCTTAATTGCCAATTCAAGGGATTCCCCAATCCTAATCAAATCAGTAAAACTCTGTGTCATGTTATTAATGAGGTGATCGAACAGTGTCCCCTTCAAAGTATTAACGAATAATGGCGTAATTTCATGTTCCGGGAGGGGTGGCTGAATTTGGGTGGCCACTTCCCGCCACCTCTGAGCATACTGTTGTAGACTTTCGTTGGACTTCTGCCGCATATTTTCCAACATAATTCTACTGGGGGTCATATCTGTTACGTGCTTATATTGCTCGATGAATGCTCTTGAAAGATCTTTCCATGTTTTAACATTTGCCCTGCTCAACTGGGTGTACCACCGTAACGCTGCCCCAGTTAGGCTATCTTGGAAATAGTGAATCAATAATTTCTCATCCTTAAGGTAGGCCGCCATCTTCCGGTAGTACATTGTTACGTGCGCGGAAGGACACGTGGTTCTATCGTACTTGTCGAACTCTGGCGTTTTAAATTTTGGTGGTAGGACAAGGTCGGATACCAGACTCAAGTCACTAGCATCATTTACTAATTCTTCCATAGTTTGCAAAGTTTTAAATCTTTCCTCCATAAGGCGAAACCTCTCTTCCCACTTTTTTTCTACCTCTGTCCTGATCCTTTCGACCAAATTCAGGTCTGGCACCTCCTCTTCATAGAGTGCTTCAGTGTCAAGGGGTTGAGTCTCAGATGCCCTTACCTGAAGATTAGCTGACATCCCCACAGGGTCGATATATACCTTTCTAGTCAGATTCGGCGCAGTCGGTTGAACCTTATTGTGAACTGGGGTAATTTCTGGTTCTTGGGCGGTTTCTCCTTCAACTCTCTTTCCGAGACTCTTAGCCAACAATGCGGTTATGTCGGATACTATCGATGCTTGTGACTGAGCAATCTGGTCATTGAGGTTTCTTTGAGCCTCGTCAAATCTTGCCTCGGGCTCTCTTTGTCCCTTTTCTAAACTGATTATCCTATCTTCTATGAGCTTGCTTTGTAATCGGGTAAGATATGGATGATGAATGATTGCGGCTTAACTTCTATTTTCACACTGCCACAATATTTATAGCATTAATATGGTTGCAAGGAAAATAAATGCGTGTATAATGATGTGAATGTCATGATGCAATGCAAGAATGTATGCAGATAAAGATACTGATTCCGCGGGTAATCACCCTTTTGAACTACTTCCACGGGAATTAAAGGGTCTAAATTACAATAGAGTTCATATTACAAAATAAAGGTCCCTAATACAAAAGAGTACTAATTACGATATAGAGCCCTACAGATAAGCCCTAGCTCTATCTCCTAATTTTCCAATAGCCCTGAGCAGCTTGATGAACCTGGGAGCTTCTTCCATTTCTGGGACTATGAAAGTTCGGAGTGTTTCAGCCTCAATGGCCAAATCATTAACATGCCTGGCGACTCGCTGTATGTCCACCATCAGGTTTGTGTAATATTGGTCCCTATCCTGCACCATTCGGGGAGCGTCACGCAGTCTCCTTTGCCAATAAATGTCCCCTCCGGTTGCAGCCTCTTCGAATACACTGATTATTTCCTTATAATCCTCAACAACTGCTTCAATGGACTCAATTCGGGTTCGTAATGTGCCTACTTCGCGCTCTCTTTCTTGTAGCTCAGTGAAGCCATTCCTCTGACAGTAAGTTTGAAATGAGTGTTATACTTCTGCCACCTTTTCTTCTAACTCGACATTCTGACTTCCGCTTTGATCCAGACTTTGGATAGTGTCGTCGTACAACCTTTGCATCTCTAACAGTCTACTCCGGCTACTCATGGACCTTCTTTTCCAAGCGGCGAAATTTTTTCTCTCGTAGTTGACTGCTTGTTTTCCTTTGTTAATTTCTTGCCTAGTTCTTTCCTTTTCTTGGTCAATGGCCTTCTTGAAGGACTGCCTTTCTTCCTCAATAGCCAACCGGCAGCTTTCTATCTCCTTCTCGATTGCTCTCTTGCTAATTTCTCGTTCTTCTTCCACTAAACGGATACCATTCATTATTTCCTTTTCCACGGCTATGAACTAACTTCGGCCGAATTTCTATATCTTTGCTTGGAGTAGGAGGGTATCCTTTTGGTAAAGAGCATTCTTCTCGCTCAAATCCGCATTTAATTTCTTCAATTGCCTAATGATCCCATCCCGTTCGTCGACCTCTAAGCTTACTTTATAAAGCTCACTCGCATGCTGAGTCTGTTGGGTGTCCATTTTCCTCTTAATTTCTTCGAGTTCATTCCGTATGATATCAGTTTTAGACGGTACCACCTTTGTAAGCTCCTCAAGTGACACAACCAGTCCTTGATCGGATTTGGGAATCACATCATTAACCCTCAAACGTCTCCAAATATCGTAGTCTAGGGTGGTCATGTGCTCGGTGTCTCCTTCCACCCTGATCCGGTAACAATGGTCCCAAGCCCTCATGATAGTCTGGACTTTTTCCTTAAACTCACCTTTTAAAGGAAATTCAGTTCGGCTTAACCCGACGGTATTGGGAATGAACTGTCGTGATCCGAATTGTCGAGACACCAAAAGCGGAGCACAAGCAATCCCTCCATGCAATCCCAACATCATGAGCCAGTCGAAATCACCGCAACTGTACAAAAAGTAATTAACTCTATCGAGCCACGGGTACTATGTCTTCGTCTTGAATGTTCCTGAAGAAACTAGATCATTTTTTCGTTTTCAAGTTCTTTCGCAACTCTTTTGCTAAGTACTCCCGTAAGGGCAAAAAACCCTGGAAAGATATCCCTGGTAGGTCCCTTGTCGGCGTCTTCCACATGTGGCTCTGAACCCATACCTGTAACAGCTGTGCACACCCCCTAAAACGTCATTCTTCGTGCTTTCGGCTGGCATTTAAAGAAATGAAGGTCTCAGCCAAGATTGCTGGTACTTGATTTGCCGGCCGTTTCATACGCTCGAACAGATCTAGAATGGCTACATCAATGTTTCCAAGGGTTCTTAGAAAGTTCACCAACACATATATTCTCAAGGCAAACATGCCTATCTTTTTCCCCTCATCTGGATGTGCAGGTAGGATGTCTCGAATATTCTCCCATGCAAAGACTGTATTGTCTCCTCAAAGTCGGATCAGGCCATTAACCCAATCGTCACTAATTCCGGTAAAGGTTTTGAGCTTTGAAGTGTAATTCTGATTCCTCGGAGGTTTTGCGTAGATCCAATCCTCCTGAACGTTTTTCTGATTAAGTAAGGCAGTGTATTCTTCTACTGTAGGCATCATGTCCTGTCCATTGAAGGTGAAGCAGCAAAAGGCAGGATTCCAAAACTGAAAAATAGCTCAGAGTAAGGGCTGGTTGACCCGAACGTATAACAATTGTGCAATGTTGCCATAACTATCACAGAACATGTCTTGTAGTCTCTAGTCCCATATTTCCCAGATACTTTGAAAATCCCATAAGTTGTTCTGTTGAAGACTCACGTAGGTGTACCCTGCTATTACGCGCTCACTCGGTAAACTGTCCCCTTGGGGTTGACCTCTAACCAATGCCTGACTGACAAGTTAAGCTCTTCTTTCCTAAGACACCTTTTTTCCATGGTGAAAGACTTTCTGATCGGGCAAACCACTTGATCCAGTACCTTTATGTAATGCAAATGCAATAATGTATGAAAAAAACAAGAGCAAAAAAGAAGACAAGTTAGTATCGGATAGAATTAATAAATACATAAATGAAAAGACGAATTAAATAAGGTAAACAGACAAAACAACCCTATTTATCTTGTCTAAAACACCTAAGGTTATCCGTATGGCTCTAAGGGTGGGCTTCTATGTTCTCTGTATGTAGTTTTGGTTCTAGAAGGTACCGAACTATCCTTACTGTCCTCTAGTAAGAGTAGCAAGGCCCCCGATCATCACCCATTATAGGCTTCTTTCAACCGGGTTCAATTCAGGGGGACCCATTCGCTTATGCCTGCACGAAGGAACGATATCCCTACGAAAGCATAAGGTACTCGATCCCCGAAGGTACTTGCTAGGCCTACACGGGAGAACGATATATCCACGAAAGCATTAGAATTTTCCCCCCACTTAAAAAATGGGTTTATATGCCAAATTTTAAATGCGTTAAAATAAACGCGCACTTATAACCAAATTTTAATTTAATCATCATTTTAATCAGGAACTTCTAATATTAATAAAGCAGTAATTATTTTAAAAAGCTCGACTCTCTTTTTGTTTTTTTAAAACAAAAAAGAATTCCCCAGCAGAGTAACCATCTGTAGCGATGTCCGTTTCGCTAAAAATTAGTTTTCGAAGTGTTTGTGGTTTTTCGGATATAAAAATGTTTATTCCGTGGGGGTTTTAGAAACCCGTGTTTTATTTAAGAAAATGGAGTCGCCACCGGACACCATAAAAACCAGAGATTTTGAAAACTGTTAGGTTCGGGAGTCGGTTACGGATGGGGAAGGATTAGCACCCCCACACTGTTCAAAATTGGTACTTTAATAATCACCGCTTTATTAATATTAGATTTTTCGGATTAAAGTGACGATTAATTTAAAATTCGGTTATAAGTGTGGGTAAATTTTAAAGGCCCCGTTATCCGAGGGTAAACGCCCAACCACTATCACTACGCCTGATACTGGCCCCGTTTACGCTCGGATAAAAGGACACCGCACTGACAATTTATATTCCATTACGCAACCTTAGAGAAATAACTTGGAAACATACATTTGCATTGACATAGTAAAGGACAAAATAAATAATAGAAAAACACGGGTGACACGAAAGTAAACAAACATGATAAACAACACGAACATAGCACATCATAATAATAACGAGGCATGAATAAAAACATGTGGGAACAAAAACACATATTTCAAGAATACATACCTATTAAAAATAAAGCACAATGTAACATATGCATGAATTAAATATATTATAATTTCAATTTCACAAATCAAAACAACATACTAATAGAGAAACTAATACCTAGCACATAATATAAGACATAATTTGCATATACAAATAAATAAATCTAATGATGGTATTACTCATGGCCAAAAGACACACTAACATGTAACCTAGGAAAGGGATATGTAAACCTACGTTAGTATACACAAATATGCTAATATATGACATGATATAAACTAAACCTTACATATAAAAGATGTGCATGCGAGCACAAATAAATGAAGTAGAAAATAAAACAAGACGTATCATATTTAAAAATAAACGAGAGCATGATAAAAACATAAATAGATAATGGGCAAATTATACATGCTAAAAACACATAATATAAACAAAATAACATAAGTATTCAAAAATTTACCAAGGACCGAAATGAATAAAAAATAAAACAGAAAGCTGGAATTGAATAAACAAAATGCACACCTAGGGACGCAAATGAGAACCGGACAAAACTTGGAAGGACTAAGAATGCGATTAACCCATGCGGCAAGCCCAGACTGAAAAGTTCAAAAACGCGGTGGTGGTGAATATCCCCAGGGAGGAATTGAAAACTTCAAAAACTGATTTCAGTTTAATTTAGGGGTGGAATTGAAAACTTTGGCAAACCAGGGAGGACCGTGGTGGTGAATATCCCCTGCGGCGAGACGAAAATGAAAATAATGAAAATACAGAGGGATTTATGACGTGATTTCACCATTTTTAAAAAATAAACGCTTATAAAATCCCTTCATCCGGCCCAAAATCAGATTTTTCTCATTTTTTTATCCCTCTTTTATAAAAGATTTCAGCCCCTTTTTTTCTCTCAAAACCAAACCTTCAATCTTTGATGAACCCAGAAACCGGCGGCCAACTATCGTCTCCTCTGTCGCCGGCCGCCGCTAATCAGGGCCGGCGAACCAAAACGAACCTCGCTTCAACCCAAACTCGAATCCAAACCTGGATTTAAAGAAAAGACTCCTCTTTGTCCTAGATCTAAGAAAATACGAAGCGAAAACTATATATTTTTTAAATCGAGACTGAAGGAACATCTTCTCCTTTTAGCCGGCTCACCATATTAAGGCTTGTTGCCGATAGAGGAACTGACCACCGAAGGTAAAACCCCACACTCATCTTCCTTTGTTATTTTTAGAACACATACATGCATGCAACACTCAAGGTGGATGGATACCTTTGTATGCTCTTTGTAGGTTCGAGAAAAGAACGAGAGGATAAAACTTTTTTGTATTTCTGGGAAACGGGTTACAACTGAACTCTCCTCGATTTTTTTGTTACATATCTCTCCCTTTTTCTTTTGGTAAGACTAGTACATAAGATATATTTTGATCTAATTTTTCTGACGCCTTTCCATTTCTTTGTGTCTTCGGCACGCCTGGCCATGCCTGGTGGTTGGTACGGTGGTATGGGGGGAGATGACCGCTCGGCTGCGTGGACTAGCGTCTCGGGAGATGAAACGACTATCATTGCCAGAACCATTCCTAGCCGTTGGATCAGATCTAATCTAACGGTTAGGATCGCTCGATGATCAGAGGTCTGCGATGAGTCATCAGAGATAATGCATCAGCCCTGGATCGCGCCACGTGGCTCGGAGAGGATGGCCATTCTTGTACGTGTCTTATACGCGCGAGTGGATAATCCAACAGTCCGCGCGTGGGCTTTACGCGGCAGGTGAAGGGTTTTCACGCTTCATCCGTGGCCGTTGGATCAAGATCTGATCCAACGGCCCTCGTGCAGCTGCGCAAGATTAAATGAGGGTATTAGGGTTCTAATATTTGATATGGGCTGGCCGGTTAGGGTTTTTAGTTTGGGCCTGAATCAGCCAATTTGGCCTTGATGTAAATACATTTGGGTTTTCTGTAATTTGGACTGAATTATAACTCATTTGGGTTTGATACCCATATTTCTTTGGATTTTATCTGATATTAGTCCAATACTAACAGTAATAATAATAATAATAATAATAACAATAGGAACATGATGATACGTACATAATACACATGCACACATATGTATACACATATACGTATAACGCTAACATTGGCTAATGTAACATATTATATACATGCGTATATACTCTTATATACAATTAGCTTAAACACCCACACACATTATATGCACAAACGATGTACACATAAGAAATGTAAATACATACGTGACACATATACAACGTATTAACTATTAATACATATACATACATAGCTTATAATATACATGCGCACATCACACACTTTACGTGTATTAATAACACTCATGCACATAACAAAAATATAGTATAATAATATATTGCATGTATACATGCAACGCTAATATACTAATAATTACGCTAATATGTATTTACAGATCAGATAAAAATGAGTGATTACAACCTATACCAATACGGACTTGACTCGTACTAAACCCCATGTATTTCTTAAAAACTTAGGATTCTAGTGAGCAAATAGCGTACCGATATAGGACCATGCATATAGGTACGACTCTTTAAAATTGAAGGGATTATACTGGTATTCAAACCCATGTACCAACACTAGTACAATATTTCCTCAAGGCTTACCGATACGGTGGCTAAGCGTACCAATACCCTCTGCTTTATCTCGATAATTTGAGCCTTTCTAGACCCCGCGTAGCGATCCTTGGGTACCAGTACACAAAGGCCTGTAATGACCTCTATGTCCAACATATGACATTTTGGCTCACTCTAAACAACTTTAACACAAATCTAAACAACATATAACATCAGGAGCATGCTTGACAACATCAATCTAGCTTTTTATGCAAACCTAACAAGTCTAGCACAATCATTCACAAAATCTATAGGCATACTCCCTAGTCAACATCCAAAATATAAATCCATCCATATCTCAAGCACTTTAAACCACTTACAAATCCAAACCAACAATCAAAACTTGCACATACAAGGAGTTCACCAAATAACCCTCCCAAATCAACATTTGACACATTGCCTTTATTACTACTATATAACGTTCCAAACCATACTTTGAAAACAAGTCCTTGGAATTCCTTCCTTGCTTCCTCACTACCCTTGACCTTTAATTCTCTGCATTGATGGAAAAAGACATCGTAAGCACACAAGGTTTAGTGAGGAATGCTCAAAAACCAACTGCCATCAATGAATTTTAAACCATTTAACATTCCTTTTGAAAACCACTTTCCAAAACACTTTTCAATCATCATTTCCACATCATGCCTTATTAAAACCATGCACTTAACATTTCCAAAATAGCATATTAAACCATATGCAGCATGTATCATGGATTAATGACAAAATCCCATTTGCGACCCTCAATTTAAGCTTTCCTATGCATACTACCAATGGAAGGCTAAAAAAGTAAAATATGTTTAAACCATATTACACAACATAAACCATATCATGATGCATTATCAATTATATTGGCTTACAAGTGATCATTAACCAAATTCCACTTTCCAAAACATAACATCAGATACACGAATTCAACAAGTGTTCCCTCAACACTTAACATACAATCTACCGGTATCTCAAGGTTCACCAACGGGAGTTTTTGGTACATATAAATCCCTCCACCGTTGTGATACTCGTGGTGGAGTTTTTAGTACACATAAACCTCTCAACACCACTCATCGCCTAGATGTATAGCCCACTAACGGGAGTCTTTGGGACAATTTAAACCCCTCAACCGTTAGGGTACTTGGATGGAGTATTCGGTACTACGGATCAAAACCCCTAAACATCCAAGGCGACTTTTATAGTGCACTATCAATCCTATGGCCGGCCAACTATATCCGATAACATTTTCAAACCTTTTCATACCATCACTTGCCTAAATAATTCATTTTATTAACAATAACTCATTATTTTCATATGCATCATCAAAACCATTTAACCCATGCAATAAACCTTGCATTAACCAATGTTCATAAACATTAACAAAACATGCATTACTTCCCAATGCATCAACATCATTATGTAATCAATTTCCAGCATTAAACAATGCTAAAAAATGCATATACAATGCGTAAATAAAACCATTTAAAGAAGTGCATAAAAACTAATTGCTGAACCAAGTTCGAGGGAGAATCCATCCTTTACTTACTTTCGAGCTTAGACCAATATTTCAAGCTTGATCTAAACTCCCAAACACTACTTTCAAACCTTTGCAAAGCTGTAAACACATTCTCACTCATCGACACGCAAAGACTCGCTTGTCGATATGGTAACCTTGCCTCCAAAGCTTTTATCCACACAAAAACAGAGGATTAAATGCATCAAAATGCATTCAACAACACATCAACATAAATCGTGAACATCCACTACTCAATTTCACTCTACAACAACCGAAATCAACATCAAACATCATCCAAACTTAACCCATCCACAATCTAACATTTTAACCCATCAATTAACATCTAAAAACACAGCAATAACATCCCTATACTTGCAACATTCGTAAAACCTCCACAACACCTCAAGAACTTACAACTAACAACTTATAAAATTAGAGATTCACATAGTTTCGGGATTCCAATGTTAAAGCCGACTTAGTAACATTATTAAACATCAAAATCATGATTAGAATCAATCAATAACTCAGCAAAACAGAGTCTATTGAAAAATCAATTAATTTAACTTTGATTTAACAAATTTTCCATAATTAAACCATCAAATCTAGTTAGAAAACATATGTAAAGGATCAATAACTTGGGAATTATAATAAAGAATCTTGTATTATAGGAGAAGAACGAACCTCACCTCTAATGGCTACTTGTCCCCCTAATTTGATGGATTTACACAACAAAACAATAAGAAACCATTTAAATTTTGTTAGGAAATCATCATAATTCCATTAGAAATCAAAAGATCAATTAAAATAAGATTTTACCTTAGAATTTTGAAGAGAAAAGAAGTGTTTGGCGGGAGAGAATTGGAGAGAAAATCCTTCTTGGGAAAAGTTAGTTATGTCAATTTATTTAAAGCCTTTTTAATTCTCCTATAATCACTCATTTTTATCTGGTTTGTAAATATCATATTAATATATTAGTATACTAATTAATAGTTATTATTATTGCATGTATGCATATATTATATTAATATGTGTGTTAATTATGTACGTGTGATTAACATGTACGTATTGTATATGTGTGATGCGTGTAAATGCATGCATGGTATGTATGTTGTGTATTATGTACTTATTAGTAAGTATTGTGGTGTATGTGTATTATATGTTTGTTTATATTTTATGTATGATTGTTTATATATACATTATGTGTGTATGTTAATATTATTATGCTGTAAGTATCTTAATATATGTGTTTATATGTATGCATTTATAATGTTCATTGTATGTATATTTGTACGTGTACGCTTGTATATGAATTATTAGTATTAGTGTGTATATGTATCGTAAATTAAAATTAAGAGAGATAAATATTAAAACCCAAATAAATTAATAGTCCAGTCTAATTATTACAAAACCCAAAATTAAATGTTATAGGCCCAACCGGCCGAGCCCAGCCCTAATGTCTAACCCTAATTATAGCTTCTTTTCGTGCGCAGCCAACCAAGAGCTGTTGGATCAAATCTAGATCCAACGGCCACGATCAAAGCAAGGCGTCCCACCAGCTGGCCACGTGAGATACACACTCGGGACTCTCAGTCTCCCACACGCCTGTGACGCCCAAGCGTAAGATTCTTCAACAGCCGCGCACCACGTGTTAACATCTTGTGCAACCTTGGTTTTACCGAATCAAAGCAGGGCCATCCGTTTCTCGTGCAATCTCAATCGTTGGATCAGATCTGATCCAACGGCCAAGAACACATCTGGCCAGACGATCACCTCTACCATAACGTCGTACCAACCACCAAGCATGGTCGGACATGCCAAAATCACATAAAAACATAGATTATCAGTACCAAATCAAATTAAAAAATATATATTATGTTTTATTTCTACCAAAACAAAAGTGAGAGAACATATATATGTATCAAAAAACTGTAAGAATACAAGTTACCAATTTCCAGAAATAAAAACACAAAAAAATAAAGTTTCTAGTGGTAATCTCTTCTTTCTTTTCTCTCATGCATGCATGTAAATAAGAAACTAAACAACAAAAAAATAGAGTTTACCAGAGTTTAACAACCCTTTCTTGCTGGTTATAAGCTGTTCGTAGTGAGCCGTTCAAAGGGAGGGGTTTTTTTTAGTTGCAAAATAGGGGTTTCTAGTTCCTTTAGGGGTTTTTTTGGTGGCCGGTAGGTGAAGATTAAGGACGGCTCGAGGCGACTGTTGCGGCTAAGCCTTGCTTGAGATCGTTCAACCACGGCGGCCGATGAAGATTTGTTTTTTGGGGTGGCTGGGTTTCTAGAAAAACCAGAGAAATGAGAGCATTTTTAGGGTTATAAAAAAAGGAAAAAATGAGATTAGGGGAAGGTCATATGGTTTTATAGACTGGAAATAAAAGGAAAATGTTCTAATAGCTTCATAAATCCCTCCGTCCCACTGGTATTTTCATTTCGAGCCTGCCCTTGGTCCAATTGCAAACTTGGTCCCTCTTTCTTTTAAACTCTTTCAATTTGGTCCCTAAATTAAACTGTAATCATTTTTAATGGCAAAATTACCTTCAAGGTCCCTCTGCCCTTTTAGTATTTTCATTTTGAGTCCGTTGCATGGTCCATTTACGCCTTTAATCCTTGCAACTTTTCTCCATTTTGAAATTTAAGTCCTTAAATTGGCTTTTGCTTTTGTTTTGTTGCTGCCTTTCGTTTCTATTTTACTTTCAAGTTGGTCCTTTTTTTGTTTTATTATTATTATTATTAAAATGTCACATTTAAATACATTTTAATTTGCATATATATATATATATATATATATATATATATATATATATATATATTAGGTTCATCGATGTTCTAATGCATGGATTTCATAAAATTATGTTTAGTTTGTTTCTTCATGTTATATATATGTTTTAGCATGTTTATTTTATTCTTCATGTTTTATTCTATATGTTGTTTTTTAGTATGTGTATTTATATTTTTATGGGTATTACCATGCTAATATGCCATAGTTTAAGTTTGTCCATGGTGTATGTATATTTTGTAGCATGTTTTTACATTCATTTCGCATTTTAGGTTACATGTTAGAAATGGGTGATAGATTTGTTATATGTTAATATCGTGTTTTGTTTATAATATGTATGCATGTAATTTGTTTCACTTGATAAAGTTTAAGTGTAATATTGTGGTGGTGTTTTTTTGTTAGTTTAGTATCATATTATATGTATGTCATGCACATGTTGCATTTGTGGTGTTTTTTTTATGTGCTCAAGTATGTTGTAATTAATTAATTTAATTTTGGAAGCATGTTTTTCTTCTTTTCTATGTTTATTTATATGCTTTACTTTTTATTATTACTATATGTCACGTTATTCATGTTCATGCTTTTTATTACCTTTGTTTAATATTATGATATTCATGTTTTTATGTTTTTAATACCATGTCAATGTGAATGTATGTTTTTTCATCATGTTTATATAGATTTATCATGTTTAGGTTTTTTTAGTTTAATATTTTGGTGTTTATGTTTTTTATGTCATTGTGTTTTATTTTAATATGTCTTGTTAGTATAATGCCGTGTTATATTCTATTTGTCTTTGATGTGATATATTTGTTAAGATTGCATAACGGAATATTAATTGTCAATGCGGTGCCCTTTTATTCGAGCGTAAACGTGGCTAGTATCAAGTGCAATGATGGTGGTTCATCAGTTTATTCTCGGATAACGGGGCCCTTAAAATTTACTTGCACTTATAATCGAATCTTAACTTAATCGTCACTTTAATCCGGAAAGTTTAATATTAATAAAGCGGAAATTATTAAAGTATCAATTTTGGGTGGTGTGGGGGTGCTAATCCTTCTCTATCCGCAACAGACTCTCGAACCTAACATTTTTTAAATCTCTGGTTTTATGGTTCCCGGCCTACCTTAGTGGCCGGTGGTGACTCCATTTCTTTAAATAAAATACGGTTTTTCATGAAGCCCCACGGAATACATATTTTTAAATACCCGAAAGACTCCCAAACACCTTAAAACCCGTTTTTAGCGAAAACTCCGTAACAAAGAATCACTACAGATGGCGACTCCGCTGGGGACCGTGTTTTTTGGTTTTCAAAAAACAAAAAAGAGTCAAGCTTTTTAATAAAATACCGCTTTATTAATATCTGAAGTTTCGTATTAAAGTGACTATTAAATTAACATTTGGTTATAATTGCGCATTTATTTTAACGTATTTAAAATTTGGCATATAAACCCATCTTTTAAGAGGGGGAAAACACTAGTGCTTTCGTGAGGATATCGTTCCTCCGTATGGGCCTAACAAAGTACCTTCGGGGCTAGAGTACCTTATGCTTTCGTGAGGATATCGTTCCTTCGTATGGGCATAAGTGAATGGGTCCCCCTGAATTGAACCCGGTTGAAAGGAGCCTATAATGGGTGATGATCGGGGGCCTTGCTACCCTTAGTAGGGGACAGTAAGGACAATTCGGGTACCTCCTAGCACCAACACTGCATGTAGAGAATGTAAAAAACCCACCCTTTTTAGAGCCATGCGGATAACCTAGGTGTTTTAGAAAAGAATGTAAATAGGGTTGTTTTGTTTGTTTATCTTATTTAATTTGCCTTTTATTTATGTATTTATTGATTTTATCCGGTTCTGACTTGTTTTCTTTTTTGTTTTGCTTTTTACATATATCATTGCATCTGCATTACATAAAGGTACTGGATCAAGTGGTTTGTCCGATCAAAAAATCTTTCATCATGGAAAAAAGGTATCTTAAGAAGGACGACCTCAACTCAGCCGTCAGACATTGGTCATAAGTCAATCAGAAGACCCAAGGTAATAGTTTGCCGAGTGAGCAGATAGTGCCAGTGTATACTTACGTAAGCCTTCAAGAGAATGACCTATGGGATCTTAAAAGGATTTGGGAAGGATGGGATCGAAGACTACAAGACTTATTCTTTGATAGTTATGGCGACATAGCCCAGTTGATGTATGTCCTAGTCAACCAACCTTTACTCCGAACCATCTTCCAGTTCTGGAATCTTGCTTTTTGTTGCTTCACTTTCAATGGACAAGATATGATGCCTACGGTAGAGGAATACACAGCCTTACTTAATCAGAAGAATGTTCAGAAAGATTGGATCTATGAGAAGCATCCAAAGAACCAGAATTACCCTTCGAAGCTCAAAATATTTGCCTGGATGAGTGACTATTGGGTTAACGGCTTGATTCAAAGTCGAGGAGATAGCCTAGCCTTTGCATGAGAGAGTATCCGAGGCATCATACCTGCGCACCCAGATGAGGGGATGAAGATGGACCTATTCGCCTTACGGATATATAGTTTAGTCATCTTTCCGAGGGTTCTGGGAAACATCGATGTAGCCATTCTAGATCTACTTTAGCGTATGAAACGGAAGGCGAATCCAGTACCGGTAATCTTAACTGAAACTTTCATCTCTTTGAATGCAAGCCGAAAGCATGAAGAGGGACGTTTCAGAGGGTGTGCATAGTTACTACAGGTTTCGATTCAGAGTCATATGTTGAAGACATCAACGAGGGTTTTACCGAGAATATCATTCTGAGGCTTTTCACCTTTGCGAGAGTACTTAGCGAAGGAATGGCGAGAAGACTTGAATAGGAAGAAATGGACCCGGATCTTTAAGGACATTCAAGCCAAAGACATAGTGTAGAGAGTTCCTTGGCTCGGCAGGGTTAGTTACTTCTTATACAGTTGCGATGATTATGACTGGCTAATGATGTTAGGGCTACATGGTGGGATTGCTTGTGCTCCGCTTTTGGTATCTCGACAATTCGGATCACGACAGTTCATTCCCGTCACCACCGATATAAGTCGAAGTGAGTTTCCTTTCAAGGGCGAGTTCAGGGCGAAAGTTCAGACCATCATGAGAGCTTGGGATCACTGTTATCAGATAAGGGTATAATGAGATACCGAGTGCATGATCACCCTGAATTACTATCTTTGGAGGCGCCTGAGAATTAATGACAAGATTCTAGAACCCGACCAAGGACCAACCATGTCACTTGAGAAGCATGTGAGGATAGTACCATCCAAGGTCGACATTTTGTGAAATGAAATTGAGGAGGTTAAGAAAAACATGAAGGCTTTACAGACTCAGCATACGAGTGAGCTCTACAAAGTAAGTTTAGATGTCGACGAACGAGATGGGACCATTAGGCAATTGAAGAAGCTGAACGTAGATCTGAGTGAGAATAATTCTCTTTATTAGAAAGATACCCTCCAGCTTTACAGACTATATGCGTTTAGCTGAAGAAGAATGAGAAAAAGGCAAGCAAACAGTCGAGAAGGAGTTAGAAAGCTGCAAGTTAGCCATCGAAAGTCAAAGGCGGTCTTCTAGGGATGCCATTAACCAAGAGAAAGAAAGAGCTAGGCAAGAGATTGGCAAAGGCAAGCAAGCAGTCATCTGCGAAAGAGAGAACACTATCGTTTGGAAGAGGAAATCCATGGGGAGCAGGAACAGACTACTAGAGATGCAAAACTTGTACAACAACACCATTCAAAGTCTGAATCAGAGCCAAGATCAGAATGCCGAGTTAGAAGGGAGACTGACAGATTTAGAGCACTCCTTTTAGACCTATCGTCGAAGGAATGGCTTCATCGAACTATAAGAAAGGAAGAGTGAAATTGGTATGTTACGAGCCCGCATTGAGTCACTCGAGGCAATCGTTCAGGATTACAGAGGGAGAATTAGGGTATTTGAATAAGCTACAGCAGGTGGAGACAATTATTTGCGGTGAAGACTTCATGATGCCTCCTAGATGATTCAAGATAGAGACCAGTATTACACAACCCTGATGGTGGAGATACAACGAGTTATAAGACATGTGACGGATTTAGCTGTAGAAGCTGAAGCTCTTCGACCTTTCATAACCTCTGACATGAAAGAAGCGCCTAGGTTCATCAAACTGCTCAGGGCTATCGAGAAGTTAGGAGCTAGAGCTAGGGCTAATGTGTAGAACTCTACTCTACTATTTTGTAATTTGGACCCTTTAATTCCCATGAAAGTAGTTCAAAAGGTTGATTACCAGCAGAATCAGTACCTTTATTTGCATATATTCTTGCATTGCATCATGGAATTTGCACATTATACATGCATTAATCTTTCTTTGCAAAAATATTGATAGTGTAAATATTGTGGCACTGTGAAACTAAAAGATAAGCCACAACCATTCCACATCCATACTTTACTCGGTTCCAAAGAAAACAAATGGAGGACATAATAGTCAGTTTGGAAAAAGGGTAGAAGGATTTGGAAGCACGTTTAGATGAAGCTAGACAGCGCCTCAACGACCAGATCGCTCAATCACAAGCTAAGATATTATATGAGTTAACTGCATTGCTGGAAAAAAGCTATGGGAAATAAAAGGTTAAAGACGAAGTCGCCCAAGAGCCAGAAGGTATCAGATCTCACAGTAAGGTTCCAAGTCTGGCAAGAATAGTGTACATTGACCCTGTCGGGATATCTGCTAGTCTTCATGTAGGGGCATCTAAAAACCAACCCGTTGATACAGAGGCATTCTATGAAGAAGAGGTGCCAGATCTGAATTTGGTCGAGAAAATTAGAATAGAAGTGGAAAAGAAATGGAAGGGAAGATTTCGTCTCATGGAAGAAAAATTTAGAGCACTGCAAGCCACAAATGAACCAGGGAATGAGGCTAGTGATCTGAGCCTGGTATCCGACCTTATTTTACCACCAGAATTCAAAACTATAGAATTTGAAAAGTATGACGAAACTTCATGCCCTTCCGCGCATGTGACCATGTATTACTGAAAGATGGCAGCCTTCATCAAGGATGAAAAGCTTTTAATCTTTTGTTTCTAGGATAGTTTGACTGGAGCAGCACTCATGTGGTACACCCAATTAAGTCGGGTAAATATCAAGTCCTAGAAGGACCTTTCGAAGGCGTTCATTGAGCAGTACAAACATGTGACAGATATGACCCCCAGTATGATCATGTTGGAAAACATGGGACAGAAGTCTAATGAGAGTCTGTGACAATACGCCCAGAGGTGGCGAGAGGTGGCCGCTCAGATCCAGCCACCAATTCCTGAGCACAAGATTATGCCCCTGTTTGTGAATACTCTGAAAGGAACACTATTCGATTGCCTTATCCATAATACAACTCAGAGCTTTGCCAATCTGATCAGGACTGGGGAGTCTCTCGAATTGGAAATTAAGAGTGGCAGGATTGATAGTGGGGATAGCTCTCGAAAGTACAACAAGAAGAGAGAGAATATGGTAAATACTATGAGCACTTACAATGCCCCAACGGTCTCTCATCCTTAAGCATCAACAGGGAAGGCTCAGAATCCAAACCAAAGAGAAGGAAGAGCTCCAAGAAAGGAACAAGAGAAAGCAGCCTTTACTCCGTTACCAGTTTCGTACACCGAGCTTTATTCTCAGTTGTACAAAGCTGACTTGGTCCGCCCATACTATGTTACTCCGTTCAAACCTCCGTTTCCGTCATTGTATGATCCTAACGCGCATTGCGATTATCATGGCAGTGCCCTCGGTCACTCCACAAAAAAGTTGCCTTGCATTTAAGAAACTTGTACAAAGTCTGATTAATTCTGGGGTATTAAAATTTAAGGAACCAAATTTGGCTGCTAACTCGTTGCCTAATCACGGGAACCACATAGTGAAAACTATCAAGGAGTACTCTGCTAGAATGGCCAAGAAATATGTGTCAGAAATTAAGTCTCCCTTATGGTGGGTGTTCCAACAATTATGCATGGCCCACTTGATTGACAGAGGCATGATAGTTGTGCAGAAGGGATGTAGAGCTTATTGTGAGTTCCACCACGACGGAGGGCATGACATCCAACAATGTGAAGAATTCAGGAGATTGATTTAACAGTTGATAGACAGTACAAAGATAGAGTTCTTTGAGTAGGTTGCAGGAAGGAAGGGGTTGGATGTATGCGTGTCAGATAGCCCCAACATCAAGTATGGAATAGACAGACCCTTTTTCGTCCCCTCCAGACCAAAGGAAGCAAGTTCATCCCAAGCAGAAGCTGTAAAGGTGACCCCTAAAATCATCATCTTAGCACTGGCCCCATTTCTGTTCAAAGACATGCGGCGGACCCCTTGGAATTATGCCGCCAACGTGACTATACCAGAGAAGTCAAATCTTTGTGAGGAGAATGAACAAATGTAAGAGATGAACCAACACAGAAAGATGAACAGACAAAGAAAGGTGAAATTGTCAATGAAGTAGGCCATTTCACGAGGAGCGACAGGTGCTACTCTTCGAAAGCTTTGAAATTTGCTAAAGCTACAATGGATAAGGGAGAAGGTACATCAACTGGTCCTGCAAAGATATTTGGCAAGGAGCCCCTTCCAAGGATTAATGAGCCTGTAACTGAGACTCAAGCACATGAATTTTTGAAGTTCCTAAGGTACAGTGAATACAATGCAGTGGAGCAGCTGTGAAAGCAACCAGCGAGGATTACGGTGTAGGAGTTGCTTTTGAGTTCAAAAAAACATCAGGATGCATTGTTAAAGGTGCTGAACCAAACGTTTGTACCTAGTGACATCTCTGTATCTAAGCTGGACAAAATAGTGGGGCATATCACTGCATACAACCACATAACATTCAACGATGACGAGAACCCGGAAGGAGGTATGTGGTCTACCAAAGCTCTAAATATCATTACCCACTGCAAAAGGGTATGTTTTGCCAGGAGTACTGATTGATAATGGGTTGGCATTAAACGTACTACCGATGGTGACTCTGCAAAGGCTACCGGTAGATGACTCCCACATGAAACCCTGTCATAACTTCGTAAGAGCTTTTGACGGTACTCAAAGGGGAGTACTTGGAAAAATTGAGGTACCTTTGTTGATTGGGCCGGAAGAGTACACAAATGATTTCGAGGTAATGGACATAAAGCCGACCTACAGTTGCTTATTGGGAAGACCATGGATTTACTCGGCTGGAGCTGTCCCCTCATCACACCATCAGAAATTGAAATTTGTGATCGAAGGCAAGTTGGTCACTGTAGAGGCTGAGCAAGAGATCATCGCCTCGGTAACATCAGGTGCCCCCTACATCCAGAACGATGAAGATGTTGTGGAATGTTTTTTCCGAGCATTGGAACTTGTAAATGCTACATTTGTTGCAGAAGGTAGTTAGATCCCCTCCCCCAGGTTATCCAATTGTACCAAGATGATTGTCTCTAAAACTTTGGGCCGAGGAGCCAAAACAGGAAGAGGGCTAGGAAGGAGATTACAAGGAAGCCTACGACCTAGAAGTGTCATCACCAAGAAAGATCATTTTGGGCTTGGCTACAAATCGAGTATTCAACAAAAGAGAGAGGCATATAGAAAGAAAAGAGAACAAATGAGGGCTAGACTCAAAGGAAAGGATATTCCATGGAGACCGATGTCTTTCCCTCATGTAAAAGATGTTTTTGTCTTTGCAGAACAAAATTTTGGCAATTCAAGAAAACAAAATTTAATGAGAAGCAATTCAAGAAAATAGTTCATCAACATTAAACATAGATGACAATGGTGACGTGTTAACCAAAAGGCTACCGGTAGATGACTCCCACAAGAAACCCTGTCATAACTTCGTAAGAGCTTTAGAAGGTACTCAAAGGGGAGTACTAGGAAAAATTGAGGTACTTTTGTTGATTGGGCCGACAGAGTGGGAAATGAGGGATCTTTTGTAATGGACATAAAGCTAACCTTTGTTTACTTATTGGGAAGACCATGGATTCTTTCGGCCAGAGCTATCCCCTCATTTGAAATTGAAAACATTTCACTTATTGGTCATTAATTCATTTCTTAGCAAGAAATCATCACCTCGGTAACATCGGATGCCCCCTACATCTAGAACGATGAAGAAGCTTTGGAACTTGTAAATGCTACATTTGTTACAAAAGGTCATCGGATCCCCTCCCCCAGGTTATCCAATTGTACCAAGATGACCGTCTCTAAAACTTTGGGCTGAGGAGCCAAAACAGGAAGAGGGCTAGGAAGGAGATTACAAGGAAGCCTACGACCCAGAAGTGTCATCACCAAGATAGATCATTTTGGGCTTGGCTAAAAATTGAGTATTCAGCAAAAGAGAGAGGAATATAGAAAGAAAGGAGAATAAAGGAGGGCTAGACTCAACGAAAAGGATATTCCATGGAGACCGATGTCTTTCCCTCATGCAAAAGTGAGTGGAATTGGCCATGCAGAACAAAATTTACAGGAAGCAATTCAAGAAAATGACCTACTTAATGAGAATGAGATATTCAGTGAATCGCTTGAAGGGATGTTCATCAAGGTAAAGATGACAATGGTTTGACGTGTTAACCAACATCTGAAAGTTGCCAAATACTCAATAAATGGGTTACAATCTATTTAATCGATGCGGAAAGAAGTAATGCTGAAGGGTCCCCTTTGATTTTGTGTAGATTAGGGATCTTTTGATTTCAATCTAGCAAGCCCTAAAGACAATTTCCGTTTTTGAAATGGAAAACATTTCACTTATTTCATTAATTCATTTCTTTGACATTCATTCACTTGAGACAATCATTATTCTCATTCATTCTTGGATGGTTTCTCAAGATACATGACCAGAATCCAATAAAGATGGATCTCAAAGAAATCAAGAGGATATATGGAGAAGACCATATTTGAGTTGGTAGCCATGTGGGCAAATCATGCCCACGTTTTGTTATAAGGTGATGCCTTTCCTCGACTCAAGAAACGCGGGGGGCAATTTATCAAAGAGCAATGGTGACACTTTTCCACAATATGATGCACAAAGAGAAAAAAGTATACGTGGATGATATGGCCTCTAAGTCCTTAACCGAGGAAGAGCACCTTCAAAAATCGAGAGAAGAGTAAAAAAGTTTGAGCTATTTCAAGTTGCCGGCTAAATGAAAATACCGATGCCAAAGAAGGAGCTCAATTTCAACCGAGCAAGCCCTAAATGCACCTTCATAGTCACATCCGTGAGAAAACTCTTAGGATTTGTAGTGAGTAGGAAGGGGATTGAGATCGATCCATGTAACGTTTTGTTATAAAAACTCAAGGCTATCCAATGGTGACCTCCCACCACCTGATACAAAGAGAAAGAAGTTCGAGGATTTCTCGGGAAGGTTAAACTACATCTCACATTTCATCTCTCAACTCTTAGGATTTTAATAGATAGTTGAAGGCTATCGGGACCTCCCTACCTTTTCGGAAAAAGAATACTTAGGAAGAATAACCTCAATTAATAGAGTGACCCGGGATGAAGAATGTCAAGAAGCTCTAGAAAAGATTAAAAAGTACTTGACGAATGCTCCGATTTTAGTCGCACCAGTACCAAACAGGCCTTTGATCCTTTACCTAACTGTTTTTGAAAAGTCGATGGGTTGCTTGTTGGGGAAACATGATGAGTCTGGGAAGAAAGAAATAGCCATCTATTACCTAAGCAAGAAGTTCACTGATTGTGAAACACAGTACTCGCCGATTTAGAAGCTATGTTGTGCTTTGGTTTGGATTACCAAAAGGCTTAGACAGTACATGCTATACCATACCACCTGGTTGATATCCAAATTGGACCCCTTGATGTATCTAATGGAAGCACCAACATTAACGAGAAAGATGGCCCGCTGGAAGATGCTGTTATCTGAGTTTGACATTGTATATGTGAGCCAAAAAGCTATGAAAGGAAGTGCTATAGCGGATTTCTTAGCTAGTCGTGCTTTAGATGATTATGAATCGTTGAACTTTTCCAGATGAGGACTTGATGTGCATTACAACTGGCGACGACGTTGTTTCAGATGACGGCTCGTAGAAGCTTTACTTTGATGGAGCCTCCAATGCCCTTGGCCACGGAATATGAGCCGTGCTAATTTGTCCAGAAGTGGTCTACTATCACTTCACCAGCAGACTATAACTCTTTTGCACAAACAACATAGTTGAATACGAAGCATGTGTCATGGGACTGAATTCAACCATTGAAAGGAAGATCAAAGAACTTTGAGTATTCAGAGATTCGTCCTTAGTGATCTATTAGTTACGAGGAGAATGAGAAACTAGGGATTTGAAGCTAGTCAAAAACTACGAGCTGATTCAAGAGCTCATTAAAGAATTTGAAAAGGTTAGTTTCACCTACCTTCCTAGAGAAGACAACCAGATGGCAGACACATTGGCAACCCTGGCCTTCATGTTCAAAGCAAATACGAAAGCAGAAATGAAGCCAATTGAGATGCAGACTTTTGAGAGGCCAGATCACTGTTATAATGTGCAAGAAGAAATAGATGGCAACCCTTGGTATTACGATATCTTGTAATATATCAAGTTTCAAAAGTATCCCGAAGGGGCAAACAAAAATGACTGAAAAAACACTCAGGAAGATGGCAACAGGATAAGTTTTGGATGAGGAGATTCTGTACAAAAAGCGGCCATGATCAAATGTTGTTGAGATGTGTAGATGCTGGGAGGTGAAAGAAATTTTAGTAGACGTGCATGACGGTTTGTGTGGAACACACGCCAATAGTTTGTCAATAACCTAAAAAATCATGAGATATGGCTATTTCTGGTCGACTATGGAGGGAGACTGCATCAATTACGCCAGGAAATGCCATAAGTGCCAAATATATGCCGACAAGATCCATGCTCCTCTTTTACCTTTACACACCATGAACTCGTCTTGGCCGCTCGCAGCATAGGGCATGGATTTCATTGGTCAGATTTATCCGAAGGCTTCCAACGGGCACTGTTTTATTTTGGTTGCAACTGATTACTTCACTAAATGGGTGGAAGCAACATCTTACGCCAACATTACACGGACAACGGTGTGCAAGTTCCTGAAGAAGGAGATCATTTGCTGATATGGGTTGTCGGAAAGGATTATCACCGACAACGCTTCCAACCTAAACAATAAATTGATGACTGAGGTGTGCAACCAGTTCAAAATAACACACCATAATTCTACAACCTACCGTCCTAAGATGAATGGGGCAGTAGAAGCGGCAAACAAGAACATAAAGAAAATCATTATGAAGATAACAGACACCTACAAAGATTGGCATGAGAAGTTGTCATTTTCTCTGTTCGCCTATCGGATATCTGTTCACACATCAATAGGGGCAATACCATATTCTCTAGTATACGACACAGAGGCGGTACTACCCATTGAGGTTGAGATTTTGTCACTCCAGGTTCTGATGAAGTAAAACTGGATGAATCAGAGTAGGTGCAGACCAGGCTTGACCAATTAAATCTCATCGAAGAAAAGAGCCTAAAAGCTATATGCCATGGTCAAATGTACTAAAAACGAATGATATAGACATATGATAAGAAAGTGTGCCCAAGAGAATTATGAGAGGGAGATCTGGTGCTTAGGAAGATCCTCCCAATTCAGAAAATTTTTTGACGGAAGTGGATGCCTAATTGGGAAGGGCTATATGTCGTCAAGAAGGCATTTTCGGGAGAAGCATTGATTTTAACTGAAATGGATGGAGCAGAATTGAAAAATCCCTTGAATTTTGATTCAGTTAAGAAGTATTATGTTTGAAAAAAATGAATGATGAGAAAATAAGGCGAAAACTTGAAAATGCGCTTCATAAAATGAAAACCTAAGGTGAAAACCCGCAAAGGGCGCCTTAGGTAAAAAAACAAAAAGGGGGCTCGAGGCAAAAACCCCAAAAAGGGCGTCTTGAGGAAGAAGAAGGATCTGAGTTGAAAAACCGTTAAGGGCGGCTCAGATAAATTTTAAAATTGGGACTCAGGCAAGTAGAATTACCTCATGGGCACCAAAAGAAGGAGCTCCAGGAAAAGATTCTATTTCAGTTGACAGGATCACGCGTCATTCATACAATGGATATTTAGGGTTTTGTATTTCATGGTTTGCTTTCCCTTCCCCTCATGTTTGCCATGACTTGTCTAAAACTGTTGTAAGTTCTCAATGTCAATAAGATCATGTTTTTGTGCCTTTCCTTTCTTGTCTTCTCATTGTTTTCATAAGCATCATGCAAATAGGTTAACATAGACTTATAATAAACAAAAGATTTCTGAGCATTATTATGGTCTAACCCTGGGAATGCAAGTGATTAGAAAATAGAATTAACTTTGATCTCAAGTTTTCTGCGTAATGTATGTGGAGGCATCGAGCATCAACATAAGATAACCAATGTCATGCACCATTCATACTTGTCTAAGAAAATATTCAAGACGAAAATGGAGATCTCCCAAGTGAAAACCCGTAAGGGTACGTAAAAAAAATCTAAAGCAAAAACCCGATAGGGTACTTTAGAACTTAGAACTAAAAACTCATAAAAGAAAGACCGAAATGGTTGAACCCAATAGTGAGATAGGGTACCGCCACTAGAAGAAGAAAAGGAAGAGAAGGCAAGTAGAGGGTCGAGATTGACTGATTGCGGAAGCATGCGCATCGAGATATTAACATTCATGCATCATGTGTAGTTAGGCATCCCTAGGATTAGGAGCATGCTAACTCATTTATTATAACATTTTGCCTATTTTAAGCAGGTACTTACAGATTGCCAATGACTTTTGATCGGCAACTTCAAATTGAAGAGGTGGATTAATTTGAAGAAAGATTTTGGCAGCCTTAGTAGCGTGAGTCCAGAAAGATTGATAGCTATTTTTAGCGTGAATCCCCAAATTTGAAGAAAGACTTTGGAAGCCTTAGTAGCGTGAGTTCAGAAAGATCGATAGCCATTTTTAGCGTGAATCCCTAAATTTGAGGAAAGACTTCGGCAGCCTTAGTAGTGTGAGTCCAGAAAGATCGGTAGCAATTTTTGGCATGAATTCCTAAATCTGAAAGAAAATTTTGACAGTCTTGGCAGTGTGAGCCCAGAAAGATCGGTAGCTAGTTTAGCGTGAATCCCTAATTCAAAGATAAAGGTTCTATATAGGAAGGGCCTATATTTTCAAGCCCTCGTAGTGAAAGGTTCGATATATGAAGAGCTTGTAACTCCGAGATTTTAGAAGCTAAAAGTTCTATATAGGAAGGACTGGCGGCTCCAGGGTTTGAAGACTACCAGTTCTATATAGGAAGAACTCCTAGTTGGAAGAATCCATTCCTGACGCAGAAGGTTTTATATAGGAAAAACCCATCGCGTTGAAGACGAGGAGTTCTATATAGGAGGACTCCAAGCTTTACCGTCTCAGAGTGAAAAGTTCTATATAGGAGGGACTCGTAACTCAAGACTTCATAATGAAAGGTTCTATATAGGAAGGACCTGTAGCTCCAAGATCAGAAGGTGAAGAAGTTCTATATAGGAAGAACTTGCGAACCTGAAGATTCAGCTAAGGAAAAGCGGAGAGTTTCAGAAGAACACGTGATTTCGAAGCTACAAATAGGGATTTCGGATAAAAATAAGTGCTTATAATCTTTGCTTTGTTCCTGTTCCACAAGAACAAGCAAAGAGGGGCAACTGTAATCACTCATTTTTATCTGGTTTATAAAATCATGTTAATGTATTAGTATAATAATTAATAGATATTATTATTGCATGTATGCATATATTATATTAATATGTGTGTTAATTATGTACGTGGGATTAACATGTACGTATTGTATATGTGTGATGTGCGTAAATGCATGTATGGTATGCATGTTATGTATTATGTACTTATTAGTAAGTATTGTGGTGTATGTGTATTATATGTGTGTTTATATTTTATGTATGATTGTTTATATATACATTATGTGTGTATGTTAATATTAATATGCTGTAAGTATGTTAATATATGTGTTTATATGTATGCATTTATAATGTTCATTGTATGTATATTTGTACGTGTACGCTTGTATATGGATCATTAGTAATAGTATGTATATGTATCGTATATTATAATTAAGACATATAAATATTAAAACCCAAATAATATTAATAGTCCAATCTAATTATTACAAAACCCAAAATTAAATGTTATAGGCCCAACCAGCCGAGCCCAGCCCTAATGTTTAACCCTAATTACAACTTCTTTTTGTGTGCAGCCAACCAAGAGCCTTTGGATCAAATCCAGATCCAATGGCCACGCTCGGGACTCTCAGTCTCCCACGCACGCATGACGCCCACGTGTAAGATTCCTTGACTGCCGCGCGCCACGTGTCAATGTCTTGTGCAGCCTCATTTTTATCGAATCAAATCGGGGCCGTCCATTTCTCGTGCAATCACAACCGTACCAACCACCAAGCATGGCCGAACATGCCAAAATCACAAAAAATAGAGATTATCAGTACCAAATCAAATCAAAAAATATATTATGTTTTATTTCTACCAAAACAAAAGTGAGAGAATAGATATATGTATCAAAAAAAATTGTAAGAATACAAATTACCAGTTTCCAGTTTCCAAAAATAAAAACACAAAAAAAGAAAGTTTCCCGTGGTAATCTCTTCTTTCTTTTATCTCATACATGCATGTAAATAAGAACTAAATAACAAAAAATAGAGTTTACCAGAGTCCAACAACCCTTTCTTGCCTACAATAAGCCATTTGTGGTGAGCCGTTTAAAGGGAGGGTTTTTTAGTTGTGAAATAGGGTTTATAGTTCCTTTTGGGAGAAGGGTTTGGTGGCCGGTAGGTGAAGATCGAGGATGGATCGAGGCGTCCGTTGCGGCTGAGCCTTGTCTGAGATCGTTCGAACACGGCAGCCGACGAAGATTTGTTTTTAGGGTGGCAAGGTTTCTGGAAAAACCAGAGAAAGAGTGCATTTTTAGGGTTATAAAAATGAGGAAAAAACGAGCGGTCGGTCATATGGTTTTATAGACTGGAAATAAAAAATGGTCTAATAGCTTCATAAATACCTCCATCCAACTAGTATTTTCTTTTCGATCTTCCCTTTGGTCCAATTGCAAACTTGGTTCCTCTTTCTTTTTAAAATCTTCCAATCTGGTCCCTAAATTAAACTATAATCATTTTTAATGGAAAAATTACCTTCAACGTCCTTCTGCCCTTTTAGTATTTTTATTCTGAGTCAGCTGCATGGTCATTTATGCCTTTAATCCTTGCAAGTGTTCTCCGTTTTGAAATTAAGTCCTTAAATTGGCTTTTTCTTTTGTTTCGTTGCTGCCTTTCGTTTCTATTTTACTTTCTTGTTAGTCCTTTTTTTTGCTTTATTATTATTATTATTAAAATGTCACGTTTAAATATATTTTAATTTGCATATATATATATTAGGTTCATCGATGTTTTAATGCATGGATTTCATAAAATTATGTTTAGTTTGTTTCTTCATGTTATATTTATGTTTTAGCATGTTTATTTTATTCTTCATGTTTTATTCTATATGTTGTTTTTTAGTATGTGTATTTATATTTTTATGGGTATTACCATCCTAATATTTCATAGTTTAAGTTTGTCCATGGTGTATGTATATTTTGTAGCATGTTTTTACATTCATTTCGCATTTTAGGTTACATGTTAGAAATGGGTGATAGATTTGTTATATGTTAATATCGTGTTTTGTTTATAATATGTATGCATGTAATTTGTTTCACTTGATAAAGTTTAAGTGCAATATTGTGGTGGTGTTGTTTTGTTAGTTTAGTATCATATTATATGTATGTCATGCACATGTTGCATTTGTGGTGTTTTTTTATGTGCTCAAGCATGTTGTAATTAATTAATTTAATTTTGGAAGCATTTTTTTCTTCTTTTTCCATGTTTATTTATATGCTTTGCTTTTTATTATTACGATATGTCACGTTATTCATGTTCATGCTTTTATGTTTTTAATACCATGTCAATGTGAATGTATGTTTTGTCATCATGTTTATATATATTTATCATGTTTAGTTTTTTTTTAGTTTAATATTTTGGTGTTTATGTTTTTTATGTCACTGTGTTTATTTTAACATGTCTTGTTAGTATAATGCCGTGTTAAATTCTATTTGTCTTTGATGTGATATATTTGTTAAGATTGCATAACGGAATATTAATTGTAAATGCGGTGCCCTTTTACCCGAGCGTAAACGTGGCCAATATCAAGCGCAGTGATGGTGGTTTATCAGTTTATTCTCGGATAACGGGGCCCTTAAAATTTACTCGCACTTATAATCGAATCTTAACTTAATCGTCAATTTAATCCGGAAAGTTTAATATTAATAAAGCGGTAATTATTAAAGTACCAATTTTGGGCGGTGTAGGGGTGCTAATCCTTCCCCATCCGTAACCAACTCCCGAACCCAACATTTTTTAAATCTCTGGTTTTGTGGTGCTCGACCTATCTTAGTGGCCGGTGGTGACTCCATTTCTTTAAATAAAATACGTTTTTTCATGAAGCCCCACGGAATACATATTTTTAAATACCCGAAAGACTCCCAAACACCTTAAAACCTATTTTTTAACGAAAACTCCGTAACAAAGGATCGCTACATCTCTAAGCCTTTTATATTATTTTAAAATCATTTTAAATAACCAATTAAGGTAAAAAGTCTGATATTAGACTTTGGGGTAAATAGCTCCTTAAAGATTCAAAGTTTTGACCCTTTTATAAAATATTTACTAAAAATAGTTTTAAAACTTTACATTTTGGTCACTAACCAAAATGTCCAATTTTGAGACATCTTTTTGCAAAATTGACTTTACCAAAATCATTCCCATATTAAATAATGATTTTAGGTTATTTTTCCATATTTTTATCTCACCCAAAAATATTTGTTTCAAATTAAATCTCAAAACTGACCGGAGTTCTCTAATTCGATCCAACGGACCGTCTAAACCACTTTGAAAACTCCTAGGTCCAAAACTGGGGCGTTACAATATCAATGTTGACAACAATGGCAATATCAATGTCAATGTCAATATTTCGACGACAATGTCAATGTCAATATCCAATGGCTATGGTAATGACAATATCGATGTTTCTATATTTCAATGCTTCAATAATGTCAATGGCAATAGCAATGTTTCAATTACCAATATTTCAACGTAATAACTTACCGATGCTTACCAATATAGTCTCCAAAGAGATTCGATGCAATATCCTTAGACATAATGTTAGCCATGTAATATTCAATGTCAATGAAATCAGGAAAGGCACCTAGCCTATTCTTGAGACTCTGACTACACTCACCTTGTTTTTTTAAGCTCCTATGGATCTCGGATTGTCACTCCTTTGTTCATAGCTTTAGACGGAGATGATGACCCTTCTTTCTCCAACTCTTGAGCTAGGTAAAAATAATAGGAGGTGTTAGGATCGATACAACGATATCAAAATCAATATTCAAACTTGAAATAGCTATTAGCTATTAAATTTCCATGGATTGAAGCCTTGAAAAGCATGGGCTTGACTTAGGTGACTATTTGTTTTATCTCGAAATTACGCATCATTTTCCTATGGAATCAATCAATTGTTTGAGGGCTTTAGCTTACCAATCCAATGGCTACTCGATGGAATTGATAGACTGAAAAAAGCTTAAGCTTTGCAAAACTCAACAATGGAGGTGCTAGCTCAAAGGTTGGGGAGGTGCTTGCTTGGAGGTTGAAGACAAAGAAAGGTGTTTAGCATTTTTTTTCCAAAAGATAAAGAGGATGAGAATAGAGGCTCAGTTGAATTGCTATATGGCTATAGTTCAAGTGTTTTAAACACTTTGTCTTATCTAGGTACTTAACCGATGGGGTTTCCCTCAATAGAGGGTAACAATTTATTCTTTTCTTTTATCTTTTCTTAATTTTACCCATAAAATTAGCCATCAAAGTCATTGTCATCTTTCCTCATCTCCTATGAAATTCACGTGTAGTGGGTGGCAACCAAGAAGGTAACTCATTCCAACATGGGATAGTTACATAGGTAGTTCCTCAACTTTTCAAGTTTTGCATGTTTTCCCCCAAACTTCCAATTTTTTACAATTTAGTCACTAAATAGTTTTTTGATAAATTCAATATGGTCCTTAATCAATAAATTGACTCAATTAGAGTCCAATGTCAATGGAATTAACCACGTAGTCAATGCAATATTTAGACATTTCTGGTGTAGGGTTTTTGATCGCCGAAACCCAATTCCTACTAGACCAGTTTTTAGGGTGTTGCAATGCTGATATTGGTGGGTGTGTGGCGCTGCTTCAGTCATAGGCCTGGAACAAGCTTCCATTTCTGGCGCCAAAATATGATGCTCCGTCTGAATTCCAACTTGCTTCAAGGTAATAATTTTCATTCACATAATAATTTTAGATGTGAACAATGGAATGCATGATGTATGTATTTGTGTTATGCAGATGGAGCCAAATATTCAGAAGGAAAGGATTGGAGTTAAATTTAATCCTCGAAATTAGAACGAAGATTGACATGTATTGTGGAGAGTAGGTAATGCTAATTTGCTTTTGGTTGATAGTTGCATTTGTCAATTTACTTCGATCCAATTTTTTTGATTATGTACGTATTGTTGTAGTTCCGATGGATGCCATATTTAGATGATGATATTCAAGAGGTCATTTCAAACGTTGCCTATGAAGATGCCAAAAATTAGTGTTGTAACGTTGCCTAGGTTATGGGCCTTTATTTTGGATGAATAGGTTAAGGGCTTTTAGGCTTGTGCCCATTAATTTGGAGGAAAATGTTTGAATTTTAAATATGTGGTTGGGTGGTTTAAAGTGGAGGGGATATGGTGGAGGAGAGAGAAAAAGGAAAAGTGAATAGTGGGAGAGAGAATATGTAACGCCTCGGTTTAGAGCCTAGGTGTTAGCTAGGTTGGGTAGGTGGTTCGGTGGACTAGATTAGAGAATTTGAGTTAGTTTCGGGATTAATTCAAAATAAATAATTTTAAAAAGGATAAAAATATGGAAAAACATGTTAAAATATTTATTTAATATATAAAAGATTTTGATGGAATCAATTTTACAAAAAGAGATTTTGAAAAGTGACATTTTGGGATGGTGACCAAAATGTAAAGTTTTAAAACCGTTTTGGTGACTAAATTGAAAAAGGATCAAAACTTTGAATCTTTAAGGAGCTATTTTCCCAAAGTTTAATATCAGACTTTCCTCTTTAATTGGATATTTTAAAAAGGTTTTAAGAGAGTATAAATAGGCTTGGATAATTAATTAGATAATTAAGCCTAATATTTTTCCTACGTAATTAACTTTTCTCTAAAACATTTTCTCTCAAATTTTCTCCAGCCAAACATTCTTTTCTACTTCAAAATCTTCAAGTAATATTTTGATTTCTTCAAAATCTCTCAAATTAACTTTTCTCTAAAACATTTGAGGTGAGATTTGTTCTTCTCCTCTAATATATGGTTCTTTACTGAAAATTCTCAAGTATTTCATCCTTAATAAATGTTTTCTAATGGGTTTTGATGATTTAATTATGGATTCTTGATTTAATTGAAGTTTAATTGAGAAATTGAAAGAATCTCATAATGATTCTATTTGATGAGTCATTAATTGGTTTTGATCATAATTTTTATATTTTATAATGTTAATAAGTTGGTTTTAACATTGCAATCCCCAAACTAAGTGAATCTCTAATTTTCTAGGTTATTAGTTATGAGTTTTTAGGAGTTGTGGATGTTTAAGGAATTTTGGAGATATAAGAATGTTATTAGATTGTTTTTGGATGTTAATTGATGATAATTTTTGAATTAAACCTTTAGGTTTTGGCTGGGCTAAGTTTGGAAGGTGTTTGATGTTGTTTTCTGTTGTTGTGGAGGGAAATTGGTTAGTGATTGATGAGGATTAGCATGAATTGATGTTGTTAGGTTTATGGATTCATTTAGATGCATTAAATCTTCTGTTATGTTGTGGTTAAAATAGGGGAAGTTGATCCTCAAGCTTGTGGAAGGGTTTCAAAAGCTTTGGAGGAGTAATTCGCATCGGCGAATAAAGTTTTGCATTGTCGGTGAGTGAGAACGTGGAATTCAGCTTTGAATTGTTTTAAAGGTTGTTATGGGAGTTTAAATTAAGCTTGAAACTCTGGTTTAAACTTGGAAGTAAGTATGAAGAGAATTTTCCCTCATTTTAGGTTGGCAAAATTGGTTTTATGCACTTATTTTTGAATTACATGGTGCCTACTATTTATGCATGTTTTGAGTATGATTTATACTGATCTCGATCATATATTGATGATGAATGCATTTGGAAAATGGCTCATGGAAGTATGTGTTTGTACTTGTTAATAAATGGTTTTGTGCATTGGAAAAAGATGGTTTTAAATGATGCATATAAAAACAGTGAGGTACATGGTTATTAATGAATTATATGGGCAAGTGATTTGGTTTAAAATGTTATGGAATATAGTTGGCCAGCCATAGGATTGATAGTGCACTATAAAATGTTACCTCGGGTTCTGAGGGGTTTATGTGTACCGAAAACTCCACCAGGAGTACCCTAACGATTGAGGGGTTATATAGTACTGAAAACTCTCATTAGTGGATTATACATCTAACCGACGAGTGGGTTGTGATTGTACCTTGATTTCCAGTTAAGATTGTATGAAGTGTTGTGAGGACAGTTGTTGAATCAGTGTATCCGATGTAATATTTTGTAAAGTGGAACTTGGTTTATGATCACTTGAAAGCCAATATAATTAATAATGTATCATGTTGACGGATTAGGTTCTATATATCAATTTATAAATGTTTACTCTTTAAGCCTTGCATACGTGTTGTTATGCATGAGAAAGCTTAAATTGAGTGTCTCAAAAGGGGTTTTGATGTTAATCCATGATACATGTTGCATATGGTTTAATATGCACGTTTTGGAAATGTTAAGTGCATAGTTTTGTAAGACATGATTTTTTGAAAGACGTTTAAATGAAGTTTTCAAAGTGGTTTGAATAACCGATTTTAAATGCATTGATGGTGGTGTGTTTTAGAGTACTCCATCAATGCAGAGAATTAAGCATGTGAGGCGGTGAGCAAACAGAGGGGAATTCCAAGAACTTACTCAATTTCAAGTATGGTTTTGCAATAGACTTGTAGTAATAAAGGCAATGTGGTTAATTGATGTTTGGGAGGGTTGTTTTACTAAACTCCCTTTTGTGCAAGTTTTAATTGTTATTTGGGATTTGTATAAGGTTTATATGCTTGATTTTGCTTTTGATTTATGTTTTGTATGTTGAGTAGGAAGCATGCCTATAGATGTTGTGGAGATTTGAATCATGCTTGATGGAGTAGTTTTAAATGCTTGTATAACAATGTTAAGTATGCCATTGATGATGTATGATGTATATGTAGGGTTTGGACATGTTTAGAGTGAGCCAAAGTGTCATATGTTGGACCTATAGGTCATTACAGGCCTTTGCAAACCGGTTCAAGTGCCTTAGTTTCGGTACGCGGGGTCTGGTGAAGCTTAGAGCTGTGAAATTATACAAAGGGTATCGGTACGCCTATCCACCATATTGGTACGCTCTTTTGCCACTAGAATTTGGGTTTTGAAAATATTTCTTAAAAGATTGGTACGGGGGTGGTAACGTATCGGTACGGGTTTGTTCTATACAATGTATCGATACGGGGTTGCAAGTATTGGTATGCAGAGCCATTTTGTTAGTTAGACCATATCGATATAGTCATGTCCGTATCGGTACATAGTGGTGTTTCTTTGGGTTCTGGCCTGCTGAAGTTTGAATTTGTGCGTTTTAGTCCCTGAATGTTATGTATGCAATTATATGAGTTCAGATGTTTCTTTTAAGTTGGAAATTGACATGTGAGTATGAAACCTGATTAATGAAGGATTGGTAACTTGGAACTTGGTTAAGTCCATGTAGTTTGTGGAAATTACAAACCAGAGATTTATTGGGTTCGGGAGTCGGTTACGTAGGGGAAGGGTTAGCACCCCTGATACACCCAAAATTGGTACCTAACGAGTTCGTATCGTAATAAAAACATCGATTTAATTTAAAAATTAATTCCTAATATGCATGGTTTGAATATTAAATTTGCCTTGATATCGACGGTAGCAAAGAAGATGACACCCAGAGACTGGGATGGCACTACCACTAGAATACCTGGACGATAAGGCCTAGAACTATATGCTACAATTATATGCATGAACAGACGTGAATGTTAATCGAATAATAACATAAAGACATAAAATATAATTATATCCGAAATTGCACAAATTATATGAAAAGACATTAAATAACCTATTATATGAAATAAAGAATATATATATAAAAAAATTATCAAAGTCTATAATAATAATAATAATACCATAAGATTATATGTAAAAACTTTGATTATATAATAACATATATGTTATTTGACATAAGAAACTCAATAAAATATTTTAAACATAATTATAATTATGTAACCATGAATATTTATTAATATGTATACAACCTTTAAAAATAAGTATATATATAAAATATATATAGCTATTTTATACTATATACGCAATGATACTTAGATATATGTAGTAATATATACTTAATATTTACCATACCACAAACATATATTTAACAACGAATAAATAGGCAACATCATCACTAAACAAAACATATTTCGAACCATACAATATATACAATCACAAAATATAAATAATGAAACAATAAATAAGAATGATTATGAATATAAGGATCTAATTAAAAAACAGAAACTAAAACGAGGGCCATAAAATAATTAAACCCTAAAAAATCTATTTAATTACTAGAAAAGGACTTAATAGAAAGCCTTGAAATTATTCCAGGGACCAAAAGGATAATTAAACCCATTTAAAACTGATTTTAACCATTTAAAGGACCTAATTATAAATCATTAAAAACATTGGAGGACAAGAAGGGTAAATTACCCATGCGAAGGGGTACCGCTGCAAAAACGAAATGCGAAAGCCCTTATGTTGCGAATATTTTGGGGTGAAAGGGCCTAAAAAACAATTTTCCATTTTTATTTTAAAACCGAGTATATAACTTAAAATTTTTTAAACCCTTTCATTTTAACCCCTTTCTTTGAAAATTAAGAGCTAAATGCTCTGAAATTTCATCGCCAACTCCTTTAAAAACCCAGAAATCATCCTTCAACCGTCGCCCTGACCGCCGTGACCCACAAACGGTCGCAGCTCGCTAGCAGTGGTGACATCCGAAAACCCCCAAAAAAACTTTCATTTTCTCCCGATTTAGAAACCAACCTTAGAAATCTAAAAATTGCTTTGTTTAGATCTAAAACCGAAACACCAAAATCCATTTAAAAAAAACTCTCTTATTATTAATATATTTTAAAATGAAAAATTTTAAACTCTTTTTATGAAGAAAGAAGAGACGAAAAATCGAAGCATCATTCCTCGGTGGCGCGACCTCGGCCACCATGCATGGTGACAAACCGATCAAAAGGGTAAAGTCGTTCATTCCTTTTATTATTTTCTTATTTTTTGTTATAGATTCTAACAAAAAAAAGAACAAAGATATGATCATTTTTTTTTACCTTAGAATCTCAGTGTTTTTTATTGATAGTGAAAAATTCCCCTATAACAATATGATCTTTTTCCATTATATAAATCCAAGTACAAAGTAGACATAATAAAACCTAGGCTCTTGGAACTGTTGATGATGCTTGGCTGATTCATTTCTGACATCCCCATAATTTTTATGTTTCTTGCGAATGTTTGGTGGTTGGGTTGGTTAGGAGATTGGCCGTGATTTCTGGTTATAGGGGATCCTCGACGATGGTGACACGTGGAAGCGAACAGTGGAGATAAATAGTTATCTGGATAGACGCATTTTGGGCCGTTGGATCTAATCTGATCCAACAATTGAGATCAATTGAAAATGAACGAACGAGATCGGATCTTGGAGATGACATGGCAGTGTGAGATCATGCCATATGGCATGCTGGAACAGTCTTCTGCGCGCAAGTGAGAAACAGATAGTCCACGCGTGGACTTCACACGGTAGACTATTATGTTAACTGTTCGTATTTCACTCATTCCATCGGTATACTCCCAGGTACCTGTAATTGTGATCCGTTTTCCAGAACCAAGGGATCTTTTTGTGGAAACCTTCATGAACAATCATCGTTTATTGATGGTTTTTTGCTTTTCACAGCAGCTTTTTCCACACCTCCAGATATTTGGTGCCAAATCGTTGCCCGTTTCCTTATTTCTTTGATAATAGAGTTCGTTGTCTTTGTGGCGTCGATTGTAAAAGTTCGTAAAGAGGTCTGGACGAGTGGAATGAGGGAGAGCGGCTCGATCGACAAAAAAGATTAGTAGCCCCCTAGAACCTGGCAAAGTAACTATCAATTCATTCCAATAAAGATTAAAACACACAAAAGACTCGTTACCTGAGGAGCGGGATGAGTGATACATCCACTGAGCGCCGGTGAAGAACGAAAGCAAAGCTGAAGCTCAGGCATTGTTATATTCCATCAAGAGAAAGGAGGCAGACTGGTAAGAAGGCCGACCACATAGAGGGAGC